>JAWPHD010003096.1:0-120000 GCA_037043455.1 Cyrtodaria siliqua
TATATCGTCACAGAAAGTTATTCTCTATAAAATAATACCACAAATATTTAAATAAAAATAATGACTTGATTCTTTTGGACACAATTCTCAAATTTAGCAACGAAAACATTGATTTTCTGACATTAGGGCCAAAAAAAAATATGTGTTGCGGTTCCGTATTACATACTCAAAAATTATTGGGCAGTGTCTTTTTTTAATTTGTTTTGTGATTGCAAGTCCTGTGCCATTGTGAAAATAGCGGCATTTTCTAGAAATTGTGAAATTTGAATATTATAACAAAAGGAAAAAAACCTTTTTCAACTTTTATTTTCAAAGTTTAATATCCCATTGGTTTTAGTTTTGTATTGGTAAATACAGACTAGTTTTGACACAGCTTATATTAAGACTAGTATCCTTACTGCCTGTTTTTTTGTGTCTTTTTTTCAGATTGGTGAATTTTTTGGATATAATTGTGCAAAAAGTATACTTTTTGGCATTGTGAATGGGGCCCAATAACGGCCCAAAAATTAATTACCTGGTCTCAGGCCACTTTTTCCCCTGAGAAGAGATCGGACGGGCGCATTTTTTTTTACAATTTTACATGTGGGGTCAACAGACACGCGGGCGATTTTTTTTTATCCAAACTTTAATTCCAATACATATATTGATGCAAATATCTCGAAGTACATGTGCAATAACCAGTTGGATCAGCTCTTCTCTATTGTCGATCAGGCCCAGAAAAAAAAATACCTGTGTTTTTCCCCTGGTTTACTCTGCTGGAAAAAAAATTATGGGGTGGGTAGGTAGTCGGTAATTTTTTTTTTCCTTTCTTTTTTTTCTTTTTTTTTTGCCCATGTTTATGAGACGATGTTTAAAGGTATCTTTAACTTTGTCAAGTAGTTAATTTGTAGTGATTTGCAAGGAGAGACGGTAAACACCTCATGATATCTTACTCAATTTGTTTGTTTTGATAAAATAAATTGAAAACACATATTTTCTGCATTACGAGTTTACATACAATTGAATTTTATCATTTTCCTGAGCTGGGTGGTTGGAGGGTGGGGTGACGTGCCTATAGACAACAATAAATCTGCTGCAGCATGTCATGATTAATGTTTTTCATAACTTCCTGCTCTGTCCCAGGCCATGGCCGCATTTACCAATACGAATAGCCAAAACGGGTTTTAGCGCATGTTTCGTACTCTCAATCTTTTGCGTACATACCATTTCGTACCTAATTTTTTCGTACTACTTCTTTTTTTTATAAAAAACTGTAGGGTCGGCGCAAAAAATAGGGGTACTGCGGTCGGGTAACCAGAAACACAGTTATTTTTTTTCTGGCCTCATTACCTATCATTTCTTCCAAACTTATTGCTTCTTTCAATCACAATAAGTCCGTATATTGTATTTAATGCATGTTGTTGTGAGACTTTGTCGATTGAGACGCTTGAATAAATCGCCTGTTCTGTAGCACCTCTAGTTCCAAGCGTCTCAAGCGTCTGACTTCTCCTAGATTGGTACCCGTACGACTGCTAACACTCACAAGCTACGCGAGCAGAGCGGCAGATAGTCGGGCCGCGCACCAGTCTACGAAAGGGGATTCCCTGAGATAGTTGCATGTATGTTGCAACTTATATGCGGAACTTTTTTTTTCGAAATTTTCGGTAGCGCATTTCCAATTTTTATTTTATTACTTTTTAGATAAAATCAGGCAATGCGGCACCAAAAAAAGACATGCGGGCGGGCCTGAGACAGGTAAATAATTTTTTATGGCCTTAGGATAAAAAAAAAGACCTGTAGGGTAGGGAGTAGAGGGAAAATATTTGATTTTATATCGGTACTTGTTTGTCAGTCATACTTGCTTGTACATTTTTTGATATTTTCAGATACAGGAACCGATAGATAATGAAACAAATAAAACAGAAGAAAAAGAAACCATAAAATGCAAAAAAAAACTATTTTTAATGCCCTCCCACTCCAAAAAAACATAGGTCCAGGAAAGCGGAACCACACATATTTTATTGGCCTTATAATTGTCTTCATCGTCATAGTTTGAGTAGCAATCCCCAATACGTGTTCGGTTTACTTTTTTTTATGCTTGACTCACTAACGTCTGCATTACTTTTCTGTCTGCGGTCTTTTTCTGGCAAGGTTTCGTCCCCTTTGAAATAACAGGACTCGTTCTAGGTAGAAAATTAGACTGAAACGACTCATTTTATTGTCTGTAAATTATATATGACGGTATTGATTCCAAATATTGCTCCTTAGTCCCCCAACCTCAATCGAAAATGACAAATAATATTGTCTTAACGAGTCTTTCTGGGTGATAAAAACAAAATACATTTTAAGTCTAATTTTTAACATGCCCAACGAGCATATCAGCTTACAAAACTTACATTGCCCAACTTGATTTTTATTGACCGCGGGCTACACGGGCTATTTCGAAGACTGATATAACTTGTATGCAAAACTGTCACCACAATGGTACCCCAGCATCACCAATTTAAACAAACTTGGTAGGACAAAAATCTTTTGGCTTTTGGTTTCTGAGTTTTTTTTCATATATTTACCCTTTACATATTTTGACAAAACAAGTGACCCCTTGGGTGGGGTCAGATTTGTCCACTGGAGTCACTAGTCACCCATTAAACAAAATTGGTAGAGGATCACATGCAGAACATTTCCCTTTAGCATTTGTAGGTTTAGAGATTTACTGAAATAGATTTTCCTATAAATCTCTATGTAAAAGTGTGCCTTCTATCAGTACAACAGAATTAGGCCAAATAAAATAATAGTTGTGTTTCCGGTTACCCGACCTACCCTAGAAATTCCCGCCGACCCTATGGTTTTTATTGCATTCCAAAAAAAAAAAAAAAAAATTCAAGCCGACCCCCGTTGGATTCCGTCCTATACCGTCTCCCTGTCAGGCAGGCGGTTGATTGAGTTGATAGATAATTCAGGGTTCTCAATAGACGCGTACACACGCAAAACGACTCATGGAAATTCAATTTGACCCAATTCTGACGCAGCTAATTTACCACCTGTGCGTTTTTATGACGCGCGTGTATTTGCTTCCAAGCATCAATCCAATACACATGTACCTATTTTCGATAGCCCAAACATCACAATAATGTCAGAGCACGCGCTGCATAACAGTGATTGACACCTTGGCTGACGACCTTGATCGCCTCTTGACCAATCAAATTCGCTGCTGTCACAGCTTGTGTGCGGATATAACCTGTCTATAAATGGCGTCACTGTGTAATCTAATCGCTGCTATTGTGTTAATAATTTAACGATTATCTTTGAAGTTTATGATGCTTTTTGTGGGTGGAGACTATTATGACCTCATTGATTTAACTGTTTAATTGATTGCTACCGGCTTCTGATTGATTACCGGTTAATAACACCGAACTGAAATAAAACATGCTAGCGGTCAAACATGTGAAAAATATAAAAATCAGCAAAAATAAAATTGACTTTGTTTTTTATTTGTGTTTGTTGTTTAATTTTGTTTTACGCATGTTTTAAAGAACAAAAAAATATAATTTTAATGAGGATAATTTAAATATTTATAAATAGGCGAAATGTACATAAACAGCGCGTATTTTAACCTGGGTTATTGTTGAGTCAAAACTTACCGGACATTACGCATTGTTTTATTTTGTGCTGACATACTATTTTTGTGCTGTCGAGTAGTGGACTTTATTAATTTATGTATGTTCAAAATTAATGTATGTTCAATACACAAATGGCGCAGAGAAGTATATTTTCATTTACGTCATCGCAGTCTACGAAAAGGCCTGTGTTTTGGAGATGCACTGTCTGAGGTAGTCTCATTTATTTTACGTCTTCGGGTGCCTTTTTTTTTTACATACTGACATTTAATATAGATGCACCCTAGGTGCAGTCTGACCCCGAAGAAGCAGACAATAAGAGAGCTAGTACTATAATATCACCAATAACTTCTAATTTTAACAGATGTGGACCCCAACTTATTAAACAGCCTTTCATAACTTTGAATCTTTGACATAAAGACACATTATTGTAAAATGGAATAGTAGTTTTTTAAGTTCAAATGCATATCCTTTCTTGGCAATAAAATAATTACAGAATTCACAAAAATTAAAGTTATTAAAGGATGTTTTATAAAACGGCGCTTCGATTTGTTTGATTTATATTTGACCTTTGACATTTCAATGTAATGTAATATACATAGTGATATAGAACATGTGTAATATACATAGTGATATAGAACACAAGACGTGGCAGGAATTGTCCGGCACCAGTTTCAGCACCATTTATTAAGATTATACAAAATATGTCACAAAGTATTCCGGAGTTTTAACTTTAATTCCAATACATGTATTGATGCAAAATATCTCGAAATACATGTGCAATAAACAGTTGGATCAGGTCATCTCTACTGTCGATCATTACCTTATCATTTCTTCCGGACTTGTGCTTCTTTTAATCACAATAAGTCCGTATATTTGTATTAGATCACGCATAAACTTCAATCGACTCGATGACACCGCCATTATTGCATGTTGTTGTGAGACTTTGTCGATTAGACGCTTGAATAAATCGCCTGTTCTGTAGCATACTAGTTCCAAGCGTCTCACTCTCCTAGATTGGTACCCGTACGACTGCAACACTCACAAGCTAGCGAGCAGAGCGGCAGATAGTCGGCCGCGCACCTGTCTACCCACAAGGGGATTCCCCTGAGGTAGTTGCATGTAAAAACCGGAACAAACTTAGATGCGGAACTTTTTTCTCGAAATTTCGGTAGCGCATTCCAATTTTTATTTTTATTACTTTTGAGATAAAATAGGCAATGCGGCACCAAAAAAGACATGCGGGCGTGCCTGAGAACCAGGTAATTAATTGTGTATGGCCCAAGGAACATCGTGACCAAGTTTCATTAAAAATCCTTCGAGCAGTTTCAGAGATGTCGTTTTCAAGAGCTAAAAATGTCGTATTAAGCAGATCTCTTCAAGAAATTTTACAATGTGTACTTACCATCACTGTTTCTGTTGTCTCAGCTGCTTTTGTATCTGTGTACGCATCAAACTCTGAAGCAGACATCTTCTCGCCCTTTTTGTTTAAATCTTTTGCTTTCTTTTTTGCCTTTTCTTTCTTTGGCACTGTAACAAAATTAAACTTGTGAACTATAAAAGCAAGACAGTTTTTTTTACAATGAACAGAATCCTCCTGTAAATGGCAGGATTTATTTATTGAAAGAAAAGGCTACGCGTCTAGTCTATACAGACCACAATTTCAGACCTCATTATAATGCACTGGCATTTTACTATTACTAAGAGCAAGCTGTCCATAAATTGTCACAGGTGTTATAAAACTAGATCAGAACTTAATGCCAACAATAAAATAAAATCATGCTAGTTTTTTTCTGAAAAGCTCGAAACATTTTCCGTAAATGACATACCTGAAACCTCAATCACCAACTCTGGTTCCTTAGGTTCTGATTCTAATTCTACTTTGAGTCTTTCTCTACTGGAGTTGGAGGCATTATATGTACTTCCGGTGTACTTTCCCGCACTACAGGCTTTTCGACAATAGTTTTATCACTCACAATCACATCTTCTTTTACATCACTACTAGTTCTTTCAGATACTTTTTCTACAGGTACTTTCACAGGCTCCTGCACCTGGGGCACAGCGTCAACTTGTTTTATCGACACCACTGGCGGAGGCTTATTTGTAGAATTGTCTGATGACACAGCGGAGGATTGCTGCTTAGCATTGCTAGGTTTTACATGAACAGGTTCACTCTGCTTTTGTTGAAGTGTTTTTGTGATTTGTACAGGTTTCTGCTGTGTTTCATTACTGTTTGAAAGACTTGTAGGTGTTTGCGAGTTAACTACTGAGTTAACTACCGTAGTCTCAGAACGAGGCGGCGGTTCTTTACTGGGTTCAAATTTATCAACAGCTGGTTCAAATTTATCAACAAGTACAACGGATTCCCCGAAGTGCATAGGGTCAACACTGTTTGGTGGCACTGGGGGCGGGGTACATATATTATCTATTTGTCCTCGATGCATATTAGTATTAACTGGAATATTCATAGGGGCCGACGGCAAATGGGGTGGCCCATGTGGTGCCGCATGTCTGGGCATTTGTACATTCTGTACATCATTACTTATATTCATGGCAACCCCATGATGCACATCATTAGGCATTCTGGGAGGTATGTTCGCATGTGGTGGCGGCCCCATATGCACTGGTTGTTGAGGGCTGGGTTTGATGGGGGTCGATGTGGTTGCATATTTGTGTTGGCAGTTGAACTAGTTGTGTTACTAGACGCAGATGGAAACAGTTTTGCTGCTACTTAGCAGCAAACTCAGCTGCAATTTCATTGTGCGGTGACTGCGCTAGCGGTGTCTGAAAAAAAAAAAGGAAAAAATTATTTCAAGATAATTACTACTTTCATAATTTGATGATCTGGCATTTTATTCTGAATGACCCTCACAACTGACGGCTCAAAACAGAACAATGTTTCTATCCATCTCAGTAACGAGGAATTATCTGTCCTCATTTTTATCAGACAGGGATAACATCATCATCAATGGATACGACACTCGGTGTCTATTCTAGGATGCCTGATTAACGCCATTTTCAACGAGATCGCACTTTTTTTGGTCGTGCGTACAAACGTAGAAGAACAATTCGTGACGAACAAGAGCATCAAGAATTGCAGGGCAATCCACAGTCCCCCACCCGCCCAGACAAGCATTTTCCAGACAGGTCAAGGTCACAATGACCTTATTTTGGTATGGGACACAACGTTATCCAAAGACATATTCACATCCCAAGTTCGGTATATCCAAGTGTTATATTATCGAAAATACGGTCCGGAAAAGCATTTTCTATGACAGAGGTCACAGGTCAAGATGACCTTATTTTGGTACGCGACACACTGCTATCCCAAGTTTGTTATCTCTTAGTGTTATAGTATTGAAAATACGGTCCGGACAGGCATTTTCTATGACAGAGGTCAAGGTCACAGTGACCTTATTTTGGTACGCGACACACCGCTATCCCAAGATGTATTCACACACTAAGTTTGGTATCTCCAAGTGTTATAATATTGAAAATATGGCCCGGACAAGCATTTTCTATGACAGAGGTCACATGTCAAGGTCACAGTAACTTTTGGAACTTTAATTCAAGGCACTAAAGAAAAAAGAAAAGAAGGGGGGGGGGGGGGGGGGGGGGGGTAGGTCGGGTTATAGTAAACTCAGGTATAAATTTATTTAGCCTTAGCCAGATTTTTGCGGAGATATTTTGGAACTTTAATTCAAGGCGCTAAAATCTCGCGTCAGCATAAAACATCAAAAGTTAAAAGAGAATGATTTAAACAAACAGTGTCACACTTCATGCACTTGCTGTTTTAATCAGCTATTATGGACGTAAGAGGGCGCCACATTATTTGATATTTTACCCGGCTCGGCAACGCAATTAAATATATGGATAATATTGAGTGCGGGGACACAAACAAGTTGATTGACAGCGAGACAGAACAGTGGGCAGCGTCTATCGCACACACAATTTGACAGCGGTTTTCAATAAACACTGCGATAATTAGTTATCGGTCCAAATTGATTGTTGCTAATTATCTAAGAACACCCAGTGGGATATTGGCTTACAAACTGTCAGAGACGTCGTATATTAGAATTCGGGATTTTCCAAGATTTTTTAGACAAAATCGGTCGGAAATTTGGATTCGTCAGACCGCCGATGTCTGGCGAATTTGCTATGTATTTCTTACGATTTTCATTCGCCAGTTCGGGTTTCTTTTTGCCTATGGCGATTTGGTGAATGGTTAACGCGAGCCTAGTACTACAAAACAGATATTCCATCTTGGTTCGTTATTTAAAAACCTCAATGGGCTACACCAACTAAACAAACTTGCTGAGACCAGACTCTATTTCTTTTATTTTAGAATACCATTAACATTCTTCTATTCCATTTAATACAAAATATGCACTGTAAAATGAAGGGAGGATACGCCAACTAAAAGACCGCCAATATAGGAGTAATGTAATTAATATCAACTAACCGTGTATCCTACCTCGTGCTGACTGGTGTACTTGAACTTCTGGATCCTGAATCTGTGCTCGAAGTAGCAGAATGGTCTGTAATGTGAAGAATCTTAGACGAGATATCTTCCCCAGTGTTGGGGTCTACGATAGCAATCATGTGTCTTTTTGGTTTTTGTTGCTGCGGGGCTTGACCAGGCGCAGATGTCGGTCTTGGTGGCTGGGAAGCATTTTGACCGTAGTACATGGGCGGGTTTCCATAGCCCTGTTGCTGTGGGTATGTAGTGATGGTCTGTTGTGGAGGCATCGGATACATCCCTGGCTGTGTGGAGGGCATGCCCGGATTATAAGGAGGTGTGGGCATTCTCTGCGATGGCATCTGTAGAAGAAAATGAATTTCATTCAACATTGTACATCACTTGGAATGAGAAAATATTTACGGAAGGATGTATTGACAACCCCATGCCTCAATACATCCCTTTATTTCATAAAAACAAATTTGTATATACAGTGTATATACAGTCCACACTCAGTATCTCGAATTTTAAGAGACAAAGAAAATTTTGAGTCATCCGAAGTTCGAATTAAACGCTTTTGGCGGACTCGTCTGTTTTTTATTACCCCACCCACCAGTTTTACACAATATATATAGTGCCGATATAAGCCGATTTTTAATGAAATACATGTTTTCTTCCTTCATGTATGCATGCTGCAATACGGGTCATACACAGAGATTGTCGCAAATTTGAGCATGGTAGATTACAAGAAATCATATTTAAACAAAACAATTTACAATTCAAGTGTACAAGATTGCTGGGCGCTTTGGTCAATGAGTTTGGACCTGCTAATGATTTGATTACATTTTTATTATAATAGTTATACGTTTCATCCAGGTCAAATTAGTATAATTGTTATAACTGTTTTAACCCGCGCGATGATCATTTTTCAATTATCGTCAACAAACTTCCCTTGTTAACAAGCCTTATTTTACCATGGACAATCGGAGACAATAAAATAAATTAAAAAACATGTCACCATGATTTATTTGTGTCATATGTCAAATCATCTCTGCAATTATCACCTTTTGTTTGCTTCTCAATCAACTTCAACGCTGGCTTGTGTTTGATCAAACTTGCATTCGGCACTTCAATTGACCTTCAAATTACACATTACTGTATAGATTTGTGTTGGGGACCAGCAATATAGTTTGAATAAGTGAAATTTGACTTAGATGACACTGCATAAAAATAAAAGGAATTGGGACCTTGACCAAATTTCGACTTTAGCGGAAATTCGAGTTTGAGATACCAAGTGTGGACTGTATGTTTAATTAATAATCAAAAACGAAATAATTTTTTAGTTAAAAAGAAGTTTTATAAACATTTTTTTTTTTTGGCAGCACAGAAATACATCACAGAGTACTTATAAATAAACCACATCCCACTTATTGTCTAACCATGTTTGGACTGACAAGGATTTGTTGCTGTCCCCCATATTGTCCCGATGGATTCATCTGGTATATCAGTTGTGGCATATACTGCATGCCAGGCTGCTGGTTGGACTGATTTGGGATGGACTGGAACCGCTGTCTGGCGTTCTGTTGGTTGGGAAAGAACGGCTGTGAATGAAGATTATGAAGAGTATAATGTTAGGTTTATAATACCAGGGGTCTCACAATTAGGTATAAACAGTCTATTAACTCATTTTAAAATTATTTTATCATTAGAATCTTGGGTTTCTGGGTTTCAATAACCTCACTACTCAATGTCCAGTAAAACCTCAGTGTGTTCTGAGAATACAATGAGCTTTCAATTAACTGGTTTCATTGGTCCAATTTTTATCAGTGAACCAATCAGAATGCTTCATGCATTATTTCCTTTGGTTGCTTCTATCATGACATCACTTTCTGATATTATGACATCACACCCTAGATAATTATGACATCACGTCATGCTATTATGACATCACATCATGCTATTATAATGCAGCTCAATGTGTTCTCAGAACATAATGAGCATTTTAATTGCTGTGAGCAACAGATTAAGAATATTTGTATCACTCATTGAGGAACGAGTTTCTTGAAATCAAGAATCACAGAATTCTAAAGATAAAATAATTCTAAAATGATTTAATAGACTGTTAATAATGTTAAGTTTACAATACCAGAGGTCTCACAATTAGGTATAATGTTAGGTTTATAATACCAGGGGTCTCACAATTAGGCGGTCGCTTTAAACTTTCTTCTTTGCTTTTTTAATCCATGTGGGATGAAATTATAGTAGCCGTCCTTTTCGGCAATTTCAAAAGTGATTAACCTCATAATTAACAAACCCCTCAAAAATACACAATTAGCGCGTGTTTCACATGTACCTTATTTAATCCCATTACCATTAAATAACAACCAGACTCTTGTCTAATCAGGGCAATAGCTTAATTATCGGCTTGCCTGAGGCGAGATGTGAATAAAACCGCCGCGTTTGCTCGTGATTAGATCATGTGGGGATCATCTGCGCATTCTATTTAAGTAAACCAATCAATGCTGTCTTTATTTTTCCGCTTGGTGAATAATTAAAAAGCGTACTACAAACTACTGCGCAAATACATTTAAAAGGCGGTGTATAATTATATGATTGATATCGGCACAGTTGTAAAGAGTCTTTGCGCCGGTCGACAATAAGCAAAACTGCGAATTTCTTGTGTGTTTTATTAACGGCCAATTATGAAATAAAGAAATGTGTTTTGGTATAAAGCGAGTTTGTTTGTGATTGTTTTATTGACGGGAGAAATAAACTAAAATGTATTGTATCCTACATTAGTCATAGACATCAATAACGTATCTATGTCTATGGATTAGTTAAAAAAAAAATTTGTTTGGGGTATGAATGAAAACAAAGTTTGGGGTAATTCTTGATTTTTTTTCTCTCAATAAAAATGAAATGAACACCAGAATAATATTGCTTTCGATTTAGAATATCCAAAAACCGAAAGTGAAACCTAATTATTTCCCCTTCAAATTATAACACGAATTTATGATCATGTGTAAAATAAACACTACCATGTCTGTTTTAATGTTGATTTTATACTAGCAAATGTTACTTGTACTCTAGCAAATGTTACTTGTACTCTTGCACATCTAATTTTACATTGACATTCGAAGCTCAGAGTACCGTAACATGCAGTTTTGTGGGAAACCGTACATCGCAACATCTCGAACATTGTCTCGTTTTCGCAGTGGAAAAATAACAAGAGGTCAATGACCTTGAAGCTCTACTGATTGATTTTGATTTCAGGAAGTAGTCGCTACAGACTTGTTTTTTGAAAATCTATTTTTAACCGTGGCGGCCATCTTGAATTTCAGGCCGACCTGAAATTTTGCTAAGATCAATAAGACATTAAGAGCAACATTCCTGTAAAGTTTCATGAAAATCCGTCAGGTAGTTTCAAAGAAGTAGTCGCTACAAGTTTTCATTATATAACTCTATGTAAACAAAGCAGCCATGTTTAAGGTCAAATCAAAACGATTTTCGACAAGGACCAACATCATGTCATACTGATCATTTTAGAAAAAGTCCCATATCAATATCTCTTATTGTTTTTGGGAAGTAGTCGCTACAAATTTATTTATTTTAAATCTATTTTTAGCTGTGGCGGCCATCTTGAATTTCCGGCCGACCTGAATTTTTTTTTAGGATCAACTAGACATCAAGAGCAACATTCCTGTGAAGTTTCATGAACATCCGTCAAGTAGTTTCAGAGGAGTAGTCGCTACAAGTTTTTACTATATAACTCTATGTAACCAAAGATGGCCACTGGCAGCCATGTTTAACGTCGAATCAAAATAATTTTCCACAAGGATCTACATCATGTCATGCTGATCATTTTAGAAAAAGTCCCATATCAATATCACTTATAGTTTTCAAGAAGTAGTCGCTACAAACTTATTTTTTAAAAATCTATTTTTAGCTGTGACGGCCATCTTGAATTTCCGGCCGACCTGAAATTTTGATAGGATCAATTAGACATCAAGAGCAACATTCCTGTAAAGTTTCATGACAATCCGCCAAGTAGTTTCAGAGGAGTAGTCGCTACAAGTTTTTACTATATAACTCTATGTAAACAAAGATGGCCGCTGCAGCCATGTTTAACGTTGAATCAAAACGATTTTTGTCTAGGATCAACATCATGTAATGCTGATCATTTTAGAAAAAGTCCCATATCAATATCACTTATAGTTTTCAAGAAGTAGTCGCTACAAACTTATTTTTTAAAAATCTATTTTTAGCTGTGACGGCCATCTTGAATTTCCGGCCGACCTGAAATTTTTCTAGGATCAATTAGACATCAAGAGCAACATTCCTGTAAAGTTTCATGACAATCCGCCAAGTAGTTTCAGAGAAGTAGTCGCTACAAGTTTTTACTATATAACTCTATGTAAACAAAGATGGCCGCTGGCAGCCATGTTTAACGTTGAATCAAAACGATTTTTGACTAGGATCAACATCATGTCATGCTGATCATTTTAGAAAAAGTCCCATATCAATATCACTTATAGTTTTCAAGAAGAAGTCGCTACAAACTTGTATTTTAAAACTCTATTTTTAGCTTTGGCGGCCATCTTGGATTTCACATCAACATGAATTTTTGCTAGGATCAACTAGACTTTATGGGCAACATTTCTGTAAAGTTTCATGAATATCCATCCAGTAGTTTCAGCTGTGAAGTCGCTACAAATAAAAGTTTACGGACAGACAGACGGACAGACGGACAGACGGACGGACGGACGACGGACGCCGCACCACGGCATAAGCTCCGCTGATCTCTGATCAGTTGAGCTAAAAACAAACGTTAGTCTCGTTATTATTTTGTTAAGGGTTTGTCCATTTCGGCCAACAGTATGTAGTTCACGGGACCAAAGCAAATCTGCGGGGTAAACTCCTCGAACTTAAATGTTTGTGTTGAATGATTACCCTTTTTCCGTTTTTTGGATTGAATATTTTTGGTCGCCACATGGGCGCGCAGGGTCTTCCACAGGCCATTTAAGCATAGCGCACCCGCTACTCCTTAATTCCAAAATGGAATGTCCCGCTATGCCTTAATTGTGCCGCTATCCTTGATCTTAATGCGCTATACCTTCAGTTTCCTAATACACCGTCTATAAATTGTGTATGCAGTCAAGCGACTCCGGTATCCCGGTATCGATCGATAAAGTGGGTCAGTATCTTGTGTAACACTAACAGCTGTGAAATACACACAGGTACAGACCACATTGGATTAAAAGTTAGTGGCATGTTGTTTATTGTTTTGGGCAGACATTTGAGATAAGATAAGACAATGGTGTTTGAGGTAATTGAGTCCAGTTAGGGATAAATGATTTAATTGGTGTAATTAAGCAGAATGATAATGAAGGCCTATATTGGATTTCTGGACTATAGCAGTGTTTTGGAGAGTAACCAGAATCCTGAAATAATTATGGTAAGTAATTGAATTGTTTTATTGTCTGTCTGTTTTTTTTTAACTATTAGTTATGTCTCAAATAATTGTTACTTTACTTAATAAAAACAGGTCTTGAATACAGTCTTCTTCGCATCGTGTTTATAAAATTCATTCAGTGCATTTGATTTCATAGTGAATTGAATTATGGATAAATGTGTTACTAGGACAGTCACACTTAGTGTTAAAAGAGTTTGTGATTTAAATGAGTTAAATACTTATTTGGAGTTGCATGTACATCATTATTAACAGATCATGAAAATATTCATATTTACATATTTTTTATATTAACTGCAATAAAAACACTTTTTCTTTTTAGATCGTGAGAGGGGTTTCTCTACACTGAAGTGCAACCTGTCACCTGTCGAACAACGCCTCTCAACAGCCTTCTCTTAATCTGCATGGATGGTCCAACTCTGGATGATTTTGATTTTGACAGAGCTGTAGCGGACTGGCACTCACAGAGAACAAGGAGGTTGTCACTGTGATGATGAGTTAATGTGTTGAGAATGGGACTCGGAGTGATGCAGTTAATGTTAACTGTACGACTGATTGTTGTTTTTATTGATAAATAGATGAATAAAACAATAAATTTACATCAAAATAATGTTCTTTATTATTATTTTATTTCATTTCTTATGATACTAGATATATGCCAAATCTCATCTTTCCACTGGTCAGTAAAAAAAAATCAGTGCAAGAAGGGGGCCACCCTCTTCCCGTGCCCATCCCCGTTCGTCAACCGCGCAAAACCCCCTACTCCTTAGAAAATTCATGTAGAAGACCCTGGCGCGTGAAAGTCAATTTTTGATCGCCCAGACCGATTTTACTCGCCAATGGCAACTGGGCGACCGCTAATTTGTGCCCCTGGCAAGACAGATGCCCACAGCTAACTGTTACATTGTAAACACACAACTTCTACTTATGTCAAGCTGACATAAGGGAGGAACTGGCAACATATCGTAAAGGTAACATGCAGGGTTCTCCAAGTTTAGAAATTATAGGATAGCGATTTGTGTTTTTTAATGCCATTTTGACAGTATTACCCGGATGTTGGAGGAGAGTTACCTCCCTTATACGGTCCGGTCAATACCATTGGGGCGCTTGTTTTATTGTTGAAGACTAGCTGACAAGCATCTGCGCGATATAACTCGACTACATGTAACCAGAGTACCAAATCGGTCTAGATTCAGGTTACGCTATGGTGTTTGTTGCGTCAATTCATACAGTTGCACAGGCCCATTTTCGTCCGGATGAATTTCTGGTGAAAGTCCTTTGTGTTCTACATCAAGTGTGCTAAAGTCATTAGGGTTTATTTTCCTTTTTTTTTATTTAAAAGTAGTGGATGTTTTTACGTGGCGGTATGTGTCGATAGCATGGCGCCCCGCCATCGTACGAGTGCTCTTGGAGAACCCTGACATGCTGCTAATTATCTCCCTTTATTCAACTGCAAAAATAAAATCACCAAGAGTCAACCCTTCAACCCTAGCAAGAGACCGCAAACACATACCATTGCAAAGATAGACTAGTAATTACCTCCCTTGTATATTGTAATATAGTCAAAGTTGGGCAGGAACTATCGAATGATTGACAAGCAGATTTTATACATGTTTTAGGAATGTATATGTACGACAGTTTGTCCATAGCTGTGTGTTACATAGCACACGCACAACTTCTACTAATGTCGTGTTGATGTAAGGGAGGGACTGACAACATATACCACAGTAAAGGTAATATGCTGCTAATTATCTCCCTTTCATGTAATTGACAATGGCAGCCTTTAGGACAGTTGTATCTACGAGATGGGACATTCACAAAGAGGTAATTTATATATCATATGCCAATGTTGCAGATGGAATTCTGCACACCAACAAGAACATAACCTCCTGGCCACTAAAGATGCGTCGACTTCCCCATAAAAGGTATAGTCTAGGTTAACATTTTCTAATTATTCAGTGTATTTTGTGGAAATGTACATGTAAGACAGATGTCCATAGCTATATGTTATATTGTGAACACACAACTTCTACCTATGTCAAGTTGATGTAATGGAGGGACTGGCAATATATGCCAAAGTAAAGGTAACATGTTGCTACCTATATCTGCTACCTATCTCACTTGCAAAATTATGAACGCTAGCGTCGACCCTGAGAGGGAATGACAATACGTACCATGGCAAAGGTAGGCTAGAATTATCTCAATTATTTATAAAAGTTCAAAAATGGGCACGAACAATCAACAGATTTATAAAATGTGTTAGGAATGTACATGTACGACAGTTTGTCCATAGCTGTGTGTTACATAGCACACGCACAACTTCTACTAATGTCGAGTTGATGTAAGGGAGGGACTGACAACATATACCATAGAAGGGTAACATGCAGCTAATTATCTCCCTTGCAAAAATATGATTGCCAGTGTAAATCTTGAAGAAAGACTGACAATCCTTAGTGATACCACATGTGGCATGGCCAACATTTAACTTGTATAATCTTGAAGAAAGACTGACAATCATTAGTGATACATGTGGCATGGCAAACATTTTGATTTTGTCCATAGCTGTGTGTTAAAGTACACACACAAACTTCTACTAATGTAAGAGTTGATGTAAGGGAGGGACTGACAACATATACCATAGAAGGGTAACATGCAGCTAATTATCTCCCTATAACATTGTACTAATTTTTGTGATCGCCAACGTCAACTCTGGAAAGGGACTGACAACCTTAGTGATACCATGGCAAAAGCAAGCCAATAAGAATCTCAATTTTATGTAATAGAAATGTTGGACATGAACCATTGTCGGATCGACAGATTTCTTAAAGCAAGTTTTAGGAATGTACGTGTACGACAGTTTGTCCATAGCTGTGTGTTACAAAGTACACACAACTTCTACTAATGTCGAGTTGATGTAAGGGAGGGACTGACAACATATACCATAGAAGGGTAACATGCTGCTAATTATCTCCCTATAACATTGGACAAATTGTTGTGATCGCCAACGTCAACTCTGGAGAGGGACTGACAATCCTTAGTGATACCATGGCAAAGGCAAGCTAGTACGAATCTCAATTTTATGTAATTTAAATGTTGGAAATGAACCATTGTCGGATCGACACAAATTAGATTTATACAAGTTAAATGTTGGACATGACCTATTGTCGGATTGACACAGATTTGTTAAAGCAAGTTTTAGGAATGTACGTGTACGACAGTTTGTCCATAGCTGTGTGTTACAAAGTACACACAACTTCTACTAATGTCGAGTTGATGTAAGGGAGGGACTGACAACATATACCATAGAACGGTAACATGCTGCTAATTATCTCCCTATAACATTGTACAAATTGTGATCGCCAACGTCAACTCTGGAGAGGGACTGACAATCCTTAGTGATACCATGGCAAAGGCAAGCTAGTAAGAATCTCAATTTTATGTAATACAAATGTTGGACATGAACCATTGTCGGATCGACACAGATTTCTTAAAGCAAGTTTTAGGAATGTACGTGTACGACAGTTTGTCCATAGCTGTGTGTTACAAAGTACACACACAACTTCTACTAATGTCGAGTTGATGTAAGGGAGGGACTGACAACATATACCATAGAAGGGTAACATGCTGCTAATTATCTCCCTATAACATTGTACAAATTGTTGTGATCGCCAACGTCAACTCTGGAGAGGGACTGACAATCCTTAGTGATACCATGGCAAAGGCAAGCTAGAAAGAATCTCAATTTTATGTAATACAAATGTTGGACATGAACCATTGTCGGATCGACACAGATTTCTTAAAGCAAGTTTTAGGAATGTACGTGTAAGACAGTTTGTCCATAGCTGTGTGTTACAAAGTACACACACAACTTCTACTAATGTCGAGTTGATGTAAGGGAGGGACTGACAACATATACCATAGAACGGTAATATGTTGCTAATTATCTCCCTATAACATTGGACACATTTTTGTGATCGCCAACCAGTGTTCCCATATGTGCGTGAATCACGCATATGTGCGTGAATCACGCACAGAAAACTGACCTCGTACGTGCATGCACGCACAGAAAAAAAATAATTAAAAATGTTGTCAACTTGAATATTACACTGTGCTGTGTATTGTAATACCTTCAGTAGCAAATAAAGTATGTTGAAAGGTTTAAAAATCTTAAAAATTCATAGTGTACCCCCAAAATTTAATAGTAGGGGGTACATGTACCCCCAAATGAAAAAGTCAGTGGGAACACTGGCCAACGTAAACTCTGGAGAGGGACCGACAATCCTTAGTGATACCATGGCAAATGCAAGATAGTAAGAATATCAATTTTATGTAAGGCCAAAAAAAAAAAATAGGTGCATTTCCTATTGCATGCTCTAAACAAGAGGTCAATGACCTTGAAGTTCTACTGATAGGTTTTTGATAGCTAGATCAGCATTCCTGTGAAGTTTCATAGTAGTCGCTACAAGTTTTCATTATACAACTCTATGTGGCCATGTTTAAAGTCAAATCAAAATAATTTTTGACAAGGATCAACATCATGTCATACTGATCATTTTAGAAAAAGTCCCATCAATCAATAGCACTTTTCAAGAAGAAGTCGCTACAAACTTGTTTTTTAAAAAAATATTTTTAGATTTGGCGGCCATCTTGGATTTCAAATCAACATGAATTTGTGCTAGGATCAACTAGACTTCATGGGCAACATTTCTGTCAAGTTCCATGAAAATCCATTCAGTAGTTTCAGAGTAGTCGCTACAAAAAAAAACAACGGACGGACAGACAGACGACGCACCACGGCATAAGCTCTGCTGATCTCTGATCAGTAGAGCTAAAAAATAGGGTAGGTCGGTAGGCTTTTTTTTTTTGGGAACTAGATATTGTGAGATTCTACATGTACTTATCTCATAAACCCTATACAAGTTGGTGATTTTTTTTTCATTGATGTCAGTTTACCTCGATATATTGTGATAAATCATTGTTCAGAACATTTTTTTTTTTCATAAAAAGTTTTAGGGTCGGCCCCTTAAAAATAGTGTCGTTCGGGTCACCGGAAACACAGTTGTTTTTTTTTTTGCCTAAGTTAAATGTTGGACATGAACCATTGTCGGATCAACAAAAATTTCTTAAAGCAATAGCCGCCCCCGAGAGAGGGGAAGGATACATCGGAATCCGGGAACCGTGCACTGCGCGTCAATTTCGAAAAGGGACAGACAATCCTTAGTTGGGCACTAACAACAACATAGTAACAGACTGACAGGTGGATATTTAAGTATTTAGGAAGATACTTGTACAAAAGTTTGTCCATAGCGCTAGGATTTAAACCCTTTAGCCAAATCTCTAAAAAATTCTTTAGCCAGGTAAGTATGTCTTTTAGCCAGTCTTTTGAAGAGATATTTTGGAACTTTAATTTTAGGCCCTCAAACCTGGCATTTGAGTACACATCAAAAGGAAGTTAAAAGTGGGGGGTATGGGAATTTTCAAAAAAATTGAGGGGAATGTATACTGCACTGCAGGGGGAATGGGGCCTAATTTGAAACGAGGGCACTAAAAGGACAACTAGTCTGTGTGAGCATCTTATCTATTTTATGAGATCAAATATTAACCCAGTGCACAGCACATGATCTTCAGTAACTGAAGGACTGCTGTAGAACTAGAAGCAGTAGCTCCAGATTATATATATTCTTCGTTTAACAGCGTAAAGGGTTTGAATTAAGAGCAGGTTGCCTGCCAAATTGACAGTTTCAAGCGAAATTTGGACCGGCTCAAATCCCCGAAGATTCAATAAACAGGGAAAAAACTATCCCCCTTGCAGCGCTTGGCGTCGTAGGATGCCTGCTCAAATCAACTTCAAACCTGCTAAACCAATAATTAATGAAAACCCTGAGCATAACTGAAACCCAAGTTAAATGTAAGCACCTCCCAGCCTGTATATACTTACAGCACTGTTTCCCCTCATCCCTTGCTGCTGTGGTTGCTGTTGTTGATACATGGTAGTTGGTTGTTGCTGCTGGCTTACACCTGGGCTCGGCATACACGGTGCACCATAGCTCTTTGTTACATCATAGTTTTGGGAATGACCCCCAACTGGCTGTCAAAAATACAAGAGGAGTTAAAATAAATGCTTAAGAAAATATGCTACATGCTAAAAATCATATAAAACCTCAATTTTGCAACTGCTGTGTCAGATTAATACAATAAAAGGTTAAATTATAGAAGACAACAGTACCTCACAACAGGTAAATTGTATGAAGTCTCAAAATGTTTTTAATTTTCCAGACTTTTGACATCATCAAATATTCAAATAAGCCAAACATTCATTCTAAAAAACATTTGTCTGGGAATTTTTCCCCCCATACTGGATGATCACAGGTGTCATTAAGAGGCGTAAGGCGGGGATTCCACCTGCTATTTAGACTCCTCTACCTGGTTACGATGAATGCTTTTTCTAGTATTTTATACAAGTATCAAATACCTGGCTACTTCGCTCTGTGGGCCGCTTACTTACAAAGTTAAGATATTCTTGCATCAGATTCTGGTTAAAAATTCGACAAGTTTAGTGGTTATACTTCTGACACGTCTGCAGACATCGATCACATGCAAGGCTTTTTTCCCAGTGTTCCCACTGACTTTTTCATTTGGGGGTACATGTACCCCCTACCGTTAAATTTTGGGGGTACACTACAAATTTAGGGGGTACACTATGAATTTTTAAGATTGTTAAATCTTTCAACATACTTTATTTGCTACTCAAGGCATTACAACTTTATTTGCTACTCAAGGCATTACAATACACAGCACAGTGTAATATTCAAGTTGACAACAGTTACAGTAAATCATTTCGTTCAAGTAAAAATTTAATACCAGTCAACACGTTTGCGCATCTATAAATAGTACACGGGAGAAACGAAACACAATTTGAATTAATTATTTGATCTTCATTTATTCGATTATTAAGTTTTTATTTTAATTTTAAATATACTTACTAAATCTGAAAAAGAAATAAGTCAAAACCACCAGAATGAGATGTCGATGTTTTCTCTACTTTCATTTAGGTAGAGCGTGCGCTTATGACATCATAACCAATCATCGTAGTATGCACTAGAGGGATAGGGCAATTGACGCAATTACTCGGGATAATGTTTTCGTAAACAAAGCGTTTTAGTTTCGTTTTGATTTTTCAAAAAATATTCGGACAAAGTGGACGAGAATTTGGAAATCTACCGACGGTCATGCTTTCTTATTATCAGACTTGTATTTTTTCTGTGAGTGCATGCACGTACGAGGTCAGTTTTTTGTGCGTGATTTTTTGTTTTCATGCGTGATTGAATGGGAACACTGTTTTTCCTTCTAAAACAGGGGCCGAAATTTGAATTTGCTGAACCACCTCAATTTTCTTTAGCCAATTGGATTTTTGTTTAGCCACTTTTGGCTAAGCCTTTTTAGCTACTTTAGCAGAATTTAATACAAAAATTCCGATTAAATATGTTGTATAACTTTCTTTCCTTATTATTAAGATTCCTTTGTTAATATAATTCTAGAATCAAAAGCATCGAGTAAATTTATATAAACTGCGATTGTGCCATTATTTTGTGCGCCATAAAACCCAATTCAGTTTTCATGTTCATTGGTTAATTACGCCCACCCTGTGGTACCATCATGGGCTACTTTCTGTTTTGAATAACGGAGTTACAAAGTCATTATTTTAGCTTAAAGGATGTAAATCGTTATTACTATTTTGATAAGAGTTGGACGTCTGTGATGACTTATTTTACGCGCTGTTTTACGTTGTTGTTGTAAAATGCGACATTTTTTCGGCGAGCTCTTGTTGGGTTTCTAATTTTCCTCCAGTATATGCACACCAAGTGAGTTGCAGTTTAACGTCGCTATGTAAAATAATCCGTATCTAATATAAAGCGCAAAGGTCGTAACACAGTCTATAGAGTTTAGCTCTATTGTAAACACCGAGAACCCGTCAAGGATTTTTCCAAAAAATATGACGGCGACCACGTGAGACAAAAGTTTCGCCATTTGCAATTTGGTTTCGCCTATGGTGAGTGGCGAAGACAAATGAAGAGCCCAGCCGTGTACATCACCAGAACTGAGCAGAAACTCGCATTACACCTCTGCTGTAAACTTTGGAAACTTGAACACACAACAGCCAATGTTTTGTATTTTGACTAAGTGTAAATGACTTTCAATGCGTATCTAGTAGGAATGAAAATTATGAATTGTGTTCTTTTTAATATTTCAGGGATATTTCATTTAGATACGCATCTTATCTGGGGCTCCAACTTACTTGATACTGATGCTGTTGGCTCGGCTGGTATCCTTGTTGATAGTGTTGTTGAAGACTGTAGTCTTCTGCTGGAGAACCTAAATTGAAAAAAAAAAACATTTAAAAAGTATTTTGGCGAGTTATGAGCAAGCCTCTGTGACATTAAATTAATGAAGTCCGTTTCCTTTTATACTTGTGAGGAAAATTCCACAAACAGTGTATTAGCCAGCCAACCGTGCAGCCGTCTTTTTCACGGCCGTTTTAGAAAAATCGCGGCCAAAATTTGAGGGAGTGGGTGGGAAATTTTTTTTTTTTTTTTTTTTTTTGCTCAATAACACTTCCAAACTCTTACTTTCTCAATATTGTTATGTTTTGTATACATTTATAGAAGAAATATGACCTAAAATGTATTTTATCACCTTTATCTGTAAAAATAAATTACCCCAGAGACACCCACTTGTCGCGAATTGTCGTGTGCTAGCAACGTATTTTGCACACCCTGTTTGCATATTTGCACACCCAGTTCTTGAATTTCTGCCTAATACACTGTCCACAAACCAACTTGTTTAACCCATTTTAATACCTATTACTTGTCCTCCCAATATAATTTTTACACCAAAAGAAAACATCAAAATATCTGCAAACCACAATTAATTTGGTGTAGCTTATTAAGTTATAGTTTGTTAGTTTGTATGATGATTTACGTCATTTTCAACACATGTAAGGTTATATATGATGTTTTGTGGTGGAGGCAGACCACCCACTTTTCCTGGGTAGAACCAGTACTGTACACATCCTGCCGTCCGTAAGAATCGACACTTTCCCACAAGTCGAGCATTCAGTGGGATTCGAACCCGCAGCAGTGAGAGGCGAAGTACAATGCGACAATGTTAACCATTCTGCCATGGAGATGCTTTATTAAGTTATAGATATTCAAATCTGCTGCAAGACTTTGGGTAACCTGATTGCTTTGGCAGCAAGATATTACTATTGATGCGTCGTTCAAAACAAATAACAAAATATGAAATAAGATTTTCTTTTTATATTTTTTAAATTTTTAACTTTAAGTATAAAGGCGCTGATCTAATTTTATTAGAGAAAAACTAAAAGCAAATAATTCTTCCCCAATGTAAACAAACCAAATATTTTATTTGGCCATACACATCTTTTTTGTCGTCTAACAGTAAGGGACATGTATATATTATTCTGCAAGTTCATTACAAAAGTAAGTATAAGAACATATCAGTTGTTTTTTTGAGGAATTTGTTTTAATATTTTGACTGAAACATGGCCAATCATAATAAGATCATACATGATTTTTAGAAAGTATGTCACAATTCTTGGAAATACAAAGCCAATGAAATGTCTCTTTGTTCAAAATCAATTGTGCATGGTTTTTAAGTGCTTCTTCCTGGTTAAAAAAATAGAAGAATCCATATTTCAGTATGGAAGTATCATTTTTATATCATTTTTTAAACTGTGACCAAGTTTGTAAGTGTATCAAAAATGCAACTGATAAAATATTTCTATACAAATGAAATAAACATTTGATACTACAAAATACCATGGCAAAGACTGACTCATAATCACATGTCTCAATACACCATAAACAAAGAAATATAAAACTTAAATTTTTAAAATCTGCTCAATAAATATATTACCATTTTTTAATCTATTCCACAATAACCTATCCATTATGAATCAATTTCTTAACTCTCACTTAATCCCCATAGAAATTGGTATTCATTTGTAAATTCATCGTAAATTCCATGTTATTTCGCATTAATAGATTCACAACAATTTTTGACCTCTTTATGCTTATAAAAGGTCACATCCGGTGACATAATGGCCAAATTTTGAGCGTGTCACAAGTAAAAAAAAAAATCAACATATTGTACTTCAAATCCATTTATTATCGTTGCATTTCATTACATAAAAGCATTAACTATTTCTTACTTAGGACAATTAAAACAAAACGTTGAAACCGGGGACAACGTGTTCAAAACTTGAGATTAAAATACGAGATCGTTGGCGACGTGAAAAACACGATGCATTTCTCTAACGTGGCCCCGCCTACAAAGTCGGAACGGACGCCAAAAACATTACATAAACTTTAAAAATGAGAACTTTTTCCATGATAAACAAAGTATGAAATAAACAAAGTTTTCCCCCAAATAAAAGTGTGTACATGTCATCCGAGCGTGATCTCGCTTGACAACACCATGTTGAGAAATGAAAACCGGCAAGTGGACCCGCTTCAAACGACACGTCACTTCAATGATTCTGTAAAACCGCAAGAAAACAATCGCAAAATAAATAAATGACATACCAACAAATGTATAGCCTATAGATCTTTGCTGAGACTGGGCCGAGCCTGGTTGAAGTGGCGGTGATATCGTTTTGGAACGAATTCCATTCATTGCAACGCAAATGTTATGTTGTATTTAGTCCCGCGAAGAGGACTGTTTGTGAGCTTGTTTCCAAGCTCTATCTCCTGTTTGAGTAAAAATAAAACACCATCATTAGACTTTGAATGTCCATGAATGTTTTGCATCTAAAAAATAAGATTAATGGTACCTACGAAAGTGCAGATGGCGAAAGATTTAGCGAAACATATGAAAAATATGGCTACCTTACAAGTCCGCAAGGAGACGGCTGCATTCGGCAGTTTCCGCCAACAATCTTTCACTTCCGGGTGATAGGTCAAAGTTCAAGAAACAAACCAAAAAAACGTCATGTGAGGTTCAGTGCGTTCCTGGAAAATCAGGTACGGAATTTATGTTTTAAAACTACACACAACTGATAATTGTCCAAGAATAACATATTACATATCTTATGAACATTTGGGTTAACCTAATATTGAAGGATCATTAAGACTCTCCGCCATGTTAATATGCGAATAACTTGTTGTTGTTTTTTTCGCTGTAAAAAGTACAGACATATAATTTGCCATTATTGGACTGTTGGAGACTCCCCTATACATTTAGAGTGATCAAATGATCAAGAGTGATGCCATTTACCTAGATTTGTCTTTTGGTTATAACTTGTCTATTAGGAGAAGCAGATTTGTACAAAACAAGTTTAAAAGATGCCAACTCAATTAGTGAATAGACTATAGTGTTAGCAAAAATACAACAGAACTACAACAGCAAATTATGATCCACCTGAACACACGTAGACGGCGAAAATACATCACATTTAAGAATTACAGTCAACTCGGCCTCTAGTCAGCTCGGCCCCTAATAAAATAAATTATTTGATTGGATAAAATGACGAGTCAAAATCAATACCCCGATAATTGCAATAAAATTACCCCTCTTGGCGCATAGCCGACAATGTGGTTTCCCACGCGCTTTAAAAGCAATACCTCGACAAATTGCTATCCCTCTGCGGGCAATCTATTATTAGAAGCCGTAAAAATCTATTACAGTGCTTTGGGGGGTATAGAATCACTTGGGTTAAACGTCTCATTTTAAAATGAAAGGAAAATGTTTATTTAATTTCTGATTTAGATTTACCTTTTTAGTTGTATGATAGCAAAATTTCTAAAATTATTGCCCTGAAGCTGTGATTTTTTAATAGGCGTTTTTGCACCAATATTTACATAATTTCAGTTTATCCTTAAAAGTGCCAAAATTCAACAAGTTAGATGATTGCATTTTGACTTTTGCCCTAACATTTGTTAAAACAGAAAATATTTATTTCTAAGTTTATTGTGACAGTATAAATTTTTCGTTTCAAAAACACACTTCATTCAGGTAGTATAGAATCATTTTTTCTGAGAGGTGTTGCACGTAGCGATATATTCTACATGGAAAAATGTCCCAAATAATTTCACCGTTGAATAAATGTATGCTTATATGATATATCTTCAAGCCTGAGGTGTTTTTTTATAGTCCGAACGAAATTTTTATAGCCTCGGTCTCGGACTATTCGTTTAATTCGCAGACTGTGAAGAGTCAAGTTATTTCTACAAGAGTTGTGATAATTATATTATACAACAGTTATTTCACCCTTTTCAGTTGCAGTACAGTTCAACATCAGCTAGAGTGACATTATGACAAACTCCTGAATACCCAGTCCTCAGGCAGTTCTCATCAAATACCAGGTTCATCGAAACAACAACCAGGATCAGGTTCATCCAGTCAACAGCCAGGATCAGGTTCATCCAAACAACAGCCAGCATCAGGTCCAATCAACAGCTAGGATCAGGTTTATCCAGTCAACAGCCAGGATCAGGTTCATCCAAACAACAGCCAGCATCAGGTCCAATCAACAGCTAGGATCAGGTTTATCCAATCAACAGCCAGGATCAGGTTCATCCAATCAACAGCCACAGCCAGTTAAGATGCCATGGCACCCTCTACACTTTGATAGGATACACAACTCCATCGACAACGTAACCGATAACAACTGCAGTGATGGAGTACAATGGATCTACCATGTGCTCAACGACTGTGTTTGGGACAACAAGGGCATAGCATCAGAGATCCTCGGTCTCGCCTCCCTTGTCACATGGATGGCTGTATCTATACCGTGAGTAGTTGGCCTTTGTAGACCAGGGCTCGCAAAAATGTCTCAATTAGATATTTTTCACCCCTGTTGTAGACATATAGAGATTGTGTTTGTTGTCATCAACAGCCAGTTTCATTGTATTGGGGAAGCCACATATATAATAATGACAAAATGTTCTCCATTAGGATCTCGCCAATAAGGCTTACGCTCTCAATTAGGATCTCACCATTTTAGATCATGCTCACCATTTGAGATAATGTTCACCATTAGGGATGATGCTCACCATTAGGATCTCACTATTAGGATTTCACTATTAGGATTTCACCATATGGGATAATGCTCACCTTAAAGGGCTAGTGTGGTAGTCCTGGAGAACTTTTGTGTGATTGACATGTGCTGCAGTGAAGGGGCTATTATTCCTAATTGAAGCCATAAAAATAACAGCATGGGGTGCTAAGTGATATGGTTCAGAGTGGTCAGTACGAAGCTTAGAGATATTATCGGACAGAGAATTACACATGATTGGGGGATTGTTTTATTGTGTAATAAAGACAAAATACTTTTTACATTTTAATTGTTCATTATCAGGAAGATTCACTGAAAATTACATATTTTGTAATCCACCTAATTATAATAGTTCCTTGATATACACTTCTATTCCCATTTATGATCCATGTAGGGTGCTCCCTTTGGATTTGGATAAAATGTCCTCATCTGTGTCAACACACATTTTGGCATGACTTCTCTGCGATGGTGAATTGCCCATTCTCCCCCATTGGCATGTGCCTGCTTCACGCATAAATAAAGTGGGTCATTCCAGCCACCTACATTTGAAATTATTTTCCAGTAATGTGTATATTTTGCACGTCTAATGGCACTATTTTCATAACACGGAGCCTGTCCATTTCCTATCCATAAAAAGTTTCGTGATGTCACACATGGTGCCTGGAAAAGTGTTCACATTCTCCATAATTCAACACTACCTCTTCCTCTACCTCTTCTTCGTGATTATCTCCTATGTGACCACAACAAACGAGTCGATATCTAGGAAAAAAGGCTTACAAAAAGAAGACTTATATATTTGTAAATAGCATTTGGCAGCTACTTGTCAGCATTCTAAAAGATGGGGAACAAATACCTTGTTTGAATCCTCCTGTAGTAAATAACTATTGTGATCATTACGACGAGGTTAGTGATAATGAATAACTGTTTGGTATATTTATTAAGTCAACACTTGAAAACGAAGAAGTCAACAGTTGAAGATAAACAATATGTCATTTTCAAATCATAATTATGAGATAGTTTCTTCATTCATAAACTTCACCGTACTGTGTGACGTCATACACTTAAAGAGGCTCTACCTATATCTTTTTGTCCACCAATTGATATAAACTTTACTTAATTATAAAGAGGACTATGAAAAAGGTAAATGGCAATAATTTCACCCAATGTAATATGCGTTTTTCTGGGGGAAAACAGGATTGAAAAGATCGAATTTTTGAAATTGTATTCGTAATTGTTTTAGACAAGCCGATTGCGGAGATTTTCCGATCTTATTCGTTTACAATCGGAACTACCTCGTCTGATTAGCGAAGAGTTCCGATCGATTTGTTTGCTATCGGAACTGCGCCGGATAGTTTGTAATCGCATTGCGCATGTCCGAGAAAATCCGTAAAAACTCGTAGTTCTCCGGCAGGAATAAACGGCTGGGCAGCATTTTATTCAAGATATTGTTTTGATGATAATTAATAAATTACAGAATTGGAATACGAACCATGTTTCTTCTTAGAATACTCATAAAATAGCTTTGTATACATATAAATGCAGTAATATTGAGTATTTAATATTTTACATTAA
The DNA here is from genome assembly GCA_037043455.1 of Cyrtodaria siliqua. NCBI lineage: Eukaryota > Metazoa > Mollusca > Bivalvia > Adapedonta > Hiatellidae > Cyrtodaria > Cyrtodaria siliqua. Next base: position 28,173 of record JAWPHD010003096.1, read on the forward strand.
AAATCGCGTAGATATAGACCTAGTGCCTCTTTAACAATTGTTTGATGTAATGAATGTATTGGTAAATATGTGGACAATGCAATTAGGCCCGACCATTCAAAATCATTCTAGGTTTTATTTAAAGTGTGTACATAAGAAAGCATGTAATGGGTGTATGACACCGCTACCTATAACAAAGAAAGGACATACATCTGTCTTTATGTACAATGTTTACCTTATATAACAGAGGCCTGTAAAGGGCCTCTTCCCAACTGAAAATTGGACTGTTTTTTCCCAACTGTGGCAGAAATATTTCCCAATCGGAAAACAGCAGTCTCTCAGAATTTGAGAAAAAACATGAATTCTGCAGTGTGTTTTTGTCTGCTAAGTAAATTCCGACTTGGAAAAGTTAATAATTATGGTAAATAATGGATGACAATATAAATAAAGTATATTAATGTCATATTTACTTAATTTATGAAATCTTGTATTTTTCCCAAAATGAGAAATAAGTGCGTTCTTTTTTCCCAAAATGGACAGGCCTGGGCCTCTTTCCCAATTTTGTGGAAAAAAGCCCTGTCTTGTACAATCGTTTCTTCATCTATGTATATGTAACTCTTGTACAATGGTTACAGCATCTATGTATATGTACCTCTTGTACAATGGTTACAGCATCTATGTATATGTAACTCTTATACAATGGTTACTGCATCTATGTATATGTAACCAGTGCTCAAAGAAAATTATTTTAAGAGACAGGCCCAGGGCTTGTTGCTTCTGAAAACGGACAGGCCCCGATTTGAAATGGACAGGCCCTGATTTGAAATGGACAGGCCCTGATTTAAAATGGAAAGGTCCAATATTTTTTTCTTATTGGAAATGTGTCTTTATTCACTTTTATAGCACACATTAATTTTGTTACGTATGTATTAATCAAGCTCAGAACCTCCTCTGACTATATTTTTCTTTTTGCTACCACTTTATGCTCCCTGTTCAGCGGGCTTATTTACCATTTCGTTTAAAACATGTAAGAATAGAATATTACATAGTAATTTATAACCAATGCAAAGGAGAGTACTAGCACTTTTGCCAAACGATAATAATCAGAGCAGACTTGGTGAAACTGGAGCTAAACTTGGAGCCAAACAGTATATATATTTTTCTTTCCACCAACACGTATTTGTAAAGGACAGTTTTTCTTATTTGATTATGTAAAAAAAAAAAAAAAAAAAATATATCCGAAATTATGTACCATCCGAACTACTATGACACCACACTTTTACGGCCCGAACATTTCACAAACATTCAATCGAAATACCATCAATAACGATTTTTTGTCATGCATTAGTGTGTTTTTAATGACAAAAACGGTATTTCTTATCACAAATGAAAGAAAACACAACCCTAATAGCAGAATAATGAGTTTTATGTCAACAATTGTCGACCTGAAAGTTGTGACAAACTGCCGACACGAAGCCAGGCAAAATATTCAAACTTCTTATTGTTTCAATGTGTGTATAACACATTTTAATTACTTTATTGCAAGTGTTTTCACAGTTCACAATACACATGGGAGTATTTTGTCTTGAGGAACTTGAGCTTGAGATCCAATAAAACCTCGTCTGCAAAATGAGACAGGCCCGGAATGGATTTCGAGGAACCCCGGGCGTCGGGCTATCCTATTTCTTGAGCACTGGTAACTTTTGTACAATCGTTACTGCATATATATATATGTATGTACATCTTGTACAATCATTACTTCATATATGTATATGTACCTCTTGTACAATCGTTTCTTCATTTATGTATATGTAACTCTTGTATAATGGTTACAGCATCTATGTATATGTAACTCATGTACAATGGTTACTGCATCTATGTATATGTAACTTTTGTACAATCGTTACTGCATATATGTATATGTGTGTACCTCTTGTACAATCGTTACTGCATATATGTATATGTACCTCTTGTACAATGTTTACTGCATCTATGTATATGTAACTTTTGTGCAATGGTTACTGCATCAGGGCCTTCCCCAGCCATTTATGGCGTAGCGGCGCCGCGATCCCTTAACTTTTGAAACAGACATGCCGCAATCCTTAATCTGACCGCGACCCTTTAAAACCGTGCCGCGATCCCTTCAAAGTGGGTCAAAACATTCATTTCCCAGTGTTAATTAATGACATATCTGATCAAATAACGCCTTGAGGCATAAACTCCTGACAAGCATACGTCCTTAGCTCCTGATTGGAGTGTTTTCATAAGGATTAGAGAGGCAGAGGTGTTAATTACCTCCGCGATAAGAATTCAACCATGCGTACATGACCTGTAAACGTATTACGTCATCAAATGTGAAAACAATTTACTTATGTTATATTTTATTGTAGCGTTGAATTAACGTGCCTCTATCCATTTTATCGCGTTTTAAATAGATAATGATGAGAAAATAATCTCACAAACGCAAATTATTCAATAATCACATAAAATTATAAGAATCTCGGGGTTGCAGATTATAAATTTAGGTTACTTCCGGTTTTGAATTTGCTTCCGTGTTTCAACTAAAACGATTAATTATGAATAAAGACAGCAATTTTATAACTTTTAAATAAACTTATAACCGTTATAACCGTTTCCTACCCTTTTTTTTTCGAAAACGCTAATGGCTTGATGCAGTTAACATGACTTAGACGTTAAGTTATTGTAAGACAATGTCAGAGTAAAAAGTTGATGTAAATCCGGATAGTCCTTATTTCGGATGCTTAAAAACACACGACATTGCGTTTTCAAGTGCGTTTTTTTTTAAAATGTTATTCACTTAAAAATAATATAATTACTCCTGCTTAACTTCACCACATCTATAATGAAGTGTTTACAAGATAAAAAAAAATCTAGAACAGCAAAGGAAACGATGTATAAAGTTGAGTGTTATCATCTTTTTCCAAAAAAACAACAACAAAAAACAGTAGAAAATTCTACATGTACTATCTATGGCAGACTGGTAGATATATTTAAAACATGTTTTAAATGTGTCAGGTGTATGCCAAAACATGAAGAAAAAAATCGACATCCAGGAGGGGACCCCCTCCCGCACCCTCGCGTGTTAAATGCCACTATCCCTTAAAAAAATCCTGGGGAAGGCCCTGTGCATCATATGTATATGTATCTTTATTATAATTGGGTTCTGCATACTGTATGAATCAGCTTGTATGAATGATTATAGGTGTATTTAAATGTGCCTTTATGGGACAATTAATTAAGTTGAATTAAGTTTCAAATATTTTTTAATTACATAACAACAGTATTTATAATCATACTAATATATATCTAGGAATCTAAGAATTTGCTTAGTATTGTTTTATTAATTTATTAAAAGTCATTGTAACGGAATATGATTTTGTTTCATGTTTATTTACCAATTTCATTAATATTTGTTTATGACAAAATATTTCACTCTAGGTTTTTATTTGTCTGATTAATAAACGTTTTTTTTATAATGTTTTTCTCTATTGAAACCAAGTGATTCTCAAGTTATATTGTGTATCCAGATATAAGGGTGAAATTCCTATTACTGACCATATAACTGACCAGCTGGTGTTGGTAAACACATCTTGTGGCTAGAGAGATCAGCTCCCATAATAATCATTGAAATCTGCTGAAGCGACAGGTTAATGGCTTGATGTTGATAGGAGACTGCCTCTTAATTTACGACCAAGGGCTAATTAGAGCAATGAACAGGAAAGTAGTCAGACATTCGTCAGATGTTGAGATTATTTGTAAACTACATGTATAAACTTGTTTTTAGCTCTACTGATCAGAGATCTACTGATCAGAGATCAGCAGACATTATGCCGTGGTGTGGCGTCCGTCTGTCCGTCCGTAAACTTTTTTTGTAGCGACTACTCCTCTGAAACTACTGAATGGATTTTCATGAAACTTTACAGAAATGTTGCCCATGAAGTCTAGTAGCAAAAATTCATGTTGATGTGAAATCCAAGATGGTCGCCAAATCTAAAAATAGATTTTTAAAAAAACAAGTTTGTAGCGACTACTTCTTGAAAACTCTAAGTGATATTGATATGGGACTTTTTCTAAAATGACCAGCATGACATGATGTTGTCCTTGTCGAAAATCGTTTTGATTCGAAGTTAAACATGGCTGCCAGCGACCATCTTTGTTTACATAGAGTTGTTTAGTAAAAACTTGTAGTGACTACTCCTCTGAAACAGTAGTGGGACACAAGGGACCATGGACAAAAGGGACCAGACACTTGGGACCACATTTTGGGACAAAAGGGACCACATTTGGGGACAAAAGGGACCATTCAAAAATTAGTTAAAAATGTAGATTTACATTGATAATAGTTGTGTATTGCAATGGCAAATATCATAATTTGATTATTTAAATGATAATTTAAAGGATAACTTAAACTCAAGAATATCATTTGATGGCCAATTATTGAATAAAGTTATCGATTAAAATGTTCATTCTTTTTCCAGAATTTAAGTTTAATTAATTAAAATTAACTGTTCATAATATTAGATCTTATACTATTTAAACATGATGGAGTCTACGGTCATGTGTTTATATTCATTGTAAGTAATTTTCATGTAATTATTAATTAGTGCATGCAGAATTCTGGAACCAGTTACTAACTTAATATTTTCCTTAAAGGGCCATACTAATTGAAAAATATTTAAACTAATAAGTTCAAATCATCAAAAAATTAAATAGAAAACAAATAATAGCTTACTAATAGTATTTATTTGTTTGTGAAATTGTTCCCATAATATGGATCTTATAAGGATAAGGATATTTAAATCCAGGATTTTTTATATAAAGGTATGCAAAAACAACAATTATTTATTTGTTTTACTAGTAGTATACATATGTCATTTGTGAGTTCTTATCATATAAATTGTTTAAATAGCCATTTCATGAAGATAGATAACTGATTGCATTTATAATCCAGCTTCTTAATTAAATGATTGTATCACAATACAAAAATAAAACTATGGTCCCTTGTGTCCCATAATGTGGTCCCTTTTGTCCCAAAAATGTGGTCCCAAGTGTCTGGTCCCTTTTGTCCATGGTCCCTTGTGTCCCATATTCCTCTGAAACTACTCGACGAATTTCCATGAAACTTCACAGGAATGTTGCTCTTGATGTCTAAATGATCCTAGCAACATTTCAGGTTGGTCGAAAATTCAAGATGGCCGCCACAGCTAAAAATAGTTTTTCAAAAAACAAGTTTGTAGCGAGTACTTCTTGAAAACTATAAGTGATATTTTTATGGGACTTTTTCTAAAATGATCAGTATGGAATGATGTTGATCCTTGTCGAAAATTATTTTGATGCGACGTTAAACATGGCCGCCAGCGGCCATCTTTGTTTACATAGAGTTATATAATGAAAACTTGTAGCAACTACTCTGATGGATTTTCATGAAACTTCACAGGAATGTTGCTCTTGATGTCTAATTGATCCTAGCTAAATTTCAGGTCGGCCGGAAAGTCAAGATGGCCGCCACGTCTAAAAATAATTTTTCAAAAAACAAGTTTGTAGCGACTACTTCTTGAAAACTTTAAGTGATATTGATATCCGTCTTTTCCTAAAATGATCAGTATGATATGATGTTGATCCTTGTCGAAAATTATTTTGATTCGACTTTAAACATGGCTGCCAGTGGCCATCTTTGTTTACATAGAGTTATATAATGGAAACTTGTAGCGACTACTCCTGAAACTACTTGACGGATTTTCATGAAACTTCACACGATGTCTAATCGCTCTTGATGTCTAATTGATCCTAGCAAAACTTCAGGTCAGCCAGAAATTCAAGATGGCCACCATGGCTAAAAATAGATTTTCAAAAAACAAGTTTGTAGCGACTACTTCTTGAAAATTATGATATTGATATGGGACTTTTTCTAAATGATCAGATGTTGATGATGTTGATTCTTGTCAAAAAATATTTTTATTTGACGTTAAACATGGCCGCCCGTGGCCATCTTTGTTTACATAGAGTTATATAATGAAAACTTGTAGCGACTACTCCTATGAAACTACTTGACGGATTTTCATGAAACTTCACAGGAATGCTGATCTAGCTATCAAAAACCTATCAGTAGAGCTTCAAGGTCATTGACCTCTTGTTTTGTTTCTTTTTACAGGCAGATGATAAAAAACTTCCGTCATATTGAGGGTATACAGGGTATATCGTTGTTACTGATCTTGATGTGGACACTGGGAGATTCGGCGAACCTTGTGGGGGCATGGCTCACCAAACAGTTGCCACTTCAGGTATGGACTATGAGTTTTATACAAACTGTTTTTGTCGAGCTAATTTACGGATCTTGATATAGCTATAATATTGTTTTCCGTGTCTGTGTATCTTTACATTTGTTTGGTAGACCAGCTGCAGGTTAGACTTTTATTTATTTATTTATTCATTACTTGCAGGATTTGCACCAAACTCCACCTTAATGTTCCTTATATGCATCTAACTAGCAATATTTTGGGTCGTTTGACCTACTTTGGATATAGGTCATATTTGGTCTCTTCTACGACATGGTCCCCCACTGTTAATGACGTTAGTTGATCAAATAAAAATATAGTCCAATACTGCTTCATCATAGAGCTTCGACGTGCCGTAAAACACCATTCATTCATTCATCATAGAGCTTGACATGCAGGCCATGGACTTCTAGTCTTTATAAATGATAGCCGACCCCTAGACCATCAAGTTTGTTCAAATCAAGTTCTCACTTCTCTTTAAAATTTATTATGGAATATATTTAGCTTTGTGTTTACAGACATTTTACTGTTTGTTATCAGATATATTTTAGCTATATACTTGTGTTTGCAGATACTATACGAGGAGTGTTCCGTAAATAATGCTATTGGTATTGATACTAGAATACTATAATCATTTTTGATCAATTGTTTTTGCGATTTCCTTCAAAGTACTCCCCCTTAGCCGAAACACACATTTTGAGCCGCTCTATCCACTTTTGAAAACATTTTTCGTATGCATGTACAAGTACACCCTTAAGACACTGGTAAACAGCAGATCCCAGGGCATTCCTCGAGTTATATCTCTTCCCAGATAAGTGATTTTTTAGTCTTGGGAAGAGAAAATAGTCCCTTGGGCCAGGTCTGGCGAGTAAGGGGGGTGCGGGTGAACGGTGATCTTCTCTGACTCCAAAAAGTCCGATACAATACGGGCTTTGTGGGCGGGCGCGTTGTCATGCAGAAGACGAACATACCCCAGACCTGTTATAGGGTGACGCTGTTTGTAGTATGTCATCAATTGTTTCAATACGACGTTTTTATAAAACCGTCCTGTGGCTGTTCTGCCTTTTGGCACCGCCGTCTGTATGGCGTTGGTAGTGAAAAAAAATTGCATACAGAACCTTCTTAAACAGTTCACGTTCGTTTGGCAATAATTGGTTGTTTCATATTTTTCGTGGCCCAGATTCGATTCGAAACGTTTCTTTTTTGCTCATAATATCACCCATAACTAAATTCTCAAATGATTTTTTGCTGTATTTCGGATACATTTTCAGACGTTTTTTCACTGTTGTAACCCTTAACTTCTTTTGGTCCTCTGTCAGCAAATGCGGTATCCAGCTTGCATTTATTTTCTTAACTTTCAGATGCTTTTTCAAAATTAGATGAACTCGTGCTAACGACAAGTTTGTCATCCGAGCTAATTGTCTTACTGTGTATCGAGCATCAGTTTTCAGGATGTCACGGATTTTTTCAACGTTTTTCTGGGTCGTTGACGTTACAGGACGACCAAGGAGAGCAGTATCTTTCAAGCTGTTGCCCGGATTTAAATTTGGCCACCCACCTACAAACAGTACTGCACGACATTTGACCATCCTCGTAAATGTCACACACCTCTTGGTGAAGGTCTTTCGGCTTCAACCCAAGTAATGACCTACCTCTAATAAAGGCCCTATTTTCAAGCCCATTTTCTGCTCGTTTGCCAGTCGTTTTGCATATAGTGTAACGAATACGCTATAAAGCAATGTACATTGCACCAAGGTCAGTGAATGTATGAATAAGATTTTTACCTTTGACACGCGTCAGTGATCACTCTAGCGATACAAAGTTGTTTCATGTAAATATTGCACGAGTTCCGCGAAATAATAAAGCAGTCGCATTATTAACGGAACACCCCTCATACTTTTTTCCAGATATATTTAGCTATATACTTTGTGTTTGCTGACATCATACTGTTTGGACAGTGGCTGTACTATAACCTCTGGTGGAAAAGGAAGCGTAAAGGTATGTATAAACAAAAAAGTTCCTTCAAAAAAATAATTTGGAAGGGATTCTAAAAAGCTATTTGGAAATATTTCGTTGCAATATTGTTGTTTTCGATAAGAATTTTAGGTTTCAATTTTTGATATGATGAAAAAATAAAATAGTATTATTAAAATTGATCATATTGATTTTCACACAAATAATTTAAAATATATGAATTGTATTGAAAAGAACCACATGTTTTACACATTGATAAAAACAAGTTTGATATTTAAATTTATAATCCAAACAAATTATACATAGAGTTTTCTTGGTTTTATAGTTATACAGGCGTTCAAGATTGAGCATGGAATTTCATTCATACTGTCGCAATGTCCTCGGCCCCATTCCTTGCTAAATGTAAACACGAATGTGAATATATAATGAGTAGTTGTCACTGTCGTCACCGATTCGTCGACCCATTGTTGCCGCAGTAGCAAGCGATCTTGTGTAGTCTACATCATTGTTTTTTGAATGTGTATGAAAGGTCTCACGCAGCGTTGCAATGCAAATAACGCTATATTTAGCGCAGTGAACGATGCTTGATGGTTCACGACAAATTAGCATAGTGGCCGATCATCATTTTCACATCTCCCGAGTTAAATTGTCCGGACGGTTTTACACAACTCTGGCAAGCGAGAATGTCCATTCACAAGACAATACAGGCGTTCACGATTGAGCATGGAATTACGTTCATACTGACGTAGTGTCATCGTGTGTTCAATTCCGCCCCATACCTCGCTCAATGTAAACAAGAGTGTGAATATATAATGAGCAGTCACTCTCGTCACCGATTGTTGCCGCAGTATCTAGCGATCTTTATACGAAACAAGTAAATTATGTGTAGCCTACATCATTGGTTTTTGAATGTGTATGAAAGGTCTCACTCGGCCTTGCAATGAAAATAACACAATATTTAGCTCAGTGAACGATGCTTGATGGTTCATGACAAATTAGCACAATGATTCATTTTTAATGGTCGATCATCATTCTCACATCTCCAGAGTTAAATTGTCCGCAGGGTTTTAATTGCTCTGGCTGGCGAGAATGTCGATCATAGGAATTATTTTATTTCGTGCGCTTACTGTAGTTGCAGCCTATTTCTAATAAATTAGAATCGAGAAAAAAATGGCAAATAGCTTTAAAAAAAAAGTTTAAACAAAAACACGCGTGCACACGTTTTTACAGACGAAAAATAAAGTCATAACAGGGATATACGTCAAATGAAATATTTTAGTAACATTTTATATTAGTGGAATACAAGTGGAATACATGAACATCTAATATTGAAAAGCCTTTAGAAGTACACGTACTCAGTGTTAGGCCTAAAAAAAAAACTTGTGTGTTTCTGGTTTCACCCTGTCAAAAAGTTAGGGTAGGTAGGTAGGAAAAAGTTTTTTTTTTAGATATTTTTTTTAGATATATTGTTCGCATATATTATGCCATTTTTGTAATAAGGCAACTTTTTGATAACCTTTGCAATCCAGATTAGATGCTTAACAACTCTGGCTAATAAAATAATCATTTGAATAAAAAAAAAAAAAAAAAAAAAAAAAAACAACAACATTTTTTTAATTTTTTTTTCCGCTAAAAATATTTAGGGTCGGCGGTGATAAAGTAGGGACGGTCGGGAAACCGGAAACACACATGTTTTTTTATTAGGCCTTACGTTATGATATCGATTTTGGTCACATGAGACTTGTAGGCGGGGCGAGTGGGAGATCTCAACTAGTTTCAATTCACTGAGTACATCCATTTTATTGGACGGCGTCATCGGTTGTTTACATGTCTGATGCGTCAAACATCCATTGACACAAGCGATGTATTTCCATGCTCAATAGGGAACGGCTGTATTATGTCTTCCCTGAACCCCTCAATGGTTAGAGATTATTGCCCGATACAAACATCTGGTATTCAAAAGATGAGAATTTACAAAATGGATAACACACTACTTTTGTCTTGACTTTTAGAGGGGAAAAAGGAAGACCACAATATTGTATTGTTAAGTTTAAGTTTTACATTTAAGTCAGTTTTAGGAAAGAGCACATCCATGATGAAGGGGTTAACAACATGGCATTGTAAACCTCGCCTCTCACCACTGCAGGTTCCAATCCCACTGTGAGCTCAACTTGTGAGAAAGTGTCGATTCTTATGGATGGCTGGAGGTATACAGTACTGGTTCTACCCAGGAATAAGTGGGTGGTCTGCCTCCACCACAAACAATTGACCGTCATACATAGCCTTAAATATGCTTAAAAAAAAGAGGTTAAAACACCAACCAAACAAAAAGTTTTAAGAAACTATATGCACTAGATTAACCAAACTTGGGTCAGTAGTTGTATCTTCGGTAAAGTTTAAATATATTTCTTTTACATCGATTGTGAACCAACTTCTTTCAATTTACATTAATCACTCACGATGGCTTTCTGGTTAGAACCAGTACTAAGCAATGTGTAATTGGGTAAAAAGTCACAAATAATTACTCATCTTGTCCAGATATGAATGGTTAATATTCTAGTTTGGTATGGTCATTTAGGGACTCGAGGCACAACATATATTAAACTGGCTTTGACCTCCAATATAAAGGGGCTCCTCTACAGTGATACAACTTGGGGAACTTCCAGTAATTTAATACTACAAGTTTCGGGTTTGTGATGTTAATTCCCTCTGTACCGTTTGAAATTTCAAGTTCATGTTTTGGGGCTCCATAGAGGGAAATCGGGTAAAGAATACAACAAATTGCATATCTTGTCCAAATGTGAATGTATTTGATTTGGTATGATCATTTAGGGACTTGAGGCACAATGTCTATAACATGGGTTTTGTCCTCTTATATAGATTTCAAGTTCATGTGCGACGTATTTCTTAGTTAAGGATGTGCAGATGCACAAGAAGTTTTTGTTTTTGGCTCCATCCTCTTGGGGCTCCCTAGGGGGTAATCAGGTAAAAGAAAATGCATATCTTGTCCAAGTGTGAATGCATTTAATTCTTATTTGCTATGGTCATTTAGAGGCTTGAGGCACAACATATATAAAATGAGATGTATCCTCCTGTGCAAAGGGACACCTCTACATGGGTACAACTTGGGGAAGTTGCAGTATTTACTTATATGTTCGACTGTCATTTTGCTCAGTGCAGGGAAAAGGGTTTTGTCATAAGTGCCAGAACAACTAATTTACCCACCACCCGCAACCACAGATTCCATAAAGAAAGTAGAGCGATACAGGCCCTCTTGGGCCTCGGGCCTCTTGTTTAACTGCTATGTTTGATTACAGGAACATCCTTCACTCAAAGGCGTCGTAGGCGTGTTTTGTTTTTTCACTCACTTGCATACACTCGTTTGTGAAAAGAACCACGCGTCAACCATCTCTGGAAGGAATTAGAATTGAATGTTGTTTAACGGCTCATCAACACAGTATAGGTTATTTAGAGCTGCCCCAGAGAGAGGGGAAGGATACATAGGAATCCGGGAACCTGCCCTACTCGATTAACCTACAATCGATCCCAGCAGTTAAATAATCTATATATTAAGGTACTAGTCTGAGAAACCAAGATTAACAGTGATTGCTATAAACAGAGTTCCACATTTATTATAGCAGCTATAAATATTTGAGTCTTGTTGTAACATGACGCATTGTTTATTTATACAATTAATATGAGAATTGTATATTAATAGCCTGATAGGTTTTGTTCCCTAGAGGAAAAATACTTATGGGTGATTACTCATGATTTTTGCTGTACTTCTACAATTTTGCTGGCAATTTGATTACCCAACAAGAGATGGTGGCCATCTTTGACAAAGTTCCTAATAAATGGCAGGCCTGCAGTTGTTGAAAGCACAAATATTATTTTGTGCATTTACACAAATTCAGATTTGTTTGATGTTTAATTCCATTTTCCAGCACATTTTAGGCTGTGTATGACGGTCGATGTTTAGTGGTTAAGACCTCCTTATTCCTGGGTAGAACCAGTATTCAGTATGTATACCTCCCACCATGCGTAAGAATCGACACTTTCTCATTTACAACACGAGCTCCCAGTGGGATTCGAACACGCAGCATGGAGGGGTTTCAAACTTCAGAGGCAAACCATTACCATTAACTTTTTACAGATTTTAAAATTATAACACCTGTTTTATTTATTGCAGGTTATGAGCCTATCCCATCAAGCCACATCAAAAGTATAAATGGTGAAGCACCGCAGGTGGTGCTGTGTATAGCAGGGGCATTAATGTTTAGTGTACACAGTTCTTTAAGATTTTTAACATCATCTCAAACTTTACAATCGGTGCAATACTCGTCATTGATGCGGCATCCTGCAGGGAGAACGCTGCTGTCACAAAACACAAATAATTTAGGATACCATATACATATATTTAACGTAAGTAGGATTTTTCTCTTATATTTCACAATATCTTTGTTCTAATTATACCCCCGCTTTCACGAAGAAGATGGGGAATTCCAACCCTCGGTATAAGTGTTTTTAAACAATTAAAACACTTATACCGAGGGTTGGAATTTCCTATCTGAACCGAATACCCATGACAGATACTTTTTCTTGCATATCATTGACATTTTGTGCGTTGATGTCGCCAATAAGTTATCTTTTACATGTTGTTGTTTTTTCGCACAATGACGTCTTTCATCTGTTCACGTTATTGACGTCATTATTGATTCGCGTGACTCTTTATCTTTATCGATAAAGATAAAGACTTTCCATCACCCATGAAAAACGCGGATACCCATATCTGGTATGAAATAATCACGTTGTCCGTAACGTCCCGTCGTGTAACACCTTTTTGTCGTGTCATGTAACATTTTTGTCCCGTCGAGTCACGTTGTGTAACACATTTTTATTACTTGCATCTCCCAAACAGTTTTGAATGGGTTGTTCCCAGACTTCATACACAGGAATTTAACACTTATTTACTTGCCAAATGCAAGTAGATTTTTGCAGATTGCAAGTATAGCATTTGCTAAATTGTTCAAGTAATTACAGAAACCCATTAGGTCTCAGTCTACATTTATTCACTGAACACATTTATCTAACTTAGTAAGTATTAATTATACATTATTACATTCCTGCATCTAGCGGAGTGAGGGAATGTCATTATTTACATTTATAGCAGTCCTTCTAAAATGAATGAAGATTTTAATTTATTAATGCCTTGATTACAATAGCAAGTACAAAACCTTCATACTGGCACTTTTAGCAAGAGGCTAAACATATTAAATTTGATCCCTGTTCATATACAGATAACAACGGATGACCTTATGTCCCTCTACATCACCTATTGTTAACTCGACTATTCGAAGAATAAGAGATCTTATGTAATCACGTTGGCGTCGGCGTCCCATATCAAGGTTTGCGTGTAAGCTGTGTTTACAAGTCTATGTCTCTTACATTTCTTATCCTAGCATAACCAAATTTGGCCATGAGCTTCCTTATAGCATTATCTTAAGGACGGCTTAAGTAATTTTGGTTCCTGTAACCCCTGGGCTCCCATGGAACCCAAATTCTGATAGACCATAAAATGTGTCTTATTTCACATAAAATTGTGCGTGTAAGCTGTGTTTACAGGTCTAAATCTCTTACATTTTTTTTTCGTAGCTCAACTAAATTTGGGAATTGGTTTCCTTATAGCATGTTGTAAAGGATTGCATAAGTAATTCTGTCTTCTCCCCACAATACTGGAAACTTTTTTTTTTTTTTTTTACATATTTCTGTGTTGTTTTGGTCATTTCTTACACATATCGCTCATATATCTGTGTTATTTTGTTTTATCAAATCTACACCTATATCAATGATGCGCCCTGCCTTGCCCCCTCCACCCCCATTGGTTTATGGGCTCCTTCACATGGAGGAGGGGAATTGTTTTAATTTTAATTTTATCTTCCATTAATTGGATATTAAAATTTTAATTTGAACGGGATCATTTACGTGTAAAGCAATTTAGATAAAATTCAGATACACAGATGAAATATCAATAAAAATAAAAGGAAATGAGCCCTCAATAAAAATTGCCAGTTCCCCTCCCTCCCCGAGTTGCCTTTCGCCCAAATTTCTTTTGAAATGACGGCAATTTGGGATTAAAACTGATGAAAATAATAAAGAATTCACACATTGCCCCAAATTTTACTATCATTTGTATGATATTCTAACAATAATTTTATATCGGGCCTGAGTTTCTGTACCCACCCCGTCCCCCACCCCACCCCCACAATTGTTTATGCCTTGTTTTCCTGATGGTAATACTGGCTATATAATTTATTATTCTCTTAAAAACATCGAATGTCGAGATGCGCTTTTCTGCGACAGCGCGTGTTGATTGCCTAATTTATTACATAATATGGCCCTTTGTTTGACTTGAATTTAAGCCGGGGGTTTTCATCACCCTTCAGTGATAGTTCTAGCTATTGTCCTATTATTAAACATCCACTTCACTATAAATGAATCACCATGTTCATACTAGTAAATGAGCATATTTATCTTATAACACCAACATGCCTCACAAACTTCTGTTATTATTATTATTATTAGTATTATATTATTATTCAGTGTTGTCATTTTTGTGTTTAAACTGAAATAGGACAGGAAAGTACATTAATTTATGTCTCTCATAGAATTAACATGCACTCTGTGTTGGCCATATTCAAATTTAATTTTCTTGTTTCTTCTTTCACTACATTTCAGAATTTAGAAGATGAGCTTGTTATGCTATTGGTATAGTGTCCATGTGTGTTATACATTCTCTAGACTTGGGCAGATG
Source organism: Cyrtodaria siliqua (assembly GCA_037043455.1). Taxonomy (NCBI): domain Eukaryota; kingdom Metazoa; phylum Mollusca; class Bivalvia; order Adapedonta; family Hiatellidae; genus Cyrtodaria; species Cyrtodaria siliqua. The sequence goes on from JAWPHD010003096.1 coordinate 43,233, forward strand.
TGGTTAAATGTAAGTATTTATACAGCTCGTGATAGTTGCTAACCCGTATATTGTTGGATTGCTCATGTCATTAGTTTTTACACCTGTTTTCTTTCAAACCAATCAGTTCATTAGATTTTAAAATAATTCACTAACTATTCATACCAGCATCTTCACAGTTAAGAGCATGACCTATATGGAAACTAAGTTGGATAGAGGCTATGACAGAATTCTATACCATAAACTACTGTCGGTTGCTATTGCTCCTTCTGTTCAGTTACTTAATGGTGAATATTTCTCTCTATAGCCTATATCCTATACTAAGTCCTGAAGAAAACACTTTCTTTACTTTAAACCGGATTGCGTATCAAATTCAAGCTTATAGTTTAGCATCTGTCTTTCCATCTATCTACCCATTTTGACCTTTTTTTCCCTCATTTCTCGAAAACGACTTGTAGGATAGTTGTGAAACTTGGCACACATGTTCATTATCATTACACAGTGTTTCATGTCAAAAACCATAACTCTGTCATGATATTTTCCTGAATTGTCCTCTCTTTTACTTTGTTAAAAGTTATATACAATTAAAATGTTTGAATTTGCAATGGGCCGGTGGTCCTTATATTGATCTCAGGGCCTTCCCAGGATTTTTTTAAGGGATAGTGGCATTTAGGTGGTGAGTGGGGTGGGTGTGGATGGGTGCTGACCCCTAATGCATGTCGATTTTTTGTTCTTCATATACAGGTTTTGCATACACATTTAATAAGAAAGTAGCCACTGAGTTTTGTTTCGATTTAATTGTATAAAGTCTTTTTAAAATTAATTGACAAATTCCAAAATGAATTGCCATGTTTGGATACAAAGTTTTTATCATTCCCATTGCCAAATCTCATGTGTCCTTTGTTTTTCAATAGGTAGAACATTAGGGAATGTTGCTTGATAAAAGCAGGATAGGGTGTAAAGTAAAACTTTCAAAGTGGCTACTTTCTTTTGCAGCTGAGTATAATTTTACCAGTCCTGCCATAGATACTATGTCCATTTTTTTTTTATTTATTTTTTTTGTCAGAAAAATTACATAGTTTTCATTTGCTGTTCTAGATTTTTCTGTCTTGTAAACACTTCATTATATATGTAGTTAAGTTAAAGAGGAGCTTACATTATTTTTCAAGTGTAATTATTTTTGTTAAGGCATCCGAAATAAGGACTAGGATTTACGTCAACTTTTTACGCTGACGATATCTTGACTTCTAAGTGATGTTTATTGCAATGAAGTCGTTATCGTTATCAAAAAAAAAGCTGTTGTGAAAGGTTATAAGTTTATTTAAGTGTTATAAATTACTGTCTTTATTCATATTTACTCATTTTTAATTTGAAACCACGGAAGCAATTCAAAACGGAAATAACCTAAATATATCTGCACCCCAACTAATTTACATTTTTATGTAATTATCGAATAGTTTTGCGAGAAGTGAGATTATGTTCTCATCATATGTATTTAAATCGTGATATAATGGATGGAGGCACGTTAATTAAGTGCTACAATAAAATATAAATTATTTTCACAATTGATGTCGTAACATTTTGACATGTCTGCTATGCATGGTTGAATTCTTGAATTATTGCGGAGATAATTAAAACCTCTGCTCCTCTGATCCTTATGAAATTACTCCTATCAGGAACTACGGATGTTTGTTTGTCAGGAGTTTATGCCTCAAGGCTTTATTTGGTCAGATGTATCATTAATTAACACTGGGAAAATGAATGTTTTGACCCACTTTTAAGGGATCACGGATCGGTTTTGAAGGGTCACGGTCAGATTAAGGGATCGCAGCATGTCTGTTTCAAAAGTTAAGGGATCGCGGTGCCGCTATGCCATAAATGGCTGGGGAAGGCCCTGGATCTAATATCATGTGCAAAATTTCGGGTCGCTGTGACCTACTTTTGCTAAAATATAGGTCACGTCCTGTCTCCACTACGACATGTGTATCTTGCTTTTTTCTTAATGGATTTACCTCACCAAACTTCACTAGAATGTTCCTTCTATGCATTGAATATCATGCAGAATTTTGGATCGCAGTGACCTACTTTCAGGGAAATAGAGGTCATGTCAGATCTCGGCTACAACAGGCATATCTTGCTTTTCTCACAGGATTTTCACCAAATTTCACCAGAATGGTCCTTTTGTGCATCTAACATCATGTGCAGAATTTTGGATAACTTTTACCTACTTTCGATGAAATATAGGCCACGTCCGGTCTTCGCTACAACATGCGTATCTTGCTTCTTTCTTGCAGGTTTTTCACCAACTTCATCAAAATGTTCCTTATATGTATCTTCCATGTGCAAAATTTCATGACCTACATTCGACGAAATATAGACCACGTCCGATCTCTGCTTCGAATTGAGTTTCTTGTTTCTTTCATATATAATTTTCACACAATTTCGCCCGAATGTTCCTTATATGCATATAAAATCATTTGCAGAATTTCTGGTCACTGTGACCTACGTTCGACGATATATAGGTCACATCCGGTCTTCGCTACAACATGTGTATCTTGCTTCTTTCTCGTAGGATTTTCACTAAACTTTATCTCAATGTTCCTTATATGCATCTGACATCATGTGCAATTTCGGATTGCTGTGACCTACTTTCAACGCAATTTAGGTCACATCCATTCTCCGCTACAACATCAATCCCCCAATGTTAATGACATTATTAAGTATGTAAACACTGAATATCTCTTGGGATTGAAATTGGTTTTGATCAAATAAAAAAGCTGGACTTCTTTATAATAGGGCTTGACATTTAGGCCGTGGCCTTCGTGGCCTTCTGGTATTTACTGATTTATAGGAAAGAAAATAACACCAACTGTATGATAGATAATGTATAAATGCTGATTAAAAGTATAGTTAATTCACTTGTTCTGAAAATATCCATGATTGAATATGCGTAAAATGAATTATGGGTTGATGACTCTTAATTCGACACCCAGATGTGGGGGTTGGCATGGCTGTTTAAGCCATTTATATCGTGTCTATAGAGCTTGGATTCTCAAAATATGTAAGTTATATATATATATATATACCTCGTCTTCAGTAAGTATACAAATTATGTAAAATTTGGCTGCTTTGGTGGAATAGCTACTTTAAAGATTAAAATGCATCAATTTGCTGTGATTTTCTTCGCTTTAAATGGTATTATCTCTCGGTCTAATACCATTTTAACAATCTTAGAAATGTAACTTTTACGTTTTATAGAATTCAAAAATTATTATCTTTTTTCAGGTTAAGAGACAGTCCACAGATGGCCTCTCACTGCTGATGTTTATACTGGCTGTCTTTGGAAACCTGACTTATGGTCTGTCTATACTGGTGCGTGAAATAGATGCCAACTACGTCCTCAAACATCTACCATGGTTGATCGGGAGTCTTGGAGTTATCTTTCTTGATTGCTCTGTATCCTTTCTATGTTCATGTAGATGGTAAATGTCAAGAAACATATGGTATGTCATCTTCCTTTGTGAGGAGTTTGGCATCAGATTAGCCTATAATAAAAAATGTTAATAAATACCACTAAGTTTTAAAATTATCTGGCATTGCAAAGTACACCAAAAGTAAACCTAGAATTTATCCATTTTCTTTGGTAGCCAATCAAGGTTTTGAAATGTACAGTAACTAGACCTGCTTGATTTTACTAGCCTGGTTGTATTTACATAAAGGTGACATGGAGGAAATAATGACAGTTGCTCCTATATAAAGGTGACATGGGGGAAATAATGACAATTGTTCCTATATAAAGGTGACATGGGGGAATAATGACAATTGCTCCTATATAAAGGTGACATGGAGAAATAATGACAATAATTATTGCTCCTATATAAAGGTGACGTAGGGGAAATAATGACAATGCTCCTATAAATGGGGATGTGGGGAAATAATGACAATTGCTCCTATATAAAGGTGACATGGAGAAATAATGACAATTGCTCCTACATAAAGGTGATGTGGGGGAAATAATGACAATTGCTCCTATATAAAGTGACCTGGGGGAAATAATGACAGGTGCTCCTATATAAAGGTGATGTGGGGAAATAATGACAATTGCTCCTATATAAAGGTGACGGGGAAATGACAATAACGCCTATATAAAGGTGAAATGGGGAAATAATGACAAATGCTCCTATATAAAGGTGACATGGGGGGAAATAATGACAATTGCTCCTATATAAAGTGACCTGGGGGAAATAATGACAAGTGCTCCTATATAAAGGTGATGTGGGGAAATAATGACAATTGCTCCTATATAAAGGTGACATGGGGAAAATAATGACAATTGTCCTATATAAAGGTGACATTGTGGAAAAAATGACAATTGCTACTATAGAAAGGTGAGGTGGGGGACATAATGACAATTGCTCCTATATAAAGGTGACGTGGGGGACATAATGACAATTGCTCCTATATAAAGGTGACATGGTGGAAAAAATGACAATTGCTACTATATAAAGGTGACGTGAGGAACATAATGACAATTGCTCCTATATAAAGTGACCTGGGGGAAATAATGACAAGTGCTCCTATATAAAGGTGATGTGGGGAAATAATGACAATTGCTCCTATATAAAGGTGACGGGGAAATGACAATAACGCCTATATAAAGGTGAAATGGGGAAATAATGACAAATGCTCCTATATAAAGGTGACATGGGGGGAAATAATGACAATTGCTCCTATATAAAGTGACCTGGGGGAAATAATGACAAGTGCTCCTATATAAAGGTGATGTGGGGAAATAATGACAATTGCTCCTATATAAAGGTGACATGGGGAAAATAATGACAATTGTCCTATATAAAGGTGACATTGTGGAAAAAATGACAATTGCTACTATAGAAAGGTGAGGTGGGGGACATAATGACAATTGCTCCTATATAAAGGTGACGTGGGGGACATAATGACAATTGCTCCTATATAAAGGTGACATGGTGGAAAAAATGACAATTGCTACTATATAAAGGTGACGTGGGGAACATAATGACAATTGATCCTATATAAAGGTGACGTGGGGGACATAATGACAATTGCTCCTATATAAACGTGACGTGGGGGACATAATGACAATTGCTCCTATATAAAGGTGACGTGGGGGAAATAATGACAATGGCTCAATGATGATTTTCCCTCCATGTTGAAATTTTCTGGGTATGTTCTATAATACATTATAATGCCATCAGCATTGCAGAATTATAAAGGAATGGCTGTTAAGTATAAACATTATTATACTCCGGCTTTCACAAAGTGAAGTGGGGGCTATATAGGAATCACATTGTCTGTAACGTCGCATCCTGTTTCCTTGCGTCCATTCCTGTCCCGTTCCCGTCGCATCCCTTCCCGTCCCATCGCGTAACACGTCGCATCGCATAACACATTTTTATTACTTGCATATCAAACAGTTTTGAATGAGTTGTTTCCAAACTTCATATACACATAACAACTGATGACCTTATGTCCCTCTACATCACCCATTGTTGATTGCTTAATTTATTACAGAATTATGGCCCTTTGTTTGACTTGGAATTTAGAGAGGGTATTCATCACCTTCAGTGATTCTAGTTTATTTTGCATCGATTACAAAACAAGCTACACAGTTTATACAAATCACTCTCGATGGAGCAGATGATGCCATTAGCCTGGTCTTGATGTGGGAGGAACCAGAGTACCTGGGGTAAACCCATGTGGGAGGAACCAGAGTACCTGGGGAAAACCCATGTGGGAGGAACCAGAGTGCCTGGGGAAAACCTGTGGGAGGAACCAGAGTACCTGGGGAAAACCCATTTGGGAGGAACCAGAGTGCCTGGGGGAAACCTGTGGGAGGAACCAGAGTGTCAGAACAGGAGACCATCAGACACTCCCAAAACCCCAAGAGTTGGATTATTGCACCTGGTTTGCATTGATGAGAAGTTAATGTGCTACCAGGTATGCTAAGAAACCCTGGGTGTTCCTATTACATATCAGTATATGGCATTATATTCATTTCCTTAACTTTGTTCTAGTTACTTTGCCAGTTTTATTATTACCGTAAAAGGGACGACATTGACTTAACATCAAAGAGGGCCGTTGAGAGGGCAGACAGTGAGATTCATGTCACAATCCATCCTGGACGTACAGGGTCTATTAACTAGTACGGAAGATATGAAAAGGAAAGATACTTACACTGATGCGGGCGATCACAAACTTACGGAATATACAACGTATTCGCTTTGTAAGAGTAAATACAGGATAGAAAAGAGTATCGTGAATGTTGTTCAGAGTATGTCAAGGTCATTCTTATTGACATTCTTTTAGTAAACCTTTCAGTAAACTGTTGCTGTACTGTAGATGTTAGTCAAATAGTACTTAAAGATGTCAGTTATTTCTACCAGTAGTACCATAATTTTTACAGGTTTTTACAGGTTGTACTGTAGCACCATTCCAATAATACCAGATGATATATGAAGGAAACGTATAAAGGTTGTTTGAGGAGTTATTAAGTTTAGATGTTGTTTACAAATCTCCACATATATTTTAAGTTTTAAAATATTCATTTATATTTTGACTGTGTTTGTCTGAGTTGTATCATTCTACCTCCTGTTTGGGCACCATTATATCTAAATTTCCAATTGCAGTGTGTTCATTAATTTCAACACTGCCTGTAAATGAAGTGTAAACAATTAGTGAATTCATTACAAACGACATTTAAATTGAATGGTGCCTTTTTTTTTTTTTATTATATAGTAATTAACATGACTCCAATACTTAGATATCTCCGCCCTATTGTTGATGTCGGAGTATATTGACAATAGGTTATATTATAATACAGTGGCACGTGCTTTATTATACTGTTGCACTTGCTATTGTTTGTCGGGAGGTATAGTATTGGTTTGATTGGTTAAAATGGATAAATGATTGACAACTGACGACATGTTGTTTCAGTAGTTGTAAAACAGTATAACAAGAGTGCATTTAAGTATGAATTTATTTCTAGATGCTAGAAAATGTCGTTAACTGTGTCAGTATGTCAAGGTCATTCTTATTGACCTTCTTTTAGTAAACCTGTTGCTGTACTGTAGATGTTAGTGTTTATGCAGTTAAATAGTGGCATGGCTGTTGTAAGAGAAATCAACTGAGTGCTTAAAATAAATCGAGGTTATTCACATTGACCTAATTAAGGTTCGAAACATGTTTCTTTCATGTGTATGATGTGTTTTAATGCAGTATGGCATTTAGTGTGGAAAATGAATTTGGTAAATTGACAAAAAAAGGTCAAGGTCATTCACATTGGCTTTCTGATGGTAGGTAGTTTGAAGTGTGTATGAAGTTTGATAGCTGTACGCTTTTGGAGTAATCAAGTTAACTTGAATGCTCTAAGGTAAATTAATGAAGTGTGAAAAATAGGTGAAGGTCATTTATATTGACCTACTTTGGTTGAAAAGTATTGCTGTCGTGTTTGAAAGCTGTATTGCCTTTGGCATCTCTGAGTATTAGACTTAATCAAATTTTATTTATAAATTAAAGATGTGTGGAAGTAACTTTGAAGTAGATTTTACTCGCTTTTAGTTCAAATTGTGAACTTGTATAATTATATACGTGCATTGATTTTAATTTGTAAATAATGGTATATTTTTATTGGGGCCAAATTGTATGTTATTATGCTATGCTGTTGTCATGTTGTTTTTATGTACACAAGTTCATTTTTGAAGTCTAGTCCAGCTTACAGGGACACTTGGCAATCTTGATTTATTTTTAAAGTCAAGTTTTCTACATAACTTTGCATTATTATTTCATTATTAATAATTCTTTGAATAATTCATAGCAAATGTTTGTGCATATAGCTATTGTTGATTATATTTCACCAATAATATATATACTGCTGGTCAATGAAAACGCACCATTAACTCCATATGTATATGCTGTCGGATTATTCGAAAATAAAACTGCTGAACCAATAATTTCAATTTTTTTAAGTATTTAATCTTGATACCTAACTTGTCTCACATATTTATTGGTAGGCTTTTATGAACAGCCGTTACGCAGTTATTTACCTTGTCATTTAACATTGTTTACAAAACTGTTCCACTAAATTTCAAGCTACATTAATCTGTCTCGGAAAATAAATTCCATTTGGTTTTACTGGCCTTTTTATTGTCTGACATCTGACTATTATACCATGAATGTTTTTGAAAAAATGATTTCTTTGTGCGATGTAACTGAAGAATACAAGAAATGCACATGTATTTCATAACATCAATGTGGAATGCACTAAATCCAGATATGCACATACAAAATGTTAAATGTCGACTCATGATATGGATTATGTCCTGTTTTGTCCAAAACGCCTGAAATTCTAGATCTTAAAAGGATTTGATTTGTGGTGTGTTTTCATTGACCGTGAGAATATAAACCTATGTTACAGTTAGAATAACGAATAATTATTTGAAAATGCTATTTAATACCTTTTAATTTGTTTAAATACATAGAAAATTATACATGTATGCATTTTTCCTACCAAAGATCTTCATGTGATGAGTTCAAAGTCCATTTTGGAGCAATTTTAAATTATATATATCATAGATACATCCTTGAGGCCCTCACATCAGAGTTTAGAATTATGTTTTCTGGTTGTAATTTCTACCTTCGTGTAGTAAAAAAAAAAAAATGACCTACATACCCTACGTTTTTGGAGCAAGAAACATGAAATACGACTAAATTTTTTCTTGGCCTGACATAAACTCATACAAAGCATCCCTTATATCTATCAAATTCATTCAACTATTTTAGCTAAGCCACTTTAGTGGAAAACCTTTACAGAGGTGTCGCAATAGCAGGCTCATGCTGCCTTCTGTTCATATGTAAATGTTCTCCACTGTTTATTTCTACCAAAAATAGGTCATCAGGCCTGAAGTTTACCTTTTTAGCTCTACTGGCCAAGGGCCAGCAGAGCTTATGGGATGGTGTGTTGTCCGTCTTCCGTCGTCCGTCGTCTGTCGTCCGTTAACTTTTACCTCGTTAACAGATTGTTAATATCAATAAAAGCTCGGACAAGTTCGAAAACCAGCCAGATCGAACCAGTAACAGCGGAGTTATGGCCCTTGACTTAGTTAAAAATGCTATATGTTGCCTTGTTAAGATGATAGGGCCTTCATTTTTCATCCGATCTTTAACAAACTGTACCAGATTGTTACTATCAATGAAAGCTTGGACAAGTTTGAAAACCAGCCAGTTCGGATTAGCAACAGCAGAGTTATAGCCCTTGATTTAGTTAAAAATTCTATATTTTGCCTCGTTAAGACAATAGGGCCTTCATTTTTCATCTGATCTTTACCAAACTTTACCATCTTCTTAATATCAATGAAAGCTCGGATAAGTTAAAATACCAGCCAGATCGGATAGGACCAGTAACAACGGAGTAAAGGCCCTTGATTTAGTTAAAAATGCTTTATTTTGCCTCGTTAAGACGATAGGGTCTTCATTTTTCATCCGATCTTTACCCAACTTTACCAGATTGTTAATATAAATAAAAGCTCGGACAAGTTCGAAAACCAACCAGATCGGACCAGTAACAGCGGAGTTATGGCCCTTGATTTAGTTAAATATGCTATATTTTGCCTCGTAAATACTACGATAGGGCCTTCATTTTTCATCCAAACTTTACCAAACTTTACCAGATTGTTACTATCAATGAAAGCTCCAACAAATTTCACAACCAACCAGATTGGACCATTTACACCGGAGTTATGGCCCTTGATTTTTTGAAATATGCTATATTTTGGCCTCATTAAGAAGAAAGGGTCTTCATTTGGCCAGATTTCAGTGAAACTTTTCAAGGATGATCAGTACCAAGCCTAGTTGTACATATCGCCACCGTGTTCCGGTTGAATGATTTTGGCGGAGTTATGTCCCTTTAAAGGTTTTAATACACAAACTTTGGACTAGTTCTCCTGAACCCCTGCCTGGATTTTAACGAAACTTGACGAGGGTGATCAGTATCAAGTCTAGTTGTGCAAATCATTGCCCTGTTCCGGTTGAATGATTTTTGGCAGAGTTATGGCCCTTTAAAGGTTTTAATACACAAACTTTGTCTGGACTAGTTCTCCTGAACGCCTCCCCACATTTCAACGAAACTTTACAGGGATGATCAGCAGCAAGCATAGTTGTGCATATCATCGTGGCATTCCGGTTAACAGATTTTTGGTGGAGTTATGGCCCTTTAAAGTTTATTGATACACAAACATTTTCCGGGCTAGTTCTCCTGAATCCCTGACTGGATTTTAACGAAACTTGACAAGGATGATCAGTATCAAGCCTAGTTGTGCATATCGTCGCCATATTTGTGTTGAATTATATTTGACAGAGTTATGGCCCTTTAAAGGTTTTAATAGCCAAACGTTGTCCAGATTAGTCTCTTCTGAACTCCTTGCTGGATTTCAACGAATCTTGATGGGGATAATCAGTACCAATCCTAGTTGCACCTATCATTGCCGTGTTGTGGTTGAATGAATTTTGGCAGAGTTATGTCCCCTTAAAGGTTTTAATACACTAACTTTGTACAGACTAGTTCTTCTGGCTGGATTTCAACGAAACTTGTCAAGGACAATCAGTACCAAGCCTATGTGAGTATATCATCACCATGTTCTGGTTGAATGATATTTGAAAGAGTTATGGCCCCTTATACATAAACTTTATCTAGAGCCAGTAGAGCGTCCACAGGCCCTCTTGGGCCTCTTGTTTTATAACTTCGTTTATTTATGTCCGACCTTGAACCACTACGGCCCAAAATTCTGCCAGTGGGAAGGCAATCTAGTATTTGAAATTATATTCCACAAATCAAAATGTGCTTCATTATTATTTATCAGGCCATTGTTTTTGTACATGTATTTGTGATGCTTGTTTACATATAACTTTCTGCGAATAAAACCTATTTGCTGGTAGCTTGCCGTTTAATGTAGAACATTAGTTTGAGATTAAGTTTTAATTTGCATTTTGAAGGTCATGTACAGAATGAACCAGAAGCAAAAGATTCATTATTCATCTTCTAGCCGTGAAACCCAATTTTCATCTTCTAGCTTGATCTCTTCCATAAACTATAAACTTCATCTTTTATTTTTTGTGTTCGCTGTAAAGCCCAATTCAGTTCGATTTAGTTTTGCCTTTTGCTCTTTTAATTAAAGAGTTCCAACATTTGTACAGTAGTACGACAGTACATTTAGTAATTATTATAAGTAAAATTGATTTTTTAGCTCTACTGGGATGCCGAGTTGTCCATCGTCCGTCGTTAACTTTAGTCTCGGTTAAGACGATAGGGCCTTCATTTATCATCCGATCTTTACCAAACTTTACTAGATTGTTAATATCAATGAAAGCTCAAACAAGCTCGAAAACCAGCAAGTTCGGACTAGTAAACACCAGAGTTATGACCCTTGATTTAGTTAAAATTGCTATATTTTTCCTCAACACGATAGGGCCTTCATTTTTCATCCGATCTTTACCAAACTCTACTAGATTGTTGATATCAATGAAATCTCGGAGCCTTTGATTTAGTTAAAAAATGCTGTATTTTGCCTGGTTAAGACCGGATTTTCATGAAACTTTGCAGGGATGATCAGTACAAGCCTAGTTGTACATTTCGTCTCCATGTTCCGGTTGAATTATTTTGTTGGAGTTAAGACCCTTTAAAGGTTTTAATACACAAGCTTTTGTCTGGACTAGTTCTCCTGAACCCCTGACCAGATTTAAACGAGACCTTTTAGGGATGATCAGTTCCAGGTCAAGTTGTTTTGTCATTGCCATGTTCCGGTTGAATGATTTTTGGCATAGTTATGGCCCTTTAAAGGTTTTAATACACAAACTTTGTCTGGACTTGTTCTCCTGAACCCCTGGCCAAATTCAACGAATCTTGTAAGGGAGGGATGATCAGTACCAAGCCTAGTTGCGCATTTAATTTCCATGTTCCAGTTGAATGTATTTTGGCAGAGTTACGGCCCCTTAAGGGTTTTAATACACTAACTTTGTACAGACTAGTTCTCAACCTATGGCCGAATTTCACCGAAACTTGGCAGGGATGATCAGTACCAAGCCTACTTGCATATGTCATCGCCATGTTCTGGTTGAATGATTTATGATAGAGTTATGGCCCCTTATACATAAGCTTTATCTTTAGCCAGTAGAGCATCCACAGGCCCTCTTGGGCCCCTTGTTTAATTGTTTCTTTTTACATACATTCATTTTAGAATTATTTCTGTATAAGAATACTTATCTAGCTTTATTGTGGATTTTGTTTGCTTTTAGTTCAAACTGTGAATTTATATATACATGCATTGATAACAATTTAAATAATATTAATATTTAGAGTTGTATTGTTTATTGCTGTGGTTGTAATATCAGAGGTTAGTTTGGTACACTGAATGTAAAGTTTAACAAAAAAAGCCATTATAAGGCCATAAAAAATTAATTACCTGGTTCTCAGGCCCGCCCGCATGTCTTTTTTTGGTGCCGCATTGCCGATTTTATCTCAAAAGTAATAAAATAAAAATTGGAAATGCGCTACCGAAATTTCGAAAAAAAAGTTCCGCATCCAAGTTTGTTCCGGTTTTTACATGCAACTATCTCAGGGGAATCTCCTTGTGGGTAGATTGGTGCGCGGCCGACTATCTGCCGCTCTGCTCGCTAGCTTGTGAGTGTTGCAGTCGTACTGGTACCAATCTAGGAGTCAGACGCTTGAGACGCTTGAGACGCTTGGAACTAGTAGGTGCTACAGAACAGGCGATTTATTCAAGCGTCTAATCGACAAAGTCTCACAACAACATGCAATAGTTCATGCGTGATCTAATAAAAATATACGGACTTATTGTGATTGAAAGAAGCATAAGTCGGGAAGAAATGATAAGGTAATGATCGACAATAGAGATGAGCTGATCCAACTGGTTATTGCACATGTATTTCGAGATATTTTGCATCAATACATGTATGTGAATTAAAAGTTTGGATAAAAAAAAATCGCCCGCGTGTCTGTGGCCACTGTAAAATTGTAAAACAAAATGCGCCCGCCCGCATCTCTTCTCAGAAAAAGTGGCCTGAGAACCAGGTTATTAATTTTTTGTGGCCTAAGTTCAGTTGTTTAAACATGTGAGATGTGTTGCTATTGGATATATCATGGCCACAGTGATAAAATTGATTGTTCAGTATAATATATATCAATATTTCACTCGATTTGTACAAGTGAGATGTGTAACTATTATACATATGAAGTTGGCCAGACTGCTTAAATTGTTTTTTTGATGTATTATATGGTGATAATTTGCTCGATTTTTGTAAGATGTAAGATGTGTTGCTATTAGCTGTATCAAGTTAGTCATGTGGTTCCCAGGGGCCCCGTTTGGTAGAATAGGGCCACTGCAGATCCTGTTGGAGGGGTAGGCAGAGGGGTAGAATCCCCCAAACTCATGTTCATTTTATCATTAGCTCTACTGGCCGAAGGCCAGCAGAGCTTATGGGATGCCGAGTTGTCCGTCGTCCGTCCGTCCGTCGTCCGTCCGTCGTTAACTTTTGTCTTGTTAAGACGATAGGGCCTTCATTTTTCATCCGATCTTTACCAAACTTTAACAGGTTGTTAATATCAATGAAAGCTCGGATGAGTTCGAAAACCAGCCAAATCGGACTAGTAACTGCAGAGTTATGGCCCTTGAGTTAGTTAAAAATGCTATATTGCTCTATTTTGCCTCGTTAAGACAATAGGGCCTTCATTTTTCATCCGATCTTTACCAAACTTTAACAGGTTGTTAATATCAATGAAAGCTCGGATGAGTTCGAAAACCAGCCAGATCGGACAAGTAACAGCGGAGTTATGGCCCTTGATTTAGTTAAAAATGCTATATTGCTATATTTTGCCTCGTTAAGACGATAGGGTCTTCATTTTTCATCCTATCTTTACCACACTTTACGACATTGTTAATATCAATGAAAGCTCAGACAAGTTCGAAAACCAGCCAGAACGGACCAGTAACAGCAGAGTTATGGTCCTTGATTTAGTTAAAAATGCTATATTTTGCCTCGTTAAGACGATAGGGGCTTCATTGTTCATCCGATCTTTACCAAACTTTATCATATTGTTAATGCCGCTGAAAGCTCGAACATGTTCGAAAACCAGCCATATTGGACCAGTAACAGCGGAGTTATGGCCCTTGATTTAGTTAAAAATGCTATATTTTGCCTCGTTAAGATGATAGGGGCTTCATTGTTCATCCGATCTTTAGCAAACTTTATCAGATTGTTAATATCAATGAAAGCTCGATCAAGTTCGAAAAACATTCATATCGGACCAGTAACAGCGGAGTTATGGCCCTTGATTTAGTTCAAAATGATATATTTTGCCTCGTTAAGACGATAGGGCCTTCATTTTTCATCCGATCTTTACCAAACTTTATCAGATTGTTAATGTCTATTAAAGCTTGGTCAAGTTTGAAAACCAGCCAGATCGGACCATACACAGCGGAGTTATGGCCCTTGATTTTGTTAAAAATGCTATAATTTGCCTCGTCATACGATAGGGCCTTCATTTTGCATCTGGTCTTTGCCAAACTTTAGCAGATTTTATGACTTTCTTTTTTACGTTATTATTTTTATTTATTTTTAAATTTTCTTATTTTTTTATTTTTTATTTATTTTTTTTTAATTTTTTTTTTACTTTTATTTTTTTTTTTATTTTTTTTTTAATTATTATTTTATTTTTTTTTTATTTATTTTTTTTTAATCATGTTTTTTTGTTGTTTTGTTTTAATATTTATTCATTGATTTTTTTTTTCTTGATTTTTTGTTTTTTTCCTTTATTTTTTTTTTAATTTTAATTTTTTTTTTTAATTTTTTATTTTGAATTGATTTTTTTTTTTTTTTTATTTTTTTATTATTATTATTTTATTTTATTTTAATTGATTCATTTTTTTTTAAAAAAAATATTTATTTTTTTTGATTATTATTATTCTCTAATTTTTTTTTAATTTTTTTTTTTTTTATTATTTTTTTTTAGCTCTATGTTGGACCAGTCGGACCAGTAACAGAGGTGTTATGGCTCTTGATTTAGTTAAACATGCTATATTTTGCCTCGCTTATACGGTAGGGCCTTCATTTTTCATCTGATCTTTACCAAACTTTACCAGATTCTTTAGTTATATATATGGCCAATGATAAAGTTAAAAAGCTGTTTTTTGCCCGAAACTTTCAAAAAAACTTAAATGGCAGTCAGTCGCTTCATTGATGTTATAAGAGCCGTGTTAGCCAGTAGAGCGTCTACAGGCCCTCTTGGGCCTCTTGTTTTTTGTTCACGTTCATTAAAGGTCTTCATCATGATCCCTGCATTGTTTCAGGTGCCATCTCGCTCACATCACTAGAGCAGTGGCAGAAAAACAATAAACGTGGCTCCAGCGTAAATGGAGTGTCTACAGTAGAATTTGCAGCAACTCTGCAGTTCAGGGTGAGAAGGTTCTAGGCCCATTCTCCATATTTTATCTGGATGTAAATGGAGGATGAGCCTGGCATGTTCATTCCTGTTAGGCGCCATATAACCTTTCATGTGTTGGTGTGCCTTAAAACCCAATTCAATTCAATTCATACTGTTTAAAATTGATCTTTCGGTATATTAAATGGCAATAATTCAATTTGTACATGTGAGATGTGTTACTATAAGATATATTAAGATGGCCATACTGTTTAGATCGGTCATTCAGTATATTATTGGTTTGATGTCTCATTTTGTAATAAAGCAACACAGCACATGATGTGCGTCATTTATTAAGAATATAGAGTTTTTAAGAGTGCCAAATCCTTGTTGTGATTTCTGAGAATCAGTATAGTTTGTACTTAGTTTTGGGGAATAATATTCAGTATCCCATAAAGGTCATGAATTCAACGTGAGGTATAATTTATCTGCCGAGTTTCCGATTAAAAGTTATACCGAGGATTGAAATTTGCGTCTGAACCAGATACCCATGATTCTTTTCCTTGCATACCATTGAGATTTTGTACATAGACGTCGCCAACTACTAAAGTTTTGTATGTTTCTTTGCACAACGACGTCTTGCAACTATGGACGTCATTGTTGATGCGTGCGACTGTTATCTTCTCTGATGTGTAGGATCAGGCCTTCCATCACTGATAGAAAATGAGAATAACCTAATCAACCTAATCTGGTATGCAATATAATTATATTCTATTATTGATATGAAATAATTCAAATTTTATTTTTACAGAAAAGTTTTAATTACAGGCCTACATAAATATGTTTTAAGTACAGTCTTGATGGTTTAACTACAGTCTTACATGATCTATCCATAGCAATGTGTTTGCTGCCAAAATTGATATTATTACAAATTAACAGCTTTTATGTAGATTGCGCTTCATTAAAAACATTAAAATAATGTTATAATACAACTTGTACTTGTCATTTATTTTGTCCAATGAAAACAGACATCTATCCTGTGTTTAGTTACCACGTGTGGTTGCCGAAGAATACAACCACTGCAATCTAACAAACACCACTGTCACATGCAGAGTGGTAGGACCCCCCCTCCTTCATTTTGTCATTTTTAGCCGTGGTGCGTCGTTCGTCCGACGTCTGTCCATCCGTAAACTTTTTTTGTAGCAACTACTCCTCTGAAACTACTGAATGGATTTTCATGAAACTTTGCAGAAATGTAAGTCTAGTTGATCCTAGCAAAAATTCATGTTGATGTGAATCCAAGATGGCCACCAAATCTAAAAATAGATTTTTAAAGAACGAGTTTGTAGAGACTACTTCTTGAAAACTACAAGTGATATTGATATGGGACTTTTTCTAAAATGATCAGCATGACATGATGTTGGTCCTTGTCGAAAATCGGTTTGATTCGACGTTAAACATGGCTGCCAGCGGCCATCTTTGTTTACATAGAGTTATTTAGTAAAAACTTGTATCGACTACTCCTCTGAAAATACTCGACGGATTTCCATGAAACTTCACAGGAATTTTGCTCTTGATGTCTAAATGATCCTAGCAACGTTTCAGGTTGGTCGGAAATTCAAGATGGCCGCCACAGCTAAAAATAGATTTTCAAAAAACAAGTTTGTAGCGTGTACTGTTAAAACTATAAGTGATATTGATATGGGACTTTTTCTAAAATGATCAGTATGGAATGATGTTGATCTTATCGAAAATTGTTTTGATGCGACGTAAAACATCTTCGTTTACATTGAGTTATATAATGAAAACTTGTAGCGACTACTCCTCTGAAACTACTTGACGGATTTTCATTAAACTTCATAGGGATGTTGCTCTAAACGTCTTATTGATCCTAGCAAAATTTCAGGTCAGCCGGAAATTCAAGATGGCCGCCACGGCTAAAAATAAATTTTCAAAAAAACAAGTTTGGAGCGACTACTTCTTGAAAACTATAAGTGATATTGATATGAGACTTTTTCTAAAATGATCAGCATGACATGATGGTCCTTGTCGAAAATTGTTTTGATTCGATGTTAAACATGGTTGTCAGCGGCCATCTTTGTTTACATAGAGATCTAGTAAAAACTTGTAGCGACTACTCCTCTGTAACTACTCAATGGATTTTCATGAAACTTCACAGGAATGTTGCTCTTGATGACTAATTGATCCTAGCAAAATTTCAGGTTGGCAGGAAATTCAAGATGGCCACCATGGCTAAAAATAGATTTTCAAAATACAAGTTTGTAGCGACTAATTCTTGAAAACTATAAGTGATATTGATATGGGACTTTTTCTAAAATGATCAGTATGACATGATGTTGATCCTTGTCAAAAATTATTTTGATTTGACGTTAAACATGGCCATCTTTGTTTTCATAGAGTTATATAAAGAAAACTTGTAGCGACTACTCCTACAAAACTACTTGACGGGTTTTCATGAAACTTCACAGGAATGCTGATTTAGCTATCAAAAACCTATCAGTAGAGCTTCAAGGTTATTGACCTCTTGTTTATCATGCTAATTAAAGGTCTTTATCATGACATCGAGTATGCAAACATGGAAACGTGCCTCCATCGTAAATGGAGTGTCTATTATAGAATTTGCAGTAACTCTGCAGTTCTGCAGATAAGTAGGTTCTAGACCCATTCTCCATATTTTATCTTGATGTAAATGGAGGATGAGCCTGGCATGTTCATTCCTGTTAGGCGCCAGATAACCTTTCATGTGTTGGTGCGCCTTAAAACCCCAATTTAATTCCAATTCATGTGTTTAGTTAATTTGTTATAGTAGCTCAGTTAAAAAGTGTTGAATACAGATTAACATTTCTGCCAATACTGTGTCTACATTGTTATACCCCTATACTATACAGCATAACACAATTTTGTCTCATCGTTTCGCGTATCATTTTTAGCTCTACTGATCAGAGATCAGCAGAGCTTATGCCGTGGTGCGGCGTCCGTCGTCCGTCTGTCTGTCCGTCTGTCCGTCTGTCCGTCCGTCTGTCTGTCCGTAAACTTTTTTTTGTAGCGACTACTCCTCTGAAACTACTGAATGGATTTTCAAGAAACTTTACAGAAATGTTGCCCATGAAGTCTAGTTGATCCTAGCAAAAATTCATGTTGATGTGAAATCCAAGATGGCCGCCAGATCTAAAAATAGGTTTTTAAAAAACAAGTTTGTAGCGACTTCTTCATGAAAACTATAAGTGATATTGATATGGGACTTTTTCTAAAATGATCAGCATGACATGATGTTGGTCCTTGTCGAAAATCGTTTTGATTCGACGTTAAACATGGCTGCCAGCGGCCATCTTTGTTTACATAGAGTTATATAATGAAAACTTGTAGCGACTACTCCTCTGAAACTACTTGACGGATTTTCATGAAACTTCACAGGAATGTTGCTCTTGATGTCTAATTGATCCTAGCAAAATTTCAGGTCGGCCGGAAATTCAAGATGGCCGCCACGGCTAAAAATAAATTTTCAAAATACAAGTTTGTAGCGACTACTTCTTGAAAACTATAAGTGATATTGATATGGGACTTTTTCTAAAATGATCATCATGATATGGTGTTGGTCCTTGTCAAAAATCGTTTTGATTCAACGTTAAACATGGCTGCCAGCAGCCATCTTTGTTATCATACAGTTATATAGTAAAAACTTGTAGCGACTACTCCTTTGAAACTACTTGACAGATTTTCATGAAACTTTACAGGAATGTTGCTCTTAATGTCTAATTGATCCTAGCAAAATTTCAGATCGGCCAGAAATTCAAGATGGCCGCCACCGTTAAAAATAGATTTTTAAAAAAGAAGTTTGTAGCGACTACGTCTTAAAAACTATAGGTGATATTGATATGGGACTTTTTGTAAAATGATCAGCATGACATGATGGTTATCAGAGTCAAACATTATTTTGATTCGACGTTTAACATGGCTGCCAGTGGCCATCTTTGGTTACATAGAGTTATATGATGAAAACTTGTAGCGACTACTCCTCTGAAACTACTTAACGGATTTTCATGAAACTTCACAGGAATGTTGCTCTTGATGTGTAATTGATCCTAGCGAAATTTCAGGTCGCCCAGAAGTTCAAGATGGCTGCCATGGCTAAAAATAGATTTTCAAAATACAAGTTTGTAGCGACTACTACTTGAAAACTATAAGTGATATTAATATTGGACTTTTTGTAAAATGATCAGCATGACATGATGTTGGTCCTTGTCAAAAATTGTTTTGATTCAACGTTAAACATGGCTGCCAGCGGCCATCTTTGTTTACATAGAGTTATATAGTAAAAACTTGTAGCGACTAATCCTTTGAAACTACTTGGCAGATTTTCATGACACTTTACAGGAATGTTGCTCTTAATGTATAATTGATCCTAGCAAAATTTCAGATTGGCCAGAAATTCAAGATGGCCGCCACAGCTAAAATTAGATTTTTTAAAAAAGAAGTTTGTAGCGACTACGTCTTGAAAACTATAAGTGATATTGATATGGGACTTTTTGTAAAATGATCAGCATGACATGATGGTTATCAGAGTCAAACATTATTTTGATTCGACGTTAAACATGGCTGTCAGCGGCCATCTTTGTTTACATAGAGTTATATGATGAAAACTTGTAGCGACTATTCCTGTGAAACTACTTGACGGATTTTCATGAAACTTCACAGGAATGTTGCTCTTGATGTCTAATTGATCCTAGCAAAATTTCAGGTCGGCCGGAAATTCAAGATGGCCGCCACGGCTAAAAATAATTTTTCAAAAAACAAGTCTGTAGCGACTACTTCCTGAAATCAAAATCAATCAGTAGAGCTTCAAGGTCATTGACCTCTTGTTTTATTACTTGCATTCCTCAAACAGTTTTGAATTGGTTGTTCATATACACATAACAACTGATCAAAAAGTGGGGGTACTTATCACCTTCAATGTTATTTCTAGTTACTACTTTGACCTCCACTCCCTCCTTAGTTTACATGCATACTCGTATACACAATGTGTGGTCTGGTGTATACACAATGCGTCTATGTGTATGTACATTGTGTTTATTTATGTATGATAGTCTGATGTATACACTATGTGTGTACATGTAATGTAGTCTGATGTATACACTATGTGTGTATGTGTATGTACGTTGTGTATGGTAGTCTGCTGTATACACTATGTGTGTATGTGTATGTACATTGTGTATGGTAGTCTGATGTATACACTATGTGTGTATGTGTATGTACGTTGTGTATGGTAGTCTGATGTATACGCTATGTGTGTATGTGTATGTACGTTGTGTATGGTAGTCTGATGTATACACTATATGTGTATGTGTATGTACATTGTGTTTATTTATGTATGGTAGTCTGATGAATACACTATGTGTGTATGTGTATGTACATTGTGTTTATTTATGTATGGTGATCTGATATATATGCGGTGTGTCCATGTGTACGTATGGTATACACAATGCTTGTGTATGTAAGTATGGAGGTCTGATGTATACACACTTATGCTTGTGTATGTATGCATGGAGGTCTGATGTATACACAATGCTTGTGTATGTAAGTATGGAGGTCTGATGTATACACAATGCTTGTGTATGTCTATGAATGGAGGTCTGGTGTATACACAATGCTTGTGTATGTAAGTATGGAGGTCTGATGTATACACAATGCTTGTGTATGTGTATGTATGGAGGTCTGATGTAAACACAATGCTTGTGTATGTAAGTATGGATGTCTGATGTATACACAATGCTTGTGTATATAAGTATGGAGGTCTGATGTATAAACAATGCTTGTGTATGTAAGTATGGAGGTCTGATGTATACACAATGCTTGTGTATGTAAGTATGGTGGTCTGATGTATACACAATGCTTGTGTATGTAAGTATGGAGGTCGATGTATACACAATGCTTGTGTATGTAAGTATGGAGGTCTGATGTATACCCAATGCTTGTGTTTGTAAGTATGGATGTCTGATGTATACACAGTGCTTGTGTATGTGTATGTATATACGTCTGGTGTATACACAATGCTTGTGTTTGTAAGTATGGAGGTCTGATGTATACACAATGCTTGTGTATGTCTATGAATGGAGGTCTGATGTAAACACAATGCTTGTGTATGTAAGTATGGAGGTTTAGTGTATACACAATGTTTGTGTATGTAAGTATGGAGGTCAGGTGTATACACAAGGCTTGTGTATGTAAGTATGGAGGTCTGATGTATACACCATGCTTGTGTATGTAAGTATGGAGGTCTGATGTATACACAATGCTTGTGTATGTAAGTATGGTGGTCTGATGTATACACAATGCTTGTGTATGTAAGTATGGACGTATGATGCATACACAATGCTTGTATGGAGGCCTGATGTATACACAATGCTTGTGTATGTAAGTATGGAGGTCTGATGTATACACAATGCTTGTGTATGTGTGTGTATGGAGGTCTGATGTATACACAATGCTTGTGTTTGTAAGTATGGAGGTCTGATGTATACACAATGCTTGTGTATGTGTATGTATGGAGGTCTGATGTATACACAATGCTTGTGTATGTCTATGAATGGAGGCATGGTGTATACACAGTGCTTGTGCTTGTAAGTATGGAGGTCTGATGTATACACAATGCTTGTGTATGTGTATGTATGGAAGTCTGATGTATACACAATGCTTGTGTATGTCTGTGAATGGAGGTCTGGTGTATACTCAATGTTTGTGTATGTAAGTGTGGAGGTCTGGTATATACACAATGTGTGTTTGTGTATGTATGGTGGTCTGGTGTATACACAAGTAGTGTTTGTTTATGTATGGTGGTCTGATGTATACACAAGGCTTGTGTATGTAAGTATGGAGGTCAGATGTATACACAATGCTTGTGTATGTATGTATGGAGGTCTGATGTATACACAATGCTTGTGTATGTGTATGTATGGAGGTCAGATGTATACACAATGCTTGTGTCTGTAAGTATTGAGGTCTAGTGTATACACACTGCTTGTGTATGTAAGTATTGATGTCTGATGTATACACAATGCTTGTGTATGTGTATTTATGGAGGTCAGATGTATACACAATGCTTGTGTATGTAAGTATGGAGGTCTGGTGTATACACAAGGTGTGTTTGTGTATGTATGGTGGTCTGGTGTATACACAAGTTGTTTGTGTATGTATGGTGGTCTGATGTATACACAAGGTGTGTTTGTGTATGTATGGTGGTCT
Organism: Cyrtodaria siliqua; assembly: GCA_037043455.1. Classification (NCBI taxonomy): domain Eukaryota; kingdom Metazoa; phylum Mollusca; class Bivalvia; order Adapedonta; family Hiatellidae; genus Cyrtodaria; species Cyrtodaria siliqua. The sequence continues at coordinate 65,938 of JAWPHD010003096.1, forward strand.
GCTGTATAGGTGGTGTGTGCATGTGTACGTATGCTTGTCTGATGTATACACAAGGTGTGTTTGTGTATGTATGGTGGTCTGATGTATACACAATGTATGTTTGGGTATATATGGTGGTTTGATGTATAAATATTGTGTGTTTGTGTATGTATGGTGGTCTGATGTATACACAAGGTGTATTTATGTATGGTGGTCTGGTGTATACACAAGATGTGTTTGTGTATGTATGGTGGTCTGATGTATACACAATGTATGTATGTGTATGTATGGTGGTCTGTTGTATACACAACGTGTGTTTGTGTATGTATGGTGGTCTGGTGTATACACAAGGTGTGTTTGTGTATGTATGGTGGTCTGATGTATACACCAGGTTTGTTTGTGTATGTATGGTGGTCTGATGTATACACAATGTATGTATGTGTATGTAAGTATGGAGGTCACGTGTATACACAATGCTTGTGTATTTAAGTATGGAGGTCTGATGTATACACAATGCTTGTGTATGTAATTATGGAGGTCTGGTGTATACACAATGCTTGTGTATGTAAGTATGGAGGTCTGATGTATACACACTGCTTATGTATGTAAGTATGGAGGTCCGATGTATACACAATGCTTGTGTATGTAAGTATGGTGGTCTGATGCATACAAAAGGCTTGTGTATGTAAATATGGAGGTCTGATGTATACACAATGCTTGTGTATGTAAGTATGGTAGTCTGATGTATACACAATGCTTGTGTATGTGTATGTATGGAGGTCAGATGTATACAAAATGCTTGTGTATGTAAGTATTGAGGTCTAGTGTATACACAATGCTTGTGTATGTAAGTATGGATGTCTGATGTATACACAATGCTTGTGTATGTGTATGTATGGAGGTCAGATGTATACACAATGCTTGTGTATGTAAGTATTGAGGTCTGAGGTATACAAAATGCTTGTGTTTGTAAGTATGGAGGTCTGATGTATACACAATGCTTGTGTATGTAAGTATGGTGGTCTGATGTATACACAAGGATTGTGTATGTAAGTATGGAGGTCTGATGTATACACAATGCTTGTGTATGTAAGTATGGTGGTCTGATGTATACACAAGGCTTGTGTATGTAAGTATGGAGATTTGATGTATACACAATGCTTGTGTATGTAAGTATGGAGGTCTGATGTATACACAATGCTTGTGTATGTGTATGTATGGAGGTCTGATGTATACACAATGCTTGTGTATGTGTATGTATGGAGGTCTGATGTATACACAATGCTTGTGTATGTGTATGTATGGAGGTCTGATGTATACACAATGCTTGTGTATGTGTATGTATGGAGGTCTGATGTATACACAATGCTTGTGTATGTAATTATGGAGGTCTGGTGTATACACAAGGTGTGTTTGTGTATGTATGGTGGTCTGGTGTATACACAATGTGTGTTTGGTAGTTATGGTGGTCTGATGTATACACAATACGTGTGTATGTAAGTATGGAGGTCTGGTGTATACACAAGGTGTGTTTGTGTATGTATGGTGGTCTGGTGTATACACAAGGTGTGTTTGGTATATATGGTGGTCTGGTGTATACACAATGCTTGTGTATGTAAGTATGAAGGTCTGGTGTATACACAATGCTTGTGTATGTAAGTATGGAGATCTGGTGTATACACAAGTTGTGTTTGGTATATATGGAGGTCTGATGTATACACAAGGTGTGTTTGTGTATGTATGGAGGTCTGATGTATAGGTGATGTGTGCATGTGTACGTATGTTGGTCTGATGTATACACAAAGCTTGTGTATGTAAGTATGGATATCTGATGTATACACAATGCTTGTGTATGTAAGTATGGCGGTCTGATGTATACACAATGCTTATGTATGTGTATGTATGGAGATCTGATGTATACACAATGCTGGTGTATGTAAGTATGGAGGTCTGGTGTATACACAAGGTGTGTTTGTGTAGGTATGGTGGTCTGGTGTATACACAATGTGTGTTTGTGTATGTATGGTGGTCTGATGTATACACAAGGTGTGTATGGTGGTCTGATGTATACACAAGGTGTGTTTGGTATGTATGGTGGTCTGATGAATACACCATGTATGTATGTGTATGTCAGTATGGAGGTCAGGTGTATACACAATGCTTGTGTATGTAAGTATGGAGGTCTGGTGTATACACAATGCTTGTGTATGTAATTATGGAGGTCTGGTGTATACACAATGCTTGTTTATGTAAGTATGGAGGTCTGGTGTATACACAATGCTTGTTTATGTAAGTATGGAGGTCTGATGTATATACAATGCTTGTGTATATAAGTATGGAGGTCTGATGTATACACAAGGCTTGTGTATGTAAGTATGGAGGTCTGATGTATACACAATGCTTGTGTATGTAAGTATGGAGGTCTGATGTATACACAATGCTCGTGTATGTGTATATATGGAGGTCTGATGTATACATAATGCTTGTGTATGTGTATGTATGGAGATCTGATGTATACACAATGATTGTGTATGTAAGTATGGTGGTCTGGTGTATACACAAGGTGTGTTTGTGTATGTATGGTGGTCTGGTGTATACGCAAGGTGTGTTTGGTATGTTTGGTGGTCTGATGTTTACACAATGCTTGTGTATGTAAGTATGGAGGTCTGGTGTATACACAAGGTGTGCTTGTGTATGTATGGTGGTCTGGTGTATACACAAGGTGTGTTTGGTATGTATGGTGGTCTGGTGTATACACAATGCTTGTGTATGTAAGTATGAAGGTCTGGTGTATACACAATGCTTGTGTATGTAAGTATGGAGGTCTGATGTATACACAAGGTGTGTTTGATATGTATGGTGGTCTGGTGTATACACATGGTGTGTTTGTGTATGTATGGAGGTCTGATGTATAGATGATGTGTGCATGTGTACGTATGGTGGTCTGATGGATACACAAGATGTGTTTGTGTATGTATGATGGTCTGATGTATACACAATGTGTGTTTGTGTATGTATGGTGGTCTGATGTATATACAAGGTGTGTTTGTGTATGTATGGTGGTCTGATGTATACACAAGGTGTGTTTGTGTATGTATGATGGTCTGATGTATACACAATGTGTGTTTGTGTATGTATGGTGGTCTGATGTATATACAAGGTGTGTTTGTATATGTATGGTGGTCTGATGTATACACAAGGTGTGTTTGTGTATGAATGGTGGTCTGATGTATATACAAGGTGTGTTTGTGTATGTATGGTGGTCTGATGTATACACAATGTATGTTTGTATATGTATGGTAGTCTGATGTATACACAAGGTGTGTTTGTATATGTATGGTGGTCTGGTGTATACACAAGATGTGTTTGTGTATGTATGGTGGTCTGATGTATACACAATGTATGTATGTGTATATATGGTGGTCTGGACTATACACAAGGTGTGTTTGTGTATGTATGGTGGTGGTCTGGTTTATACACAAGGTGTTTTTGTGTATGTATGGTGGTCTAATGTATACACAAGGTGTGTTTGTGTATGTATGGTGGTCTGATGTATACACAATGTATGTATGTGTATGTCAGTATGGAAGTCAGGTGTATACACAATGCTTGTGTATGTAAGTATGGAGGTCTGCATGGTGTATACACATTGCTTGTGTATGTAAGTATGCAGGTCTGGTGTATACACAATGGTTGTGTATGTAAGTATGGTGGTCTGATGTATACACAAGGCTTTTGTATGTAAGTATGGAGGTCTGATGTATACACAATGCTTGTGTATGTAAGTATGGTGGTCTGATGTATACACAAGGCTTGTGTATGTAAGTATGGAGGTATGATGTATACACAATGCTCGTGTATGTAAGTATGGATGTCTGGTGTGTATACACAACGTGTGTTTGTGTATGTATGGTGGTCTGGTGTATACACAATGTGTGTTTGGTGTGTATGGTGGTCTGGTGTATACACAGTGCTTGTTTTTGTAAGTATGCAGGTCTGATGCATACACAAGGTGCTTTTGTGTATGTATGGTGGTCTGATGTATACACAATGCTTGTGTTTGTAAGTATGGAGGTCTGGTGTATACACAATGCTTGTGTATGTAAGGATGGAGGTCTGGTGTATACACAAGGTGTGTTTGGTATGTATGGAGGTCTGATGTATACACAATGCTTGTGTATGTAAGTATGGAGGTCTGATGTATACACAATGCTTGTGTATGTAAGTATGGAGGTCTGGTGTATACACAAGCTGTGTTTGTGTATTTACGGTGGTCTGGTGTATACACAAGGTGTGTTTGTGTATGTATGGTGGTCTGGTGTATACACAATGCTTGTGTATGTAAGAATGGAGGTCTAATATATACACAATGCTTGTGTATGTAAGTATGGAGGTCTGATGTATACACAATGCTTGTTTATGTAAGTATGGAGGTCTGATGTATACCCAATGCTTGTGTTTGTAAGTATCGAGGTCTGATGTATACACAATGCTTGTGTAAGTGTATGTATGGACGTCTGGTGTATACACAATACTTGTGCTTGTAGGTATGGAGGTCTGATGTATACACAATCCTTGTGAATGTCTATGAATGGAGGTCTGATGTATACACAATGCCTGTGTATGTAAGTATGGAGGTTTGGTGTATACACAAAGCTTGTGTATGTAAGTATGGAGGTCATGTGTATACACAAGGCTTGTGTATGTAAGTATGGAGGTCTGATGTAGACACAATGCTTTTGTATGTGTATGTATGGACGTCTGGTGTATGCACAATGCTTGTGTTTGTAAGTATGGAGGTCTGATGTATACACAATCCTTGTGTATGTCTATGAATTGAGGTCCGATGTATACACAATGCTTGTGTAAGGTATGGAGGTTTGGTGTATACACAATGCTTGTGTATTGAAGTATGGAGGTCAGATGTATACACAAGGCATTGTGTATGTAAGTATGGAGGTCTGATGCATACACCATGCTTGTGTATGTAAGTATGGAGGTCTGATGTATACACAATGGTTGTGTATGTACGTATGGTGGTCTGATGTATACACAATGCTTGTGTATGTAAGTATGGAGGTCTGATGCATACACAATGTTTGTGTATGTATATATGGAGGTCTGATGTATACATAATGCTTGTGTATGTAAGTATGGAGGTCTGGTGTATACACAATGCATGTGTTTGTAAGTATGGAGGTCTGATGTATACACAATGCTTGTGTATGTGTATGTATGGAGGTCTGATGTATACACAATGCTTGTGTTTGTTAGTATGGAGGTCTGGTGTATACACAATGCATGTGAGTAGTATAGAAAGGGGGGGGTTCTGGCACAGTTTTCCCTCGCGGGCAATGAGAACAACCAGTGAAATATGCCAGGGGGATACTCAAGCGTAACTCTCATTTGTACCACTAAGATCTAAATGTAAGTCACGCCTAAATCAACACCAACATATTTCAACAGTTTTCTCAAGCAACCCCGCTCTGGAAAACTCCACCCCATACCCCCATTTCTACACTACTAATTAATCCGGTTTGTCATTTTAATAACATAACATTTGCAACTCGTTAGGAGAGCGCAATAATTTTATTTTATGTCTACTTTCGGCGAAGTTTTTCAATAACATTTGCAACTCGTCAAGCAAAGTCAGACGGAAACGGGCAGTAGTCTTCATCACCACTCTGAATATCATTTTACTTGTATGCTAACGTATCTTGTCCATTATCTAATATGTATCGTTTATCATCATACGCTGATAAACTTTTTTTATTTATTGCATAGCTGCTTATGTTATGCTTTTGTGATCTAATAACTTTCATCTCATGATGAGCTTCTGTTGCTGTAAACAAAATCTTTTTGTAATCGTTATGTGCTATCTGTTTTTTAACAACACACTTTTTAACACCCTTGCATTTCTTTGCGCTAACCTCATTATCTAGCACATACGAATATAGTTTACTTCGCAACCCAACAAATTCAACAATGGGTATTCCGCACGTTTCATCTTTCATCTTGCCAATAACTTTTTTATTATCATTAAAATGAAACTGACTTTTTGGATCATAATCGCAATTATCAAAAAGTTCTTTATCCTTGTAAAAGTCCGCATACACATCTTTTGTTTTTATTTCATAACACAAGGAATCGGTATCAGTAAATGATAACTTAGCTTTTTTATCATAATTGTTTTTGATATAGTTGTAATGGAAATCATACATCAAATATTTTGACAAGTCTAAAATACACATGCCAACATAAATAGGACGATTTAAAACTAATCGTTCTTTTATTCTGTTTACAGCAAATAAATTTTCATTAAACATTTTACAAGAAATAAATGAAGGTCTTGCCGCAAATTTTAAAAGAACCTCCTCGTCGTGAGTTAATTTAACATTAATTCTTTTTCTCAAGTTTTCCATAGTTTTACCAAAAACTGAATTGTTCATCAGTTTGAAGAAATCCTTTTCAAAAGCATTTTTACTTGCTGTCCTCTTGGTAGTATTAAAATCTATGTATGCCTTTAACCACTCTGATTCATCAAACTGTAGTATTCGATGTATTTTTGTCACCTTTAATCCAAGCGTTTTGTACAATTCTAAGTTTCTAAAATGCACGACATACGTTTCTTTATTTTTCAACGTCGTAACAAGTTTATTAACACTACAATTTCCTAGATTAAACTTTTGTTTTAAATTTTTACAATAGTCTGACAACCACTCATCTTTTATATTTAAACTTTCTGGGGCGAGAGGATAATCATTATGCGAGTCATGTAGTTTTTCGGGATACTCGATATCGCACTCAACAATGTAATTTGATTTTCCTTTTTCAAACTTATCAACCCACTTGAAGTTGCCAGTAGGTAACGGTTGACACATGGCCCACCCGTACAAGTTATTGGCATCAAGATATATGATGTACTTGCTTTTTTTTTTCTTGTCATAGTTTTTCATATATTTATTGTTAGCCTGTGAATATCTATTTGCAATATAACTCGTACCGCCTCTTAATCCTTTTTCCACAAACAAATATTGGTCAATATCAGTTATTAAGTCAAGTTGAATACCAGTCATGTAATGGCAAGGATCTAATTTGTAATACTCAATGCACATTTACATTTTTCTAAAGTTTTCAAAAACATCTGTCAGCAGCAGCACATCAGTCTTAAGATACAGATCATGATATTCTCCCATATTTTTAATCTTAAATGTTTTCCATATTCTTTTAGCGTGTTCATAATCCGCATCTGAAATGTGCTCATCATTTAATTGAGAATAAAAGCTATCTTTGCCGGGTAACTTAGTATCCCCGAAGCGTTCAAAGCTGTTCATGTAATCATAAGAATAAACACCTTTTCGTTTTAGCAAGTCTAGCTTTTTATCGCTATATTCTTGAGATATGTATTGAAACGACGGAACGTTTTTTACTAGATTATCTAATGATTGGGACATAAACTGAAAACTATCAATGAATACTAAACTTTTTCCTAACATGAAAGCCATATACTTTTCCATGTTATTTGGTATAACATTTATGTTTTGTTTTAAACTTTCCGATGTGTTTCATTATGAAGTGAGAGTCATATCCTCTCAAGTTATGAAACACAACAGGTATTTTTCTAGTCAACCTGAAATTAATATTACATATATCATGAGCGCTTCCCCTGTACTTTCCAGTTATATGACAATAGTCCCTGACTTTTCTAAGAGAGTTTTCATATGCTACTGTACGGCTTGGGTCATCTTTTTTAAGAGTTATTGAAAAACCATTACCACAAATATGGCATGATTTAGATTTTTGGAATCTAGCTTCTTCTTCCTGTGACATCACCAAATCTTTCTTAAAATGCGTATTCATAGTTTTCTTGCACCACTTTTCTTCTGCTATCATTTTTCAGAAAACTTGTAAACAGCATCAGGTCCTCTATACGTTACAACTGGTTTTGAATATTGATCATCATAACAACAAACAACCTTGTATCCATAACCGCAATCAGTATGATTTTGATATGCTTCTGTGTGTGATTTTTTAGGATTGTTCGATACTGAAGAAATACTTTCAGTTACTGCTTTAAAATCAGCATATATAACAAACGGAACCATTAGCTGTCTGTCATAGTTTTTAAACTTAACCTTTTCATCTTTGTTTGGCATTTCTACTGCTTGCTTACCATTAAGTGAAAGACAAACAGGTTTGTGTTTTTCCAGAACTCTTTCAAATTTAAAGTACTGCAAGCATGTTTTACAAAACCATTTTCTTTCCTTGTGTGCCGTTTGATTATACATCAAACTGTTAAAATCTTTTATCCACACGTAATGATTTTTTTCTTCTTCGGTGATTAAAAGCATATCACATGTTTATTCTGCTTTATTTTTTGATATGTGCAACGGGTATACTTGATTATCTTCATACCCAAATATGTTAAAACAAATGTTGTTTTGTTTTTCTATTTTTGGGATTTGTTTGATAGTAACAGGAAATGTAATTCCTTCATAATTTAGATTTTCAATATGCTTTTTATACTTTGTTATTCTTTGCAGATTTTTTTTCAACAGGAAATTCATAAGCCAAATGGCACCATCTGAAGCATTCGTTATCTTTTTTTCATTTTTTATATTAATCAATCCTTTTTTAGGATAAGGAAGTTCTTTTGGTAAATCCAAATAAGAGCTGCCTCGTAGAGGCTGATACTTTATTCGATTTATATAGTGTGCATCTACTGATTCAATTTGCCAACCACTTCCCAACTGAAGCCAATTTCCAATTCTATTTATAATTTCTTCTCGTGCTTTGTCTAATGCTTCTGATATTTGATTTTTGTTTAATATTATTGTGGCCTTTGAGGCAAAGTAAGCTGTTTTGTATATAATATCAAAACTTACTATTTTTTTAAAAGTAAGTTTTATATCAACGCTTAATTTAAATCCACCTGTTTTTCTTAGTTCTTTTTTAAGAAAGTTTACAACTTTTGATTGTGTTTTTTGTAGTTGTCTGAGCGGATCTTTCCTGACGATAACATTTACTTTAAAAACCTTGCTATATTGTTTTGGGGATGTTTCAATTTCTCGGATACTCATTATATAACATTACATAAGATTATTTCTTTAAGCCCCTATTAATTAATTATTAATTAATTATTTTGAAGTAAAATATTTATTTCCTGGTTAGATTATATTATTTTTTTTATTTATCCATACATAATAATTTTAATTCCTTGTTCAAGTAAAATATCCTAGTGGGCAATAAAAGAAACTTTGTATAAAGTTGGATGGTAACTGGTTGCCTCTGAAATTTGTTTTTTTACACAAAGAACATAGTTTGTTTATATCTCTTTTTTCTATTTTCCATGGCAGTTTTAGTTGTTTTGCCATTGTTATGATTCTTTCTGTCAAATCTTGAAAGTTGAAAAAAATTAAAAGCTCAGCATCTAATTTACTCGCATCTTCAAAATCAACCGTTTGAGCATGTGCTATTTGATCTTTTTTAAAGTTATTGATTTCAATTTCTACTTGTTCCATTATAATATTACATAAGATAATATTTTTTAAGCCTATATTTAAATATATGATGCTATAGTATAATATAATGAATTGCAAATATTGTGAAAGAGATTTAGATATTATTGATCCTCCTGGGGTGTGCACAGATTGCATCTTATTTCACACGACAAAGACGCTTTGTAAATATTGTACCAGAGCCAAGCTGTGTTACAAGTGTACATACGCATGTGTGAATTGTAACGATACTTGTGAAGTTTTCGATAACGAGCGTGTTTGCCTTAATTGTGGTACCCACAATGGTTATAATCTTATCACAGGTTGCACCTACAACCAAAAGAAAACTATTTACCTCAGGAAGTATCATTTGGATAAATACTTGGTAGAATTTGATTCGTCTTCTGCAAATAGGCAAAGATTTGAAGATTTGTTTTACAAAATTGTAAAGATTTTGGATCAGATAGAAGACCGAAAAAGATCAATCAAATTTGAATACATTTTTCAAAAAATATTTAAAATATTAAAAATAGAAAAAGAAACAAGACTGATTAAAACAAAATCAACCAGAGGCAAGTGCGATAGGATATGGAAACAAGTCAAATTACGACTGAATGCCATGGCCGTTTAACTTGAATATTTTCATATACATTTTCAGAGGTTCTGTAAAGTTATCATTCTTTTGAATCTCTAATATTTTATTGAAAGTAATCCTAATTACCTCTTCATCATTTTCTAGTCCTGTTGTTGTTTTGACATTTGATAAAAGTTGCTTAAAACTCCTATGATGTGTTTTTAACAAAGTCTTTTTTTCTGCTATTCTTGTTTTACTTGCTAAAACAGCAACTACTGGAGGAACTGCGCCAACCACAGCTATGAAAACAGGAATTGCTGGAAATAATGCTAGGAGAGCACCACAACCAATTATTCCACTGGTAATCTGTAACGTTGTGTTTATAATACCGCACAATTTATAACTGCGTCTGTATGCAGCCACAGTCGCGTCAAGTGATCAATTAATTCTTCTTTGGTTTTCATGTATAATTACAGTTAGACAATAATTTAATTAAAATATTTAGAAAATAGTTGCTCGTGTTCTTTGGGTGATATTTTGCCTATTTTTAACAATTCATCGATTATGCTAATACCTTTATTTATCAGCTGCGGACTATTATTTCCTGATTCGATTCTTCCGCATACCAACTCTAGATCATCCATCAAATCATTAGGATTATTGTAATATTCAACACAACCTCCTAAAATCTTTTTGAACTTTGAAGAACCTTTATGAATTGGTAAATCAGATAATTCTGTTAGTTTTTTAAAAGCATTTTGAGATAGCTTTGAACAAGTTTTTCCATTGTTGTAACGCTTTGTTATCAAGTCTATAAAATCATCATCTACTTTCATATCTAGCACAACTGCTTCTCCTTGTTTGGCGATAAGTTTGTGATGACCAATAAGCTTAGGTAAATCAATTTGCAACATTCCATAGTGGCCATCTTTGTCGACTTTGTAGGAATTTTTATTTTGTTGCATTCCTTGGCCAAAGACGGGAGCATGCTCTTTCATACTTTTAACTCTGTCTCTGTAATGATTTAATACGTCAGTCTCTATTTGTAAAACCTCTCTTTTTTGTTCAAGGCCCTTCCTCTGCTCGGTATTTGTTGTTTTATTTATCTTTCTGGTTAGAGTGGCTTTAGAATTTCCGATACCCGTGATTCTCGTACCTGCATCTCTAATTGCTTGATCTCTATCACCTGTAATTAGTTTTGATGGTATTGGCAAGTCATACTTATCAAGCACATCTGTATCCATATCAGCATCTAAGTCAATATCACGCACCGGTTTGGATTCCTTAGGCCTCGCAGCAGGTTCTTCTACCCATTCTTCTTCCGCAGGTTTTGGTCTAGGCTCTCGTTCCAGAGTTTTTATTAGTTCTTCTCGGTAACCAGTCGGCGTTAGTTTAGTAGGATCTGCGGTTTTCTTGGCAGCTGTTTTTTTAACACGTTGTGGTGGTTGTGGTAGCAGCGGTGGTGGAGGCGTTGGTTGTGGCGTCGGTGGTGGCGTTGGTGGCGGCGGTGGTGCTATAGCTCCAAGATCAGGCGGGGCAACTAATGGCGGGCGTATTGCCTCGGGAAGAAGAGCCAACTGTTCACGTATTTCCGGAAGGGTAATCAAATGTTCAGCCAGCCGCCTTGTTTGCTCTGTTATTTCGCTAGTTACAGGTTTAAATACTTCTGCATACAAATCACGACTAGCTCCTTTTTCGAGTCTTTTCCGGGTAACTCTATTTTCGTATTCTTTGACAAGCTCACTCGCTTTTCGCTTTTTATCTGCTAATTCTTTCCATTTTAACAAAGACATGTATAATATAAGGTTAGATTAAATTAAAATAAATTAGGATAAGTTGATTTGACTTAAGATAACTTAAATCAAGTATTTATGTAGTTTTTGTTTTCTTTTTAGCCGCAGGTTTAACTGCTTACTTAACTCTAGGTTTAACTGCTTTCATAACTGCTTTCTTAACTGCAGGCTTGACTGCTTTTTTAACTGCTTTTTCAACTGCAGTCTTAACTACTTTTTGCATTCCGTAATATCTAACTTGATTAGCCTTTAAACATTCTGCTTCTGTTCCAAGGCGTTTGCCGCGAGGGATTTGTTTTATTCCGCAATATACTTTTGACATATATAATAATACTTGGATAATATTAATATTATCTGACTAATATTATAATGCAAATTCCAAACTATGATATGAAAACAGAAAACGGTAATTTTAAACAAATATGGAACTTTATGCCAGACTGTTGTTTTAGAATGTTAATTTGTGGTAATTCAGGTTCTGGCAAGACGAACACACTAGTTCACATGCTGCTGAAACCTTTGGCTTACTACGACAAGATTTACTTGTTTGCTAAAAACTTAGAGCAGTCCAAGTATCAGGTCTTATCGCAAAACTTGAAAAGATAGCAAAAAAGAATAAAATCCCGGTCGAAGACATATTAGATTGTTCGAATGATGAAATTATCCCTGTGGGTACCTTAGATTCAGATAATCAGAAGATAGCTATTTTTGACGATTATGTTTGCGAGCGTAATCAAAACGATATTATTAATTATTTCATCCAGGGAAGACATAAAAATTGTTGTGTAATTTACTTGTCGCAATCTTATTACAAAACTCCCAAAGACATTCGGCTAAATTGCTCTCATTACATCTTCTTTGCAACTCCAGTTAATCGTGAGCTTGGTATGCTTTCGAACGAACAAGATGTCAGCAAAGATCAGTACAGAAAAGCGACTGACAAGCAGTACGACTTTTTGTATCTTGATCGTCCTAGGAAGTTAGTAAAGCGTAACTTCAACGGCGAAATTTAATCTAATCATATTATATATAATGGGACTTTTTAATGATCTTGGTGGAGAAGTTACTACTGGCAGTGTCAATATTACAAATTTTGGTATTGTGCTGTCTGAGTATGTAAAACAAAAACATCTGGTTAATTATCTTAACAAAGGCAGAAACCAGGAAAATGTTTTGAGAAGTGAGCTTAACATGGATAATAATAAAATTACCAATGTCGGCAATCCAGTTAAAGCAGATGATGCAGCAACAAAGCAATTTACTGTAAGAAGAGTAGCAAAGATCATACGTGATTATGATATTGATAAAATTCCAGACATGATGAAAACACTGACAACATGTGTTGATGATAAACTAAGTCTGATTCAAACAAAGTTACAAGCAAACCGCGAGAAAATGCTCGAAATTCAAAACGGATTGAAAGATGAAATAAAACTTCTGAGTGATGCTTTGAAGGTCTCACACCACAATTAATTTCACATAGGGTTACTGTATAGCTGTTTCCAACACATGACCTTCAAAACGTCCCAGCAGACCTTGTTGTTGATTTAATATCTTCAGGACTGCTAAGATCTGTAAAATAAAACAAAAAAATACAAACATTAGCCAGGTTGTTTTTTTTCCTCGCTCATATTTATGCAACCTCTATGAAAAATACCAAATTCATACACTATCTATCTGACTTTGTGGTGCTTCGGTCAAATGCTTATGAATTTTGAATGCAACTTCATATCAACGTGGGATTTTCTGTATCATCAGTCTTTTACACTGCAGATGTATGCTGAAGCAAAGAAAAACCTCTTTGTCAAATTAAAAATTGCCTAAAATAGAGAAAAAATTAGAATTATTTTCTGTTTTCCTTTTGTCTCTAGGTCCGTGAGCTTTCAAGGGAGATAATAGAGGTGTGAGACCTGAAGAGCCCAAAAAAATTAAGCAATATCATTTACAACAAAACATACAATAGCTCTATGCAATACCTATAAAATAAGACCAAAAGGAAGCTTCCATCAAATGCAGAAGTGAAATAATTGAAATTTGTGGAGTCAGTGTATCGCTGTTATTACACAAGTGCTCGCTGCAAAATAAAAGTACATAAAGAGATTATACCCCACATAGAATTTTTGTAATAACTCCACCATTTTTGCTTGAATCTTCATGAAATTTTCACCATAATCCCATTAGGTCACCTGCTATAATACAGTATGATTAAAACAATATTATTCTATGAGCTGGTACCATAAATGATAAACCAGTGTAACCTAAATAAGAAGAAAAAAATCGGTATCCATGGTAACGAGATTAAATTCTAAAAACAAGACATCAATGACCCTAAAGCTCTACTGATAGGTATCTGATAGCTAGATCAGCATTCCTGTGAATTTTCTTGAAAATCTGTCCTGTAGTTTCAGAGGAGTAGTCGCTACAAGCTTATAACTCTATGTAAACAAAGATGGCCGCGGCAGCCATGTTTAACGTTGAATGAAAATGATTTTCGACAATGACCAACCTCATGTCATGATCGTTTTAGAACAAGTCCCATATCAATATCACTTCTAGTTTTCAGGAAGTAGTCGCCACAATTTATTTATTTTTAATCTATTTTTAGCCGTGGTGGCCATCTTGAATTTCCGCCCGGCCTAAAATATTTTGCTTGGATCAACTAGACATCAAGAGCAACATTCCTGTGAAGTTTCATTTCATGAAAATTAGTCAAGTAGTTTCAGAGGAGTAGTCGCGTAGTTTTTATTATTTAACTCTATGCAAACAAAGATGGCAGCTGGCAGCCATGTTTAATGTCGAATCAAAATAATTTGCGACATCATGTCAGAAAAAGTCCCATATCTCATTTACAGTTTTCAAAAAAAAAATAGTCGCTACAAACTTGTTTTTTAAAAATCTATTTTTAGCTTTGGTGGCCATCTTGGATTTCACATCAACATGAATTGCTAGGATCAACTAGACATCATGGGCAACATTTCTGTAAAGTTTCATGAAAATCGGTCTTGTAGTTTCAGAGGGGTAGTCGTTACAAAAAAAAGTTTACGGACGGACGGACGGACGGACGGACGGATCATTAGAGCTAAAAACAATTAATTTCACTAAAAAGATGATATTCAACAGTTACCGGTAATAAGAATGCTGATAACTTTAATTAAATAATTAATATAACCACAACAGACGCTATATTTCACATGTGGAGTAAACCATTGATCCCGTTAACATTTTAGATATCTAAAAAAAAAAATAATTGAGATATCAGATATTTGATATCCAGATATCAAGACCATTTTTTTTACAATGAAAGGTCATTTATGAATATGTAAAACATAACAGTCATGTCACTTTCTTCATTAAACACTTACAAATCTTATAGTGGAACATTAATGATATCCAATACATTTTAGATATCAACTAGATATCAATTAGATATCAAATAAAGAAAAATCAATGCCGGATACCCGAAAGAGAACTGGAATGATTCAAAACATATAATACCGTGTAAAGATATCATTCTTATCAATGTGTGAAATATCTCCATGGTTTAGATGCGGAGAAACCTGCTCGAAACATTCTTTTGCGTGCTCCGGTAAGCCCCCATTCAACTGGAAGATAGACTTTATTCCAGGAAATGCAAAATATTTTGACATGTCGATTGAGGACAGAAAACTGTTAAGAGAAGCGATATTATCGTTGAGGCTTGGAGATGACTGTTTAAAGAAGACTAGGTTCCAGAGCACAACAAACAAAAACGAAGCAATCAACCGAGCCTTTAATACATCCAATCCCAAAGACACGACTTACCCACGAAATGCCAAAGCTCGTAAGTTTAGCGCAGGTCTTCGAGTAAATGAGGGTCGCGCTGACTCCAACATGGCGAAGATGGTGGCACTGGGAGTTCCACTTCCAGCTCGAACCAAGGCATTCACAGCTCTGAAACGTATGCAAAAGAAAAGTGAGTATGACAGAACCCGCCAAAGGACACAGAAGTACAAATCAGCAAGGTACATGAAACGTGTCGCGAACTTTAACAAGTACGATGAACAGCACGAATCTGCAACATATAAGAAAGGCATGTTAGACGAGCTTCAACCTTCCCCACCCGCCTCACCACCTCCTCTTGCAAATGGTAAATAACAACCTGTTAGAAGAAGAACATACTGTTTTAGAATCACTCCATGCCTCTGGGGAACATCTGCAACACAAAAAAAATCATATCCTACTCCAAAGCATAAAATTAGCAAACACATATAACTCAAGGTGGGTGGGGTAAAAACAAATCAGTGATAAAGTCTGTCTGTCATCCCCACTATGAAATAAAGCTAACCTTAAAATAAGCAATTTTGGTACTGGCCATGACCAATGCAAACATGGCTAAGTTTGCATTTCTTGCGACTGGTGTTGATAGCTGGTGGTTCCAAGGAAAGATGATCAGACCTGATGCACAATGAGTTATGGCAGAGGTGGGAAACGTCTATTACTCCCGATTCACGGGGTGAAAAAAACTGATGCGTGCAAATATACATTAGTCTGTGAGCATGCATGCTGGTAGACTCCCCATCAGGCAAAACTATTTGCTGTCTGCCATAGTTCGGACTTCCAAAGTCGGTCTGTTTCACACCAAATTGGGACTCGTCCCAAAACATGCATCCGAGATTGTTGTTTGCATGGCCATAGTCAATCTTGGCTTGCAAAATCATCAAATATTTATTTAAAAAATCCGAATTATCCTCAGCTGCCATTGCAAATGATGCTGACACAAAAATAGTTCTAAAAAAATGCCAAATCAGGGTCTCTTACCTGCATCACGATGCAAACTCTGTTGACTGTTGACAAATTCCATGTCCTGCTTCAGGTCTCACACCACAATTAATTTCACATAGGGTTACTGTATAGCTGTTTCCAACACATGACCTTCAAAACGTCCCAGCAGACCTTGTTGTTGATTTAATATCTTCAGGACTGCTAAGATCTGTAAAATAAAACAAAAAAATACAAACATTAGCCAGGTTGGTTTTTTTCCTCGCTCATATTTATGCAACCTCTATGAAAAATACCAAATTCATACACTATCTATCTGACTTTGTGGTGCTTCGGTCAAATGCTTATGAATTTTGAATGCAACTTCATATCAACGTGGGATTTTCTGTATCATCAGTCTTTTACACTGCAGATGTATGCTGAAGCAAAGAAAAACCTCTTTGTCAAATTAAAAATTGCCTAAAATAGAGAAAAAATTAGAATTATTTTCTGTTTTCCTTTTGTCTCTAGGTCCGTGAGCTTTCAAGGGAGATAATAGAGGTGTGAGACCTGAAAGAGTTAGAAAAGAAAGAAGATGTATTGGAAGAGAGTGAAAACTTCAAGAAATTAAGTGAACAAATAAGAGCTGGTGTTCAAAATATTAATGCACGGATTGGGGAAATCAATACACAAATGGTTGACAATAATGAGCTTGAAACTGCTATTGCTGATGCTTCAAAACAAATGAGAACTGCTTTTACTACTGAAATAACTCAAATTAAAATATTAAATGAGCAGATAAACACCAACGTTGCTGATATCAACAAAGAATTTGAAGACATCAAAAAGAAAATGGTTGACGGTAAGTCGCTGGAGGCTGCTCTGAACAAACTGGTCGACACTGATAAGCTTGAGACTGCACTGAGCAAACTGGTTAACACCGATAAACTTGAGACTGCTATTGATGATGTTTCAAAGCAATTGAAAGCCGCCCAGGAAACAAGAAACGCAGCTTTTGATGGTGAAATAGCTTTTTTGAAACAATTTAATCAAAAGTCTGGTAGTCGGCACACAGCAATTCTTGGTATAATTGATGAGTTGAGAGAAAAAGTAGAACATTTAGGTCAGATTCTAATTTTTGAATATACGATAGATGGAGTCAGTATTATTCAAGATTATGGTGTTGATGTTACTTATGTATCATACCCGACACGAAAACCACTTGAAAGAACCAAACATGATGGGTTTCTCCAGGCGTTTACTTTTGTAACAAATCCACTTGTAAAAAGTGAAGAATATGCTACAGAATATCCCGGTGGTGGTGAACGTCCCGGAGGCGCAATAATTGTAAAACCCGGGCGCTATGTACTTGAAGCAGACCTTACATATACTGTCGCAAATACAGATATTGGTACAGAATGGTTTAGTTTGTTTAATGGTGGTGGGTCATATCAATCAAAAATAGAAAATGGTAAACGAATACTAAAACAAACAGCTGAAGAATATCTTCCAGGATTACATTTTTGGACCATCCTCGCAACCGTAAAACAGTTCACTACACAAGTTTTCAATTTTGAAAAATCAAGTTTTAAACTGTACTACAAAGGTGATTAATTTTATCCATCCTATATTATATGGAACAAAAAATTGTATTATCATCGGAGAAAGCGTCAATAATTAATAGCTCGAACACACCGAGTAATTTTACAACTGTGTTTGACAGACCATTGATATTAGGTAGGAACAAACAGTATGGTGTTGGGCTCGATAAGATTAATTCCATGACTTACTCATGGTATACTATTAGTGAGGATTTTAATAACAAAGTGATAAGGTACCACAATGGAACAGATTGGAAAAGTATTATTTTTGCAAAAGGAAATTACAGTTATGCTGATATCGATAATTACATAAAAGAAACATTGACTGCAAACAATGATTTACCTGATGACTCATCTGTCCCGATAAAAATTGAGTTTGATTTATCAAGTTTCAAATGCTTGGTTACCATCCATAATAATTTCATGCTTGATTTAAGAGAAACAAACTTTCATGCCTTGATCGGGTTTGACAAAGATGCAGTTATTAGGGAAACTAAATTTGGAACTGTGACACCAAACATAACAAATTCTATCGATACATTGTATATCCACTGTGATTTGATAAGTAATTCTATTGTTGATGGATCATACGGGGATGTTATTTATGAAATAAGTACAGCTGATCTTACGAGATCATATCCTTTCAAAGATGAACCGATAAGAGTCGGGTTCTGCGAAGTAAACAAAACGATCATTAACAGTATTAATATTTACATAACCGATTTCTCCGGTAAGATTATTAATCTTAATGGTGTCCACACATCATATCGTTTTGTTTTGAAGGAATTAATGTAACATATGTTATATGGTATGTTTAAAAAAAGTTTATGACACTAGCACGGGAACATATACTCAAGTTGATCGATTAACTGGAGCTGGCATATTTGACATTTTGTCAAAAGTCGGATCAAAGATATTCAGCGAGTCTGTGAAAACAGCAGGCAAGAAAGCATTAGAAACTGCTGGTAAACAAATCATAGAAAGCGGTTCTAAAAAACTTGGAGATGAAGTAGGAAAAATGGCTGCTGAAAAGTTAGTTTCAGTTATAAAACCTAAACCAAAAGAAGGGATGATTTTAAAAGAACTTACAAAGGCTGGTGGTGATGATGGCCGAGTAGTTATTAATAAATTAGTTATGTGGATACCTAGAATGATATTTAACTCAGATGGTTTAAGTTATGTAATGACAAATCATATGACATCAACAAGATGGACTTATCTTCGTGAAATGATACAAGAAAGCGGAAGTACTCAACTAACAGAATCTGTATTTAGAATAACGGCCGGAGTCAAAAGTCCCAAACACGTTTTTGTGTATTTGCAAAGGGCTGACAAAAGTTCTTCTCAAACACAAAATCCTCACCTTTTAGATACTTTTAAACTAAATGCTGCTGATGCTAATTGCTATTTACAATCAGCTAGACTGGAAGTCGGAAATGGAGTTTATTATCCAGAAACTGAATACAGTTATGCTAATATTATAAGAATATTCAGAGATGTTATTAATTATTCTTACAAGCAAAATGATAAAAACACCGGAACTTTACTCAATGTGGGTAATTTTAAAAATCTCTTCGGAATGATATATTTCGATTTGAGTTACAAGGAAAATGAAGTCAGTGTTGATCCAAAACAACTAAGTTTGAGATATAAACTAAACAACGTTCCTACCGCTAGATAGAAAGTTTATGCTCTGGTTCTTTATGAAGTAGATGTAGTTATTGATACTGTCGGAAATGAATTGGTAATAGTTTAATCTAACTTATAATATATATGACTTACGTAAATTATTCAGTAAATTTAACAGATGGACAAAAACAGAGTTTAGCAAAGGCGTATGAAAACAAAAGTGAATTAACACTCAGGTTAAAAAATAACCAACTAACTGGGAATTTTCCTTTGCTGCTAACAGCTACTCAAATTAATAATATTAACAAAGCTAAATCTGATGGACGGGGATTAGATATAAGTATATCAAAATCACAAATGAGATCTCAGTCCAAGAATGGAGGCTTTTTAGGCGCATTAGCTGGTTTGCTAACTAAAACAATTTTACCAACAGTTGCTAGATTTGCTCCAAAGATATTAGGGCCTTTAGCAACAGGGGCACTTAGTGGTCTGGCAAGTACTGGAATTGGTAAAATATTTGGAAATGGAATGGTAACTGTTCCTGCTGATAAAAAACAAACACTTCTAAAATCAAATAAATTAACAGCTGCACAAAAAAGCAAATTAGCAAAGTCAAAAGGTTCCTGCACTATTAAACTAACAAACAAACAACTGCAAGACGTACTGGCATGTGCTTCTAGTAATAAAACGGTAACTGTTCCCAGTGATAAAAAACAGCAAGAGGTAACAGCAACTGTTCCTAGTGATAAAAAACAAACACTTCTAAAATCAAAGAAATTAACAGCTGCGCAAAGAAAGAAGATAGTAAAGTCAAAAGGTCGCTGCCCTGTTAAACTAACTAAAAAATACAGCAGGACGGAGGATTTCTTGGAATGCTTGCATCATTTGGAATTCCATTGATTGGATCTCTTATTAGTGGTTTAACTGGAAAAGGTTTGCAAGTAGATAGAAGAGGATATGGTTTACAAGTAGACTCACAAATAAGGCCATATAGAAGTATCCCATTTATATATATTTTTTTTTTTTAAATGAACCTATATCTAACTTAGATATAACAAAATGGGTTAAGCAGCTAGGCATAGCTAGGCATACAGAACTTCAGGGGAGTTTTTAGCAAGAACAAATTACCAACAAAACAAAATAAAAAAGAATGTGGCATTATTAATCTGGACTTGTTACTATGATAATTATTACTTCGATCCGTTTGGCTTGAGCCCACCAAAAGAAGTTTTAGCGTACATACCTAATATAAAATACAACACCATTCAATACCAATATAAAACAAGTGTTCTGTGTGGATATTTCTGTTTGTACTTTATCAAAAAGTTGCAAGAAGGAAATAGTGCGTACGATATTCTTTACACATTATTAAAACCGTAAAAACCAGTGAAAAATGAAAACATCATAATATCATATTTTGCAAACGAAGTTTAATCTAATCATATTATATATGAGTTACTGTATAAAAGAAAAGATGGTTACTGAAAATATTAATCCTCAGTATGTTTTAGCAAAAAATGGTAGAAAAATGTTAAGAGCAACTTGTGCATCTTGTGGTATTACTAAAACAAAGTTTTTAAACACACAGAAGGTGGTAATATTGATATTCATAAAGCTTTGCTCCCTTTGCTGCCCAAAAAAGGGCTAACACTTCCTGGTTATAAATATTGCGGTCCTGGTAATCCACTTGATAGCGGAGAACCGGTAAATGAATTAGTTGCTGTTTGTAAAGATCATGATTATTGCTATGACGAAAATCCTAGTAATAAATCAACGTGTGATAAAAACATGCTTGCTGGTTTGAAATCTAGTAAGTCTAAAACTATCGGAGAAAAGATTGCTAAGAATTTGATAGTAAAACCAGTCATTAGTACAAAATATAAACTTGGTCTTGGAAACTCAAAAAACTAGAAAAGGCGTTGAAATGGACTGAAAAGTTAGCAGATGTACTTCATATACCTATACGAAGAAAGTTCACTCAACGCCGTGTGATTGTTAATGAAATTGATAAAATATGGTCTGCTGATTTGGTTGATATGCAATCGTTTTCAAAGTATAATAAAGGTACTAAATATTTGCTTACTGTTATTGATTTATTTAGTAAATTTGCTTGGGATATACCCGTTCCAAATAAAACTGGTTTAGAAATTACTAAAGCGTTCCAACAAATAATGAGTACAGGAAGACAGTGTAAATTGTGGGTTGATCAAGGTGTGGAATTTTACATCAAAACGTTTAAGCAATTTCTTGATGATAATAATATCGAAATGTATCACACACGTTTAATTTTGGAAAAGCTGTAGTAATTGAACGATTTAACAGAAAATTAAAAGTACGATTTAACAGAACATTAAAAGAAAAGATGTGGAAATATTTTACAGCTAACAATACAATAGACGTGTTGCAAGAAATGGTTGATAAGTATAATAATATAAAACACCGGAGTATTAAAATAACACCAACTGAAGCTAGTGACGAGAAAAATAAAGGAACAGTGTATTTCAACTTGTATGGAAAGATGAGAAGTAATCAAATTAAGCCAAAGTTTAAAATAGGGGATAATGTTAGAATCAGCAAATATAAAAGAACGTTTGAGAAAGGCTATACTCCAAATTGGACTGAAGAAATATTTGTTGTTGATGAAATTCAAAACACAAATCCTGTGACATACAAAATAAAAGATTTAAACAACGAAAACATTGACGGAAGCTTTTATGAATTAGAAATGATAAAAGCAAAGCAAGAAATATTTAGGATTGAAAAAGTAATACGACGTGATTACAAAAAGAAACAAGCGTTGATTAAATGGAAGGGTTACAATGAAGATTTCAATAGTTGGGTCTCATTTAAGGATATTGAAAATATTAAATAAGGGCTTAAAAATAATAACATATAATATTATTATATAATGGGACAAGAAAGATTAGAAAAGGTTTGCAGAAAACTTAACAATTTAAAAGATAAATATAGAAGAGAATTGATGAGAAGCAGGCAACTCCAAGTAGAATATGAAGTAGTTCGTGATGATTTTATGGACACTAAAAAAAGACGACTGCTGATCGAAATGGATAATTATGAACGTGAGCTGAATAGTAACAGAGAAGAGCTTCTTGAACTGAAATATAAAATAGCAAAGTGCAGGAAAATAAAATACTCCATGGTAAAAAATGATATGCAGAGCGATGATGAAGACTACTGCCCGGTTCCGTCTGACTTTGTTTGACGAGTTGCAAATTTTATTGAAAAACTTCGCCGAAAGTAGACATAAAATAAAATTATTGCGCTCTCCTAACGAGTTGCAAATGTTATGTTATTAAAATGACAAACCGGATTAATTAGTAGTGTAGAAAGGGGGGGGGGGGGGGGGGGGGGGGGGGGGGGGGGGGGGGGGGGGGGGGGGGGGGGGGTATGGGGTGGAGTTTTTTAGAGCGGGGTTGCTTGAGAAAACTGTTGAAATATGTTCGTGTTGATTTAGGCGTGACTTACATTTAGATCTTAGTGGTACAAATGAGAGTTACGCTTGAGTATCCCCCTGGCATATTTCACTGGTTGTTCACATTGCCCGAGAGGGAAAACATTGCCAGAACACCCCCCCCCCCCTTTCTATACTACTCATGTGTTTGTAAGTATGGAGGTCTGATGTATACACAATGATTGTGTATGTCAATGAATGGAGGCCTGGTGTATACACAGTGCTTGTGTTTGTAAGTATGGAGGTCTGATGTATACACAATGCTTGTGTATGTGTATATATGGAAGTCTGATGTATACACAATGCTTGTGTATGTCTATATGGAGGTCTGGTGAATACACAATGCTTATGCAAGTATGGAGGTCTGATGTTGTATACACAATGCTTTTGTGTGTGTATGTATGGAGGTCTGGTGTATACACAATGTTTGTGTATGTAAGTATGGAGGTCTGGTGTATACACAAGGTGTGTTTGTGTATATATGGTGGTCTGGTGTATACACAAGGTGTGTTTGTTTGTGAAAGGTGGTCTGACGTATGCTCAATGTATGTATGTGCATGTATGGTTGTCTGATGTATACACAATGCATGTGTTTGTAAGTATGGAGCTGTGATGTATACACAATGCTTGTGTATGTGTATGTATGGAGGTATGATGTATACACAATGCTTGTGTTTGTAAGTATGGAGGTCTGGTGTATACACAATGCATGTGTTTGTAAGTATGGAGGTCTGATGTATACACAATGATTGTGTATGTCAATGAATGGAGGCCTCGTGTATACACAGTGCTTGTGTTTGTAAGTATGGAAGTCTGATGTATACACAATGCTTGTGTATGTCTATGAATTGAGGTCTGGTGAATACACAATGCTTGTGTATGTCTATATGGAGGTCTGATGTATACACAATGCTTATGCAAGTATGGAGGTCTGATGTTGTATACACAATGCTTTTGTATGTGTATGTATGGAGGTCTGGTGTATACACAAAGTTTGTGTATGTAATTCTGGAGGTGTGTAAGGTGCGTTTGTGTATATATGGTGGTCTGGTGTATAAACAAGGTGTGTTTGTTTGCGTAAGGTGGTCTGACGTATGCTCAATGTATGTATGTGCATGTATGGTTGTCTGATGTATACACAAGGTGTTTTTGTGTATGTATGGTGGTCTGATGTATACACAAGGTGTGTTTGTGTATGTATGGTGGACTGGTGTATACACAAGGTGTGTTTGTGTATGTATGGTGGTCTGATGTATACACAAGGTGTGTTTGTGTATGTATGATGGTCTGATGTATACACAAAGTGTGTTTGTGTATGTATGGTGGTCTGATGTATAGGTGGTGTGTGCATGTGTACGTATGGTGGTCTGATGTATACACAAGGTGTGTTTATGTATGTATGGTGGTCTGATGTATACACCAGGTGTGTTTCTGTATGTATGGTAGTCAGGTGTATACACAAGATGTGTTTGTGTATGTATGGTGGTCTGATGTATACACAAGGTGTGTTTGTGTATGTATGGTGGTCTGATGTATACAAAAGGTGTGTTTGTTTATATATGGTAGTCTGGTGTATACACAAGATGTGTTTGTGTATGTATGGTGGACTGATGTATACACAATGTATGTATGTTTATGTATGGTGGTCTGTTGTATACACAAGGTGTGTTTGTGTATGTATGGTGGTCTGGTGTATACACAAGGTGTGTTTATGTAATCATGGTGGTCTGATGTATGCACAATTTGTGTTTGTGTATGTATGGTGGTCTGGTGTATACACAAGATGTGTTTGTGTATGTATGGTGGTCTGATGTATAGACAATATATGTATGTGTATGTATGGTGGGCTGTTGTATACACAAGTTGTGTTTGTGTATGTATGGTGGTCTGGAATTTACACAAGGTGTGTTTGTGTATGTATGGTGGTCTGATGTATATACAAGGTGTGTTTGTGTATGTATGGTGGTCTGATGTATACACAATGTATGTATGTGTATGTAAGTATGGAGGTCAGGTGTATACACAATGCTTGTGTATGTAAGTATGGAGGTCTGGTGTATACACATTGCTTGTGTAAGTAAGTATGGAAGTATGGTGTATACACAATGCTTGTGTATGTAAGTATGGAGGTCTGGTGTATACACAATGCTTATGTATGTAAGTATGGAGGTCTGATGTACAACAATGCTTGTGTATGTAAGTATGGTGGTCTGATGTATACACAATGCTTGTGTATGTAAGTATGGTGGTCTGATGTATACACAAGGCTTGTGTATGTTAGTATGGAGATCTGATGTATACACAATGATTGTGTTTGTATGTATGGTGGTCTGATGTATACACAAGGCTTGTGTATGTACGTATTGAGGTCTGATGTAGACACAATGCTTGTGTATGTAAGTATGGAGGTCTGGTGTATACACAAGTTGTGTTTGTGTATGTATGGTGGTCTGGTGTATACACAAGGTGTGTATGGTATGTATGGTGGTCTGGTGTATACACAGAGCTTGTGTATGTAAGTATGGTGGTCTGACGTTTACACAATGTATGTATGTGCATGTCTGGTGGTCTGATGTATACACAAGGTGTGTTTGTGTATGTATGGTGGTCTGACGTATACACAAGGTGTGTTTGTGTATGTATGATGGTTCGGTGTATACACAAGGTGTGTTTGTGTATATATGGTGGTCTCATGTAAACACAAGGTGTGTTTGTGTATGTATGGTGGTCTGATGTATAGGTGGTGTGTGCATGTGTACGTATGGTGGTCTGATGTATACACAAGGTGTGTTTGTGTATGTATGGTGGTATGATGTATACACAATGTATGTTTGTGTATGTATGGTGGTCTGATGTATACACAATGTGTGTTTGTGTATGTATGGTGGTCTAATGTATACGCAAGGTGTGTTTGTATATGTATGGTGGTCTGGTGTATACACAAGATGTGTTTGTGTATATATGGTGGTCTGATGTATACATAATGTATGTTTGTGTATGTATGGTGGTCTGATGTATACACAATGTGTGTTTGTGTATGTATGGTGGTCTGATGTATACACAAGGTGTGTTTGTATATGCATGGTGGTCTGGTGTATACACAAGATGTGTTTGTGTATATATGGTGGTCTGATGTATACACAATTTAAGTATGTGTATGTATGGTGGTCTGTTGTATACACAACATGTGTTTGTGTATGTATGGTGGTCTGGTGTATACACAATGTGTGTTTGTGTGTGTATGGTGGTCTGATGTAAAAACACGGTGTGTTTGTGTATGTATGGTGGTCTGATGTATACACAATGTATGTATGTGTATGTAAGTATGGAGGTCAGGTGTATACACAATGCTTGTGTATGTAAGTATGGAGGTCTGGTGTATACACAATGCTTGTGTATGTAAGTATGTAGGTCTGGTGTACACACAATGCTTGTGTATGTACGTATGGAGGTCTGGTGTATACACAATGCTTATGTATGTAAGTATGGAGGTCTGATGTATACACAATGCTTGTGTATGTACGTATGGTTGTCTGATGTATACACATGGCTTTTGTATGTAAGTATGAAGGTCTGATGTATACAGACTGCTTGTGAATGTAAGTATGGTGGTCTGATGTATACCTCAAAGCTTGTGTATGTAAGTATGGAGATCTGATGTATACACAATGCTTGTGTATGTAAGTATGGAGGTCTGTTGTATACACAACGCTTGTGTATGTGTATGTATGGAGGTCTGATGTATACACAAGGTGTGTTTGTGTATGTATGGTGGTCTGGTGTATACACAAGGTGTGTTTGGTATGTATGGTGGTCTGATGTATACACAATGCTTGTGTATGAAAGTATGGAGTTCTGGTGTATACACAAGTTGTGTTTGTGTATGAATGGTGGTCTGGTGTATACACAAGGTGTGTTTGGTATGTATGGTGGTCTAGTGTATACACAATGCTTGTGTATGTAAGTATGGAGGTCTGGTGTATACACAATGCTTGTGTATGTAAGTATGGAGGTCTGGTGTATACACAAGGTGTGTTTGGTATGTATGGTGGTCTGATGTATACACAAGGTGTGTTTGTGTATGTATGGTGGTCCGATGTATAGGTGATGTGTGCATGTGTACGTATGATGGTCTGATGTGTACACAAGGTGTGTTTGTGTTTGTATGGTGGTCTGATGTATAGGTGAGGTGTGCATGTGTACGTATGGTGGTCTGATGTATACACAAGGTGTGTTTGTGTATGTATGGTGGTCTGGTGTATACACAAGGTGTGTTTGTGTATGTATGGTGGTCTGATGTATACACAAGGTGTGTTTGTGTATGTATGGTGGTATGAAGTCAGGTGTATACACAATGCTTGTGTATGTAAGTATGGAGGTCTGGTGTATACACAATGCGTGTGTATGTATGTATGGAGGTCTGGTGTATACATATTGCTTGTGTATGTAAGTATGGAGGTCTGGTGTATACACAATGCTTATGTATGTAAGTAGGACGTATGATGTATACACAATGCTTGTGTATGTAAGTATGGTGGTCTATTGAATACACAAGGCTTGTGTATGTAAGTATGGAGGTCTGGTGTATACACAATGCTTGTGTATGTGTATGTATGGAGGTCTGATGTATACACAATGCTTGTGTATGTAAGTATGGAGGTCTGGTGTATACAGAAGGTGTTTTTGTGTATGTATCGTGGTCTGGTTTATACACAAGGTGTGTTTGGTTTGTACGTGGTCTGGTGTATTCACAGTGCTTGTGTATGTAAGTTTGGAGGTCTGATGCATACATAAGGTGTGTTTGTGTATGTATTGTGGTCTGGTGTATACACAAGGTGTGTTTGGTATGTAAGGTGGTCTGATGTATACACAATGCTTGTGTATGTCACTATGGAGGTCTGGTGTATACACAACGTGTGTTTTTGTATGTATGGTGATCTGGTGTATACACAAGGTGTGTTTGGTATGTATGGTGGTCTGGTGTATACACAAGGTGTGTTTGTGTATTTATGGTGGTCTGATGTATACACAAGGTGTGTTTGTGTATGTATGGTGGTCTGATGTATACACAATGTATGTATGTGTCTGTCAGTATGGAAGTCAGGTGTATACACAATGCTTGTGTATGTAAGTATGGAGGTCTGGTGTATACACAATGCGTGTGTTCGTATGTATGGAGGTCTGGTGTATACATATTGCTTGTGTATATAAGTATGGAGGTCTGGTGTATACACAATGCTTATGTATGTAAGTAGGACATCTGATGTATACACAATGCTTGTGTATGTAAGTATGGTGGTCTATTGAATACACAAGTCTTGTGTATGTAAGTATGGAGGTCTGATGTATACACAATGCTTGTGTATGTGTATGTATGGAGGTCTGATGTATACACAATGCTTGTGTATGTAAGTATGGAGGTCTGGTGTATACAGAAGGTGTTTTTGTGTATGTATGGTATTCTGGTTTATACACAACGTGTGTTTGGTATGTATGGTGGTCTGGTGTATTCACAGTGCTTGTGTATGTAAGTATGGAGGTCTGATGCATACATAAGGTGTGTTTGTGTATGTATGGTGGTCTGATGTATACACAATTCTTGTGTATGTGTATGTATGGAGGTCTGATATATACACAATTCTTGTGTATGTAAGTATGGAGGTCTGGTGTATATACAAGGTGTGTTTGTGTATATATGGTGGTCTGGTGTATACACAAGGTGTGTTTGGTATGTATGGTAGTCTGATGTATA
This sequence comes from Cyrtodaria siliqua, assembly GCA_037043455.1. NCBI lineage: Eukaryota > Metazoa > Mollusca > Bivalvia > Adapedonta > Hiatellidae > Cyrtodaria > Cyrtodaria siliqua. The sequence goes on from JAWPHD010003096.1 coordinate 94,972, forward strand.
CACAATGCTTGTGTATGTCAGTATGGAGGTCTGGTGTATACACAATGTGTGTTTTTGTATATATGGTGATCTGGTGTATACACAAGGTGTGTTTGGTATGTATGGTGGTCTGGTGTATACACAAGGTGCGTTTGTGTATGTATGGTGTCCTGATGTATAGGTGATGGGTGCATGTGTACGTATGGTGGTCTGATGTATACACAAGGTGTGTTTGTGTATGTATGGTGGTCTGATGTATACACATAGTGTGTTTGTGTATGTAAGGTGGTCTGATGTATACACAAGGTGTGGTTGTTTATGTATGGTGGTATGATGTATATACAAGTTGTGTTTGTGTATGTATTGTGGTCTGATGTATAGGTGATGGGTGCATGTGTACGTATGGTGGCCTGATGTATACACAAGGTGTGTTTGTGTATGTATGGTAGTCTGATGTATACACAAGGTGTGTTTGTGTATGTAAGGTGGTCTGATGTAATCAAAAGGTGTGTTTGTGTATGTATGGTGGTCTGATGTATACACAAGGTGTGTTTGTGTATGTATGGTGGTCTGATGTATACACAATGTATGTATGTGTATGTATGGTGGTCTGATGTATACACAAGGTGTGTCTGTATATGTATAGTGGTCTGGTGTATACACAAGATGTGTTTGTGTATGTATGGTTGTCTGATGTATACACAATGTATGTATGTGTATGTATGTTGGTCTGTTGTATACAAAAGGTGTGTTTGTTTATGTTTGGTGGTCTGATGTATACACAAGGTGTGTTTGTGTATGTATGGTGGTCTGATGTATACACAATGTGTGTTTGTGTATGTACGGTGGTCTGATGTATACACAAGGTGTGTTTGGTATGTATGGTGGTATGGTGTATACACAATGCTTGTGTATGTAAGTATGAAGGTCTGGTGTATACACAATGCTTGTGTATGTAAGTATGGAGGTCTGATGTATACACAATGCTTGTGTATGTGTATGAATGGAGGTCTGATGTATATACAATGATTGTGTATGTAAGTATGGAGGTCTGGTGTATACAAAAGTTGTGTTTGTCTATGAATGGTGGTCTGGTGTATACACAAGGTGTGTTTGGTATGTATGGTGGTCTACTGTACACACAATGCTTGTGTATGTAAGTATGGAGGTCTGGTGTATACACAAAGCTTGTGTATGTAAGTATGGAGGTCTGGTGTATATACAAGGTGTGTTTGTGTATAAATGGTGGTCTGGTGTATACACAAGGTGTGTTTGGTATGTATGGTAGTCTGATGTATACACAATGCTTGTGTATGTCAGTATGGAGGTCTGGTGTATACACAAGGTGTGTTTTTGTATATATGGTGATCTGGTGTATACACAAGGTGTGTTTGGTATGTATGGTGGTCTGGTGTATACACAAGGTGCGTTTGTGTATGTATGGTGTCCTTGTATAGGTGATGGGTGCATGTGTACGTATGGTGGTCTGATGTATACACAAGGTGTGTTTGTGTATGTATGGTGGTCTGATGTATACACATAGTGTGTTTGTGTATGTAAGGTGGTCTGATGTATTCACAAGGTGTGGTTGTTTATGTATGGTGGTATGATGTATATACAAGTTGTGTTTGTGTATGTATTGTGGTCTGATGTATAGGTGATGGGTGCATGTGTACGTATGGTGGCCTGATGTATACACAAGGTGTGTTTGTGTATGTATGGTAGTCTGATGTATACACAAGGTGTGTTTGTGTATGTAAGGTGGTCTGATGTAATCAAAAGGTGTGTTTGTGTATGTATGGTGGTCTGATGTATACACAAGGTGTGTTTGTGTATGTATGGTGGTCTGATGTATACACAATGTATGTATGTGTATGTATGGTGGTCTGATGTATACACAAGGTGTGTCTGTATATGTATGGTGGTCTGGTGTATACACAAGATGTGTTTGTGTATGTATGGTTGTCCGATGTATACACAATATATGTATGTGTATGTATGTTGGTCTGTTGTATACAAAAGGTGTGTTTGTTTATGTTTGGTGGTCTGATGTATACACAAGGTGTGTTTGTGTATGTATGGTGGTCTGATGTATACACAATGTGTGTTTGTGTATGTACGGTGGTCTGATGTATACACAAGGTGTGTTTGGTATGTATGGTGGTATGGTGTATACACAATGCTTGTGTATGTAAGTATGAAGGTCTGGTGTATACACAATGCTTGTGTATGTAAGTATGGAGGTCTGATGTATACACAATGCTTGTGTATGTGTATGAATGGAGGTCTGATGTATATACAATGATTGTGTATGTAAGTATGGAGGTCTGGTGTATACAAAAGTTGTGTTTGTCTATGAATGGTGGTCTGGTGTATACACAAGGTGTGTTTGGTATTTATGGTGGTCTACTATACACACAATGCTTGTGTATGTAAGTATGGAGGTCTGGTGTATACACAATGCTTGTGTATGTAAGTATGGAGGTCTGGTGTATACACAAGGTGTGTTTGGTATGTATGGTGATCTGGTGTATACACAAGGTGTGTTTGGTATGTATGGTGGTCTGGTGTATACACAAGGTGTGTTTGTGTATTTATGGTGGTCTGATGTATACACAAGGTGTGTTTGTGTATGTATGGTGGTCTGATGTATACACAATGTATGTATGTGTCTGTCAGTATGGAAGTCAGGTGTATACACAATGCTTGTGTATGTAAGTATGGAGGTCTGGTGTATACACAATGCGTGTGTTCGTATGTATGGAGGTCTGGTGTATACATATTGCTTGTGTATATAAGTATGGAGGTCTGGTGTATACACAATGCTTATGTATGTAAGTAGGACATCTGATGTATACACAAGTCTTGTGTATGTAAGTATGGAGGTCTGATGTATACACAATGCTTGTGTATGTGTATGTATGGAGGTCTGATGTATACACAATGCTTGTGTATGTAAGTATGGAGGTCTGGTGTATACAGAAGGTGTTTTTGTGTATGTATGGTATTCTGGTTTATACACAACGTGTGTTTGGTATGTATGGTGGTCTGGTGTATTCACAGTGCTTGTGTATGTAAGTATGGAGGTCTGATGCATACATAAGGTGTGTTTGTGTATGTATGGTGGTCTAATGTATACACAATTCTTGTGTATGTGTATGTATGGAGGTCTGATATATACACAATTCTTGTGTATGTAAGTATGGAGGTCTGGTGTATATACAAGGTGTGTTTGTGTATATATGGTGGTCTGGTGTATACACAAGGTGTGTTTGGTATGTATGGTAGTCTGATGTATACACAATGCTTGTGTATGTCAGTATGGAGGTCTGGTGTATACACAAGGTGTGTTTTTGTATATATGGTGATCTGGTGTATACACAAGGTGTGTTTGGTATGTATGGTGGTCTGGTGTATACACAAGGTGCGTTTGTGTATGTATGGTGTCCTGATGTATAGGTGATGGGTGCATGTGTACGTATGGTGGTCTGATGTATACACAAGGTGTGTTTGTGTATGTATGGTGGTCTGATGTATACACATAGTGTGTTTGTGTATGTAAGGTGGTCTGATGTATACACAAGGTGTGGTTGTTTATGTATGGTGGTATGATGTATATACAAGTTGTGTTTGTGTATGTATTGTGGTCTGATGTATAGGTGATGGGTGCATGTGTACGTATGGTGGCCTGATGTATACACAAGGTGTGTTTGTGTATGTATGGTAGTCTGATGTATACACAAGGTGTGTTTGTGTATGTAAGGTGGTCTGATGTAATCAAAAGGTGTGTTTGTGTATGTATGGTGGTCTGATGTATACACAAGGTGTGTTTGTGTATGTATGGTGGTCTGATGTATACACAATGTATGTATGTGTATGTTTGGTGGTCTGATGTATACACAAGGTGTGTCTGTATATGTATGGTGGTCTGGTGTATACACAAGATGTGTTTGTGTATGTATGGTTGTCTGATGTATACACAATGTATGTATGTGTATGTATGTTGGTCTGTTGTATACAAAAGGTGTGTTTGTTTATGTTTGGTGGTCTGATGTATACACAAGGTGTGTTTGTGTATGTATGGTGGTCTGATGTATACACAATGTGTGTTTGTGTATGTACGGTGGTCTGATGTATACACAAGGTGTGTTTGGTATGTATGGTGGTATGGTGTATACACAATGCTTGTGTATGTAAGTATGAAGGTCTGGTGTATACACAATGCTTGTGTATGTAAGTATGGAGGTCTGATGTATACACAATGCTTGTGTATGTGTATGAATGGAGGTCTGATGTATATACAATGATTGTGTATGTAAGTATGGAGGTCTGGTGTATACAAAAGTTGTGTTTGTCTATGAATGGTGGTCTGGTGTATACACAAGGTGTGTTTGGTATGTATGGTGGTCTACTGTACACACAATGCTTGTGTATGTAAGTATGGAGGTCTGGTGTATACACAATGCTTGTGTATGTAAGTATGGAGGTCTGGTGTATACACAAGGTGTGTTTGGTATGTATAGAGGTCTGGTGTATACACAAGGTGTTTTTGTGTATGTATGGTGGTCTGGTGTGTACAAAAGGTGTGTTTGTGTATGTATGGTGGTCTGATGTATACTCAAGGTGTGTTTGTGTATGTATATACATGTGAACATGTATATATATGTTCATTGTGTATGTGTATGTATGGTGGTCTGATGTATACACCATGCTTGTGTATGTAAGTATGTAGGTCTGGTGTATACACAAGGTGTGTTTGGTATATATGGAGGTCTGATGTATACACAATTCTTGTGTATGTAAGTATGGAGGTCTGGTGTATATACAAGGTGTGTTTGTGTATGTATGGTGGTCTGGTGTATACACAAAGTGTGTTTGTGTATGTATGGTGGTCTGATGTATACACAATGTATGTATGTGTATGTCAGTAGGAAGTCAGAAGTCAGGTGTATACACAATGCTTGTATATGTAAGTATGGAGGTCTGGTGTATACACAATGCGTGTGTATGTATGTATTGAGGCCTGGTGTATACATATTGCTTGTGTATGTAAGTATGGAGGTCTGGTGTATACACAATGCTTATGTATGTAAGTAGGACGTCTGATGTACACACAATGCTTGTGTATGTAAGTATGGTGGTCTATTGAATAAACAAGGCTTGTGTATGTAAGTATAGAGGTCTGATGTATACACAATGCTTGTGTATTTGTATGTATGGAGGTCTGATGTATACACAATGCTTGTGTATGTAAGTATGGAGGTCTGGTGTATACAGAAGGTGTTTTTGTGTATGTATGGTGGTCTGGTTTATACACAAGGTGTGTTTGGTATGTATGGTGGTCTGGTGTATTCACAGTGCTTGTGTATGTAAGTATGGAGGTCTGATGCATACATAAGGTGTGTTTGTGTATGTATGGTGGTCTGATGTATACACAATTCTTGTGTATGTGTATGTATGGAGGTCTGATGTATACACAATTCTTGTGTATGTAAGTATGGAGGTCTGGTGTATATACAAGGTGTGTTTGTGTATGTATGGTGGTCTGGTGTATACACAAGGTGTGTTTGGTATGTATGGTAGTCTGATGTATACACAATGCTTGTGTATGTCAGTATGGAGGTCTGGTGTATACACAAGGTGTGTTTTTGTATGTATTGTGATCTGGTGTATACACAAGGTGTGTTTGGTATGTATGGTGGTCTGGTGTATACACAAGGTGCGTTTGTGTATGTATGGTGTCCTGATGTATAGGTGATGGGTGCATGTGTACGTATGGTGGTCTGATGTATACACAAGGTGTGTTTGTGTATGTATGGTGGTCTGATGTATACACATAGTGTGTTTGTGTATGTAAGGTGGTCTGATGTATACACAAGGTGTGGTTGTGTATGCATGGTGGTATGATGTATATACAAGGTGTGTTTGTGTATGTATGGTGGTCTGATGTATAGGTGATGGGTGCATGTGTACGTATGGTGGTCTGATGTATACACAAGGTGTGTTTGTGTATGTATGGTAGTCTGATGTATACACAAGGTGTGTTTGTGTATGTAAGGTGGTCTGATGTATACAAAAGGTGTGTTTGTGTATGTATGGTGGTCTGATGTATACACAAGGTGTGTTTGTGTATGTATGGTGGTCTGATGTATACACAATGTATGTATGTGTATGTATGGTGGTCTGATGTATACACAAGGTGTGTTTGTATATGTATGGTGGTCTGGTGTATACACAAGATGTGTTTGTGTATGTATGGTGGTCTGATGTATACACAATGTATGTATGTGTATGTATGTTGGTCTGTTGTATACACAAGGTGTGTTTGTTTATGTATGGTGGTCTGATGTATACACAAGGTGTGTTTGTGTATGTATGGTGGTCTGATGTATACACAATGTGTGTTTGTGTATGTATGGTGGTCTGATGTATACATAAGGTGTGTTTGGTATGTATGGTGGTATGATGTATACACAATGCTTGTGTATGTAAGTATGAAGGTCTGGTGTATACACAATGCTTGTGTATGTAAGTATGGAGGTCTGATGTATACACAATGCTTGTGTATGTGTATGTATGGAGGTCTGATGTATATACAATGATTGTGTATGTAAGTATGGAGGTCTGGTGTATACAAAAGTTGTGTTTGTGTATGAATGGTTGTCTGGTGTATACACAAGGTGTGTTTGGTATGTATGGTGGTCTTGTGTATACACAATGCTTGTGTATGTAAGTATGGAGGTCTGGTGTATACACAATGCTTGTGTATGTAAGTATGGAGGTCTGGTGTATACACAAGGTGTGTTTGGTATGTATAGAGGTCTGGTGTATACACAAGGTGTTTTTGTGTATGTATGGTGGTCTGGTGTGTAAAAAAGGTGTGTTTGTGTATGTATGGTGGTCTGATGTATACTCAAGGTGTGTTTGTGTATGTATATACATGTGAACATGTATATATATGTTCATTGTGTATGTGTATGTATGATGGTCTGATGTATACACCATGCTTGTGTATGTAAGTATGTAGGTCTGGTGTATACACAAGGTGTGTTTGGTATATATGGAGGTCTGATGTATACACAATTCTTGTGTATGTAAGTATGGAGGTCTGGTGTATATACAAGGTGTGTTTGTGTATGTATGGTGGTCTGGTGTATACACAAGGCGTGTTTGGTATGTATGGTGGTCTGATGTATACACAATGCTTGTGTATGTCAGTATGGAGGTCTGGTGTATACACAAGGTGTGTTTTTGTATGTGTGGTGATCTGGTGTATACAGAAGGTGTGTTTGGTATGTATGGTGGTCTGGTGTATACACAAGGTGTGTTTGTGTATGTATGGTGGTCTGATGTATACACAAGGTGTGTTTGTGTATGTATGGTGGTCTGATGTATACACAATGTATGTATGTGTATGTCAGTATGGAAGTCAGGTGTATACACAATGCTTGTATATGTAAGTATGGAGGTCTGGTGTATACTCAATGCGTGTGTATGTATGTATGGAGGTCTGGTGTATACATATTGCTTATGTATGTAAGTATGGAGGTCTGGTGTATACACAATGCTTATGTATGTAAGTAGGACGTCTGATGTATACACAATGCTTGTGTATGTAAGTATGGTGGTCTATTGAATAAACAAGGCTTGTGTATGTAAGTATAGAGGTCTGATGTATACACAATGCTTGTGTATTTGTATGTATGGAGGTCTGATGTATACACAATGCTTGTGTATGAAAGTATGGAGGTCTGGTGTATACAGAAGGTGTTTTTGTGTATGTATGGTGGTCTGGTTTATACACAAGGTGTGTTTGGTATGTATGGTGGTCTGGTGTATTCACAGTGCTTGTGTATGTAAGTATGGAGGTCTGATGCATACATAAGGTGTGTTTGTGTATGTATGGTGGTCTGATGTATACACAATTCTTGTGTATGTGTATGTATGGAGGTCTGATGTATACACAATTCTTGTGAATGTAAGTATAGAGGTCTGGTGTATATACAAGGTGTGTTTGTGTATGTATGGTGGTCTGGTCTATACACAAGGTGTGTTTGGTATGTATGGTGGTCTGATGTATACACAATGCTTGTGTATGTCAGTTTGGAGGTCTGGTGTATACACAAGGTGTGTTTTTGTATGTATGGTAATCTAGTGTATACTCAAGGTGTGTTTGGTATGTATGGTGGTCTGGTGTATACACAAGGTGTGTTTGTGTATGTATGGTGGTCTGATGTATAGGTGATGGGTGCATGTGTACGTATGGTGGTCTGATGTATACACAAGGTGTGTTTGTTATGTATGGTGGTCTGATGTATACACAAGGTGTGTTTGTGTATGTAAGGTGGTATGATGTATACAAAAGGTGTGTTTTTGTATGTATGGTGGTCTGATGTATACACAAGGTGTGTTTGTGTATGTATGGTGGTCTGATGTATACACAATGTATGTATGTGTATGTATGGTGGTCTGATGTATACACAACGTGTGTTTGTATATGTATGGTGGTTTGGTGTATACACAAGATGTGTTTGTGTATGTATGGTGGTCTGATGTATACACAATGTATGTATGTGTATGTATGTTGGTCTGTTGTATAGACAAGGTGTGTTTGTTATGTATGGTGTTCTGATGTATACACAAGGTGTGTTTGTGTATGTATGGTGGTCTGATGTATACACAATGTGTGTTTGTGTATGTATGGTGGTCTGATGTATACACAAGGTGTGTTTGGTATGTATGGTGGTATGGTGTATACACAATGCTTGTGTATGTAAGGTATGAAGGTCTGGTGTATACACAATGCTTGTGTATGTAAGTATGGAGTTCTGATGTATACACAATGCTTGTGTATGTGTATGTATGGAGGTCTGATGTATATACAATGATTGTGTATGTAAGTATGGAGGTCTGGTGTATACAAAAGTTGTGTTTGTGTATGAATGGTGTTTGGGTGTATACCCAAGCTGTGTTTGGTATGTATGGTGGTCTAGTGTATACACAATGCTTGTGTATGTAAGTATGGAGGTCTGGTGTATACACAATGCTTGTGTATGTTAGTATGGAGGTCTGGTGTATACACAAGGTGTGTTTGGTATGTATAGAGGTCTGGTGTATACACAAGGTGTTTTTGTGTATGTATGGTGGTCTGGTGTGTACAAAAGGTGTGTTTGTGTATGTATGGTGGTCTGATGTGTACTCAAGGTGTGTTTGTGTATGTATATACATGTGAACATGTATATATATGTTCATTGTGTATGTGTATGTATGGTGGTCTGATGTATACACCATGCTTGTGTATGTAAGTATGTAGGTCTGGTGTATACACAAGGTGTGCTTGGTATATATGGAGGTCTGATGTGTACACAATGCTTGTGTATGTAAGTATGGATTTATGGTGTATACACAAGGTGTGTTTGTGTATGTATGGTGGTCTGGTGTATACACAAGTTGTTTTTGTGTATGTATGGTGGTCTGGTGTATACACAAGGTATGTTTGTGTATGTATGGTGGTCTGATGTATACACAAGGTGTGTTTGTGTATGAATGGTGGTCTGATGTATATACAATGCTTGTGTATGTATGGATGAAGGTCTGATGTATACACAATGCTTGTGTATGTTAGTATTGAGGTATGTTGTATACACATGGTTTGTTTGTGTATTTATGGTGGTCTGATGTATACACAATGCTTGTGTATGTTAGTATGCAGGTCTGTTGTATACACAATGTGTGTTTGTGTATGTATGGTGGTCTGATGTATACACAAGGTGTGTTTGTGTATGTATGGTGGTCTGATGTATATACAATGTGTGTTTTTGTATGTACGGTGGTCTGATGTATACACAATGCTTGTGTATGTAAGTATTGAGGTCTGGTGTATACACAAGGTGTGTTTGGTATGTATGGGGGTCTGATGTATAAACAATGCTTGTGTATGTATGGTGGTCTGATGTATACACAAGGTGTGTTTGTGTATGTATGGTGGTCTGATGTATACACAAGTTGTGTTTGTGTAAATATAATGTATGTATATATATGTTCATTGTGTATGTGTATGTATGGTGGTCTGATGTTTACATAATGTATGTATGTGTATGTACAGTGTGTATGTGTATGTACATTGTGTATGTAAGGTGCTCTGATGTATACACAATGTATGTATATGTACATTATGCATGTGTATGTATGATGGTCTGATTTATACACACTGTATTTATGTTTTTGTACATTGTGTATGTAGGGTGGTCTGCTGTATACACAATGTATGTATGTGTATGTCCATTGTGTATGTAGGGTGGTCTGATGTATACACAATGTATGTATGTGTATGTACATTGTGTATGTAGGGTGGTCTTATGTATACACAATGTATGTATGTGTATGTCTATTGTGTATGTAGGGTGGTCTGATGTATACACAACGTATGTATATGTGTATTGTGTTTGTGTATGTATGGTGGTCTGTTGTATACACAGTGTATGTATGTGTATTTACATTTTGTATGTGTATGTATGGTGGTCTGATGTATACACAGTGTATGTATCCTTATGATATCACCTATTGAATGAGTTTGAATGAGTTATATCACTAATTCGAATAGGTGATATCACTCTTTCAAAACGAATGGGTGATATAACCTATTCGATTCAGTGATATCACTCATTCAAATAGGTGATATCACCCATTCAATAGGTGATATCACCCTTTCGTTTTGAATCAGTGATACCACCTATTTGAATCAGTGATATCTCCTATTCGTTTTTACAACAAGAAAAATACAGACTTACCCCCAAGAGTATTATCATGGAAAACGTTATACGTCACTGGTATTATATAGTATTGCTAACGGTTAGTTGTAATAATTAAATAATAACTGTCCATTGTGTTTCTCAGTGTAATTGGTGAAGAGTGGGTTTATCTACAACTTAAATTACTGTATCAAATAATATCAAATAATAGAAAAGGCATAGAAAATGAAATTATATTTTGCGGGGTGGGGGTGGTGGGGTGGGGGCAGCAGTACCACATATTCTGGATCGATCCCTGTAGGGGTAGGTTTGGTAGGGTGTATACCCCTTCTGCTGTGTGGGGGAGGGGGGAAATGTCCGCATCTATTGCTGCCAGAGCTGATGCGACCATAACATGAAAGCCGGCCATTATATGCCGATGACGAAAAAAACTGCAACAGACGACGATTTTGAAGGTCTGTCTATTTTGTTCACGGACCCTGGATGGGATCAGTCATTTGTCTCAGTTTATTTCTGAATTGTAATCGGTGATATCACTGATTCGAATAGGTGATATCACTCATTCAAAATGAATGGGTGATATCACCTATTGAATGGGTGATACCACCTATTCGAATCAGTGATATCACCTATTCGAATTTGTGATATCACTCATTCGTTTTGAATAAGTGATATCACTGATTTGAATGAGTGATATTACTGATTCGAATAGATGATATCACCCATTCAATAGGTGATATCACGCATTCAGAATGAATCGGTGATATCACCTATTTGAATGCGTGATATCACCTATTCGAATCAGTGATATCACCAAATCGAATAGGTGATATCACCAAATGGTATTAAAAAGTAATACGGCGCCCCATAAGAAACTGGGTGGAGTTCCAAATGTCTGTACTTCACGATTTCTGCTTTATGGTTTCAGCACAAATGTTGTATGATGGCCTTATACCCTGTCTTCCCAGTGTTATCGTTTAATTCAAAGTGCTCTGTAAATGATGTCCTCATTAACATGATGACAACAAAGTGGTTAATGACACTGGCAAATGCAACAAAGGTAGCTGCACATTAGTAGTATCTGTTTGTCGCCATGGTTCCCGAGCAAATCAAATATTCACATTAAAATACGTAAATAATGTGTAATTTGTAAAAACTGAAAATTACGAATGACGTAAGTCGTTTCTTAGTATATATAGATATAAAAATCGAACAGGAAAAGCAGCATTCAAGGACTCAGTCAACCACAAACACACACAGAAATAAAGAACAAATTTAAAGATGAATAAAAGGTCAAATAAGACATCAAAAACACACAAGGGTTGACAATAGGGCTACCGCCTTGGAACGGTCAGTGAAGCCGGGCATCCATGTGTACGTGATCCGTGGTTCGTGTCCGTATCCGTGTCCGTATCCGTGTCAGTGGAAAATCGGTTATATAGAGAAAACGTTGGAAAGCATACATTGATCAGGTCCGTGTCCGTGTCCGCGTCCGCGAATGTGCGAGTTTTGACGGACACGGAGGCACTATCGCGGATACGGACACGGATCACGTACAAATGGATACCCGGCTTAACTCGTACATCGGATGTTAAATCTGACCACAGTGTATGACTGAAGACACTGATACTTGTGTAATACAGTATAAAAGGTGTAGACATATCTTGGTATAATAGCATGTTTTTGATTTGCGTTTAAAAATAAATAAACTGTCGAAGATTTACAGAATTATAGCGCATTTTCTACTTGTTTTGCACAGACGGTGACCGTTGCCTTTTTTATTGATCAACAGACGTTAACCGTTTCGTTGCTTTGTGATACAATGCTGTTTTACCGCATCTGTCTATAAATGACGATTTATTCCATCAATACTTGTATTTTGACCACTCTTCGTTTGTAATATCGTAGTAATATGATCATTTTTTAAATGTCATCTGCTATTTTGTAAAATTGCATTGCATAAGCTTTTCAAATCGTATTTTGAACGAAAGCAAGGTAAGAAATCGTAACAAAGACACATTTACCACGGATGTTTTACACTGAGTGTCAGGTTTCTTTTATTTCAATTACAGCATTTGTTTCAAAACAAGAGTCTCTTAAGCGACAGCATATTTTTTAACAGACGATGACCGTTCCACGAACAGACGTTGATTCAGTGGTATCGAGTCGGTTCTCCCGTATGTGCATTTGTTGGGAAAAGCAAACACCCAAGAAAAGCAAAATCAGAAGGTCAAATTCGGAGTGGTTATCAGCACACTGCCTCCGGACCTCCTACACACGAGTGGCACATGTGCAGTATATAAACTAATGTAAACTCAACGTAACATTAACACGTTTACAAATACTTACATAAAATATTATATCCGGTGAAAAATAAACAATGTTAAAGCTCGTGTAGGTTTTTAAGTAATATACTGTCATAAAGCATTATTTTAAAAAATGTCACATCTGTAACTGTTTTTGTCGGTACTCGTCGGAATACATAGAAATTAATGAATTAACATAATCGTTTACAGCACAGACCTAATAATATATTAGTTATTAGGTCAGTGTTTATTTATAAACTATGAATAGAGCGATACATTCCCCTTAAATTATATTGCATAGTGCATGCCGTGTACGGAAACCAGCTGTTCGAAACCGAAACTAAAATGGTCTGTGGTATTTTTAGCACTAGTCGAGTTCATACTAGAGTTTTAAGCTGTTTATATTTTAGCTGGCTGTGTACGCTATAAAATGTAATGTAATGTAATATGTGTTTGTTTTAAGTGAATATAGGACTTATTTTCATCTCGAATATTTACGTTTTCTCTCGATGAAAATAAATCCTATATTCACGACAAACCAACAAATATTCTATTTATTATATACTCACAACCTGGAAATTTATGCAGACAAAATAGAATGGTCCAAAAAATTGACGCCAATAACGTCAACAACGTAAACAACGTCAACAGTTGCATGACGTAATTTTGAGTGAAAAATATATATTTTCACATGTGAAATAAACAATGAAAATATAAGGTTATATTTAACCATAAAATTCACTATTTCACTGGAAAGTATATAATAAATGTATATATATTTGTCTTTTTGTCAGATTCCAATCTTTGTTATATCTTGGAAGTTTTTACTATATTAATGAAAGAACGTATAGATCTATAACAAAATGTTAACACAAATGAGCCAATCGGATCCCTTCTTCATCTTACAGAATTACTTGCTGTTGACCAATTATCCAAGTATGTGGATGGCTTGAACCTATAACTCCGAGATTAAGAACCTCTTACCCTACCAACTAAACGAGCTATGATTTTATCAACAGAAATCGTAATTGTTTGAGCGTACAATGTGGCGTTATCAAGTGTAGTGCTTTTTTAAAAGTGTGATACCGCATGACTATGTGTCAGGTCTAGCATTATAAGTAGGGGAAAACTGCCCATTTCTATTCGATTTTATGGTTGTATATATAAGAAGCGTATTCATAGGTTTTACTGGATCACTGATGAACATTTTCGAAATTTCTACTCTATGCTTACACTTTGTGAACAATGAAAACAGTCAATCAATGAAAACAGCTGTACCCTTGACCCGTTTAGTAAACAAACAAGAACTTTCTTACATGTCTTGTGACCCCACCTTTTCTGGTGATTTTTCAAGAGGAAAATTAGTTTTCTACATGAACATTACACTGCTGCATTATCCATACTTGAGTTGAACTTGCAGCAAATCATTACTATGTGACACTTTAACATTGGTGTCTATGGGGAAAATAATTAGTGGTTTCACACCTATAAGAGATACGTGCAGTAATATGGACTCGCTCAGATTCGTACCTAGGGACACTTTTCCGATAACAATTGGTAAAATAAGCTCAGAAATAAGTTTCCCATAGTTTATTACATAGTTTTGAGCGTTTTTAGTCCAATTTTGTCTATAGAAGCCGTAATTTTGAGTTTCATTTTTTTTCGTGTTTATAATGACGTGTTTGTGAAGGGTTTGCAATTGAACTATGTATTTTTGGTATCAACATGTGTGGTTGCATTTTTGCAACATGTTTTCATGAATTAAATCTGCATGGCAACCGGTTTGGTAGGCATGAAACCACTAAATCTTTCCCCTAAAATAGGATAGTGTGAAAAAATGAAGATTTGTGTAAAAGGTAAAATATTATTCCCTATCATTCAAACTCGACTTGGTATCGTTCAGCTAGTATCAATTTTGATTTTAGCGGTATTTTTGGCATTATTGAACTAGTATTCGCTACTATAATCAGGTATGGTACCAGCAATTTTGAAGAATTTGCTTAAAAAATCAACTTTGGCATGAAAATCGACATAAATTGGCATATTTATCGTCCTAATTGTACCTAAAATGCGTATTTTATTTATGTCTATTGAATGTTCTAAACATTCTCTATGTAATATGGTGTATTGACAAGAAATGCCATTTGGTATGACAATTCAGATAGTGTAAAAGTTTAAAAAATATCTCTGACTTTTGTCGATTTCAGACTATTGTCCTTGGTATTCACTAGAACATATCTCGGCAAATACTCATTCGATTAGCATGAAGTAGGTGTTTTTAACTTTGTTATGAAAATGACAACACAAAATCCTCATTTAAGAAACATCTGAACATGTTTTCTTCTCTTAAAGGTTTACCACCACTAATTACATGTAAACCTCCGAGGTGTAGTCGAATGTAGTTCCTATAATAAAAAGTAATCCCTCCTTTTTTGATGGAAATGGGCATTATAAGTAGGGGAAAACTGCCCATTTCTATTCGATTTTATGGTTGTATGTATAAGAAGCGTATTCATAGGTTTTACTGGACCACTGATGAACGTTTTCGAACTTCGACTCTATGCTTACACTTTGTGAAAATGAAAACATTCAATCAATGAAAACAGCTGTACCCTTGACCCGTTTAGTAAACAAACAAGAACTTTCTTACATGTCTTGTGACCCCACATTTTCTGGTGATTTTTCAAGAGGAAAATTAGTTTTCTATATGAACATTACACTGCTGCATTATCCATACTTGAGTTGAACTTGCAGCAAATCATTACTATGTGACACTTTAACATTGGTGTCTATGGGGAAAATAATTAGTGGTTTCACACCAGAAATATCTTGGTGTTTGACTAAAAAAGAGTAAAACGAGCCAATCACGGCATATTATACTAGTATCACTATCATGAAGCAAAGCAACCAGAAAAGCAAACAAACGGCAAAACAGAAGGTCAAATGTGGAGTGGCGTATAATTGAATTGGATAAGCCACAGCCTCCGGACCTCCCAATTTATAGTTGTGATCAGCTAGCTATATATATTAACAAAACGGTAATGCAACCTCCGTGTGCGATTAGACACTGCCCATAATCCATAGCAATTAATGAATACAAATAAATTCATGACGAGAAAATGACACTTATAAATAAAGACAAGCAATCGCAGTTTATCGCAAACATAACCAGTTTGGTTCCCATTTCTCAACTGAACACTTACCGTACGGATACCAGCGTATGTGTGCAAACGGAACTGGATGATATTCCACTGATTTCGATTTTCCAGTTCATTTAAACAACGGACTGGAAGTTAGCTTAGCGTTTGAATGGTAATTTTCCGAAGCTAAAACAAGCTCTTCTCTGCTGTGTGTTCTAGTGGTTAGGATTCCAGGTTTTCACTCAGGTGGCCCGGGTTCATTTCCCGGCACAGGAAATTACTTTTACCATGTATAGAAATACATGAAGACTGATGCATATGCTCTGAAAACTTGAGATATAATGTTACAAGTACACACATGATGTTCACTCAAGACGAAGAAGAAGAAAATTGTCCGAAATAAAAGTAAACCTCACAACGTGGTAGGGATGTGTGGATGGCTCGAACCCACGACCCCGAGATTAAGAGTCCCGTCCCATAAGAACTAAATGAGATTGCCGGGCAATGACGTTATCAACAGTAATCTTTAAAGGCGTACTCAATAATGGTTTGTGCGTACAGTGTGGCGTTATCAAGTGTAGTGCTTGTTAAAAGTGTGATACCGCATAAGTATGTGTCAGGTTAAGCATTTACATATAGCAGTTATACATATATTCTTTCTATATAGCCCCGTGTGGTTCCCGGGGGCCCCCGTTTGGTCACGGGGCAAAGAATAGGGTCACTGCGTATCCTTTTGGAGGAGTAGGCAGATGGGTAGAATCCTCCCCCCCCCCCCCCCCCCCCCCCTCCCTCCCCCGTTCGGGGTTAGAAGGTTCTAGGCCCATTTTCCATATTTTATCTCGATGTACATGGAAGATGAGCCTGGCATGTTCATGCCTGTTAGGCGCCATATAACCTTTTCATGTGTTGGTGCGCATTAAAACCCAATTCAATTCAATTCAATTCTTTCTATATAACCAGTTAACTTTTATAGAGAAACATGTTTAAATTCGTCGTGCTGTATTATGCAAAATGTCGCTATATGTAACTACCTCTCTGTTGACACTAGCCAGAATCCATAGTAATTAATGAATACAAATAAAATCATAGCGAGAAAATGACACTTAAAAATAAAAGCAAGCAATCGTAGTTTAACCAGGCTATGATGTTATCAACAGTACTCATTAATTGCTTGCGCGTACAGGTGGCGTTATCAAGTGCAGTACTTGTTAAAAGTTTGATACCGCATAAGTATGTGTAAGGTCTAGTCCCGTTCTGAGGTTTTCGAATGAAACGAAATGAAACGGTTTCAGAAATAACTTCATGTTTGCTGCTTTTACAAAACAAAAGAGAGTAAAACGAGGGGTCAATCACGGTGTACTATAATATATAGTATAACAATCACGGTGTACTATAATATATAGTATTATAATATGTAGTATAACAATTACGGTGTACTATAATATATAGTATTACAACCACGGTGTACTATAATATATAGCAGAACTATCATGAAACAAGGCAACCAGAAGAACAAACAAACGGCAAAACAGAAGGTCAAATGCGTAGTGGCGAATAATTGAATTGGATAAGCCACAGCCTCCGGACCTCCGTGTCAGTTGTAGTGGTCACCTAGCTATATAACTTAACATAACGGTCATGGAACGTCTACATGCGATTAAGCATTTACATATAGCAGTTGCACATATTTTCTTTCTATTTAACCGGTTATATTTGATACAGAAAATTGTTTAAATTCGTCAGCATTATTATGCAAAATGTCACTACAGGTAACTCTCTGTTGACACTAGCCAGAATCCATAGCAATTAATGAATACATACAAAATCATAACGAGACAATGGCACATAAATAAAGACAAGCAGTCGCAGGTTATCGTAAAAATAACCAGTCTGGTTCCCATTTCTTAACTGTATCGTGACTTACCGTGTGGATACCAGCGTATGTGTGAAAACGAAGTTAGATTGTCGATTTTCGAGTTCATTTAAATAATGGACAGGAATTTAGCTTAGAGAATGGTAATTGTCCGAAGCTGAAACAAGCTCACACTCCGTAGTGTCTAGTGGTGAGGATTCCTGTTTTTCACCCAGGCGGCCTTGGTACAACTCCCGGCCCCGCATATCTAGAATTAACATGAAGACTGATGCTCTGAAAAGTTCAGCGTGATATAATGTTACAAGTACACACATGATGTTCATTCAAGGCGAAGTGGAAGAAGAGAAGAAGAAGAAGAAGAAGAAGAAGAAGAAGAAGAAGAATAAGCGCTAAACGTGTCTGAAATAAATGTAACCGCCCAATATGGGACTGGGTGCTGTTGCTCGAACCCACGACCCTCATATTAAGAGTCTCATGCTCTAGCAACTAAACGAGTAGCCGGGCTAGGATGTTATCAACAGAACTAATTAATGGCGGAGTGCGTGGTCCAGTGGTAGAGCGCCGAACTTCAGATCGAGAGGTCGAGGGTTCGATCCTCGCCGCGGACACATTATTTATCCTTGAGCAAGATAATTAATCCACATTGCTTAGTACTGGTTTTTACCCAGGAAGCCATCGAAAGTGATTAATCAAAGTTGTAAGAACTTGTTTCGCAATCGATGTAAAATGAATATGTTTAAACTAAAAGTTTGATACCGCATAAGTAGGTGTTAGGTCTAGTCCCGTTTTGAGGTTTCTGAATGAAACGAAATGAAACGGTATCAGAAATAATTTGATGCTGCTTTTACAAAACAAAAGAGAGTAAAACGCGCCATTCATGGCGTACAATAATAGTAGAACTATCATGAAGAACGGCAGCGAGAAGAACAAAGAAACAGCAAAACAGAAGGTCAAATGCGGAGTGGCGAATAATTGAATTGGATAAGCCACAGCCTCCGGACCTCCATATCTGTTATAGTGATCACCTAGCTATATAAGTTAACATAACGGTCATGCAACGTCTACAAGCGATTAAGCATTTACATATAGCAGTTACACATATTTTCTTTCTATTTAACCAGCTACATTTTTATAGAGAAACACGTTTAAATTCGTCTGCAGTATTATGCAAAATGTCGCAGCAGGTAACCATCTCTCTGTTGACACTAGCCAGAATCCACAGCAATTAATGAATACAAATAAAATCATAACAAGACAATGACACTTATAAATAAAGACAAGCATTCGTAGGTTATCGTAAAAATAACCAGCCTGGTTCCCATTGCTTAGATGTACCGTGACCTAGCGTGTGGATACCAGCGTATGTGTGCAAACGAAACTAGGCACATGAACGACTGGTGTCGATTTTCGAGTTCATTTAAATAATAGACTGGGATTTAGCTTAGGGTTTGAATGGTAATTGTCCGAAGATAAAACTCTCTCTCATACCGGTGTGTCTAGTTGTTAGGATTCCTGGCTTTCACTCAGGCGGCCCTAGTACAAAATCACTGCCCCGATAATTATTTTTACCATATCTAGAAATAACACGAAGGAGGGTGTAACCCCCATCCCCTCTTGAATCCGGAATACCAGATAAATTGAAGACGGAATCCGGAATACTCTCTAAATTACAGCCTGAATCCGGAATACTGTTTGAGTTCAAACTGCGCCCTTAAAGAAACTAACCCACCACATAACGGCAAAAGGACAATACAAACCCGTAAAAACTCTATACATATATTCAGATCATATAATAATAATAATAATAATAATAATAATAATAATAATAATAAAGACTTTATTTAACGAGAGAACTCATAATAAAATAAATGGGCCGATTAAAAGCATAGAATTTTTGACGGGAGCTTAAAATACCCGTGATTGAATATGCGTAAAAATAATTATCAGTTGGGTAACTTTTATATAAGTGGCAGTTTATGTCATTACTCCTAAATTTCTACCGCGTTACTCACGATTTTCTAACCGTTAGAAATTAGATTTCCCCTATATATTCAACAGAAAAGTAACTATAATTCAACATTTTTTAACGCGTTAGACATAAAATAGTAACGCATTACTTTTTTTACATGTTTAATCCAACAGTAACGTGCTACTTGTTAATCATTGTTTGCATTCTAGGAGTAGCGCGAAGCAGCAAGTAACCCGTTCCTTGTCAAATCCCAATCTCACCCAGAGGCCATCATTGACCTCTGTTAACGTCTAAGAAAGTAGCCTGCGATCACATGATAATTTGTCACATGACCATAGCTGAAATATCAAAATGGCGAACAGAACTTCTACACCGTGACAACACCAACTATCGGCTGCTGACTGACACGTAAACAGTTGAAAGAAATTATTTTCTACATTTTGATATACATTTTAAGTTAATAATTTAATTTAAGTTATGTTGTTAAGAGCTATGTGATACTGGAACGTGCTGGTAAGTAAAATGCTGTGCTGTACATAACCCTATGAGAACGATTTGGTGGTGCGTATTAATAATGTTTTGACGGCGGAGTGATATGCCAAAGTACGAACCATTATTCTACCGCAATTCTGAACATAATTTACTGTATATTTAAAACATTCAAGCCGAAACATTGTTTTCTTTTGTAATTTAAGCATTTCATATAAAGTTAATTCAGAAACATATTAGTGAAATCAAGAAATTTTGCATTTCCATCGTTTTTCATCGTTTGCCAAAGTTCTTGGTATTTGATGAAACGTTGACAGAGATGTATGTGTATGCAAGGAACGACAACTCTGGGTAGGGATTGGTCAAATCCGTAAACCAGTGAAAAAGAAGTTTACAAACACTGAAACAATGGCTTACCGCGTTTGTGTAGTCTTCGCTGACATTGGGTAAAAGCTGGTGTGGAGTCTTGAGTGAGCTTTGGAGTTAATTTTTGGAGTGAATATTTGGAGTCAGTTTTGTAGTGAGTTTTTTAATTGATTTTTGGTTCTAGCGAGCATTGCATATTTCACAGAATCTGACTCCAAAAACTCATTCCAAAATTTGACTACAAAGCTCACTACAACTTCCCCGCCATATTTATACGTGTAGACTCATCATTATGTGACATGAAATATGAATGAATGCTGTATAACATCTTGTAACTTGACTGTACTTCTAAGACTCTGGTTCCATAACCATAGTTTTAGGAAAGGAACTCTATAAGCAACTGCTTTCGTTCCAATCCTTTTTCACATTTTGTATTATGTACATTTCACCGATTGTATAAATATTGGAAATAAAATAAGTTTAAACCAAGCACATTAGGACAGTTTCACTTTCACCGTATACCGGAATGATATAAGCGTTTAGCTTCTGTGTGTCAGGGTTCTTGCATATATAATCTTATATACATGGGCAGTACATAAGTTGAACCTTTTTAATTAAACTAGTACCTAAATAAAGATAATAAGTGGACACTGAAGACCCTTAGAATATGAATAATGACCGAATATATAGTGTCATGTAACGCGTAAACATTGCTTACAACTAATATTGGTAGTATAAGTTGTACTCGTTTGAATATTAATAATCAAGACATCTTCGTTGGGGAAGAGTTCGGGCTACAGAAGTATAGACACTGCAACGAGGTATTTGATTGGTCGAATGATTTTAGCTCTTCGCGTTAGGTTTCCATTGAGTAACGCGTTACTTATGTGTCATGTAACGCGTAAGTCACTAAATCGAGAGTAACGCGTTAGAAAATTGACAATAGTCGCTTATTTTCAGTTAAACAAGTAGGGGAAATCTAATCTGTAACGCGTTAGAAACTCCGGAGTAACGCGTTAGAGATGGAATAAGTAATGCGTTACATGTTGTAACGCGTTACTTTTGGACTTATGACACGAACTGCTACTCATACTCTTAATTCAACGTTTTAGGTTTGGGAGTTGACCAGCCCGGTTAAAGCCGTTTACAATTGTGTCTATAGAGTTTGGAAACTCCAAATACGCCAGTTATATAATATATAATATATATACCTCGTCATCAGTAGGTTTAGGAACGGTGTACATATGTTGTAAAATGTGGCTGTTGTTGGCGGGATGGCTACTTTAATTAGGCATGTCGGTATTTATTGACATGCACACTAGCGTTTAATTAGTGCTGTGTGGCGGCTATAAGGGCTTTTAAGTAGAATACTGCTTAAGCAGGTGGTAGAGGGAGTGAGAGGTGTTTCACCCTATACTACCTCTCATGAACAGACTCAATAAAACCGAGTCTGCTACTTTTCTCTCTTGCTTGTGAGTGTTGCTTTCAAAGGATCCACTTTAAAGGTTTCATTTAAGATTAGAAACTTCACCCTGACCTTCCAAGTTCACAGTTTTATGCGAAGCTTGTTGAAGATAAGGGTGTCATTAAAGGTCTAAAACTGGAACTTCATCGTCAAGGTCAAGGTCAAGGATTAGTGTTTTGCCTAAATATGACGTGTGCAAGGGACTTCTAGATCGTTCAAGGTAAGCAGCTGAAACTGTGTATTAAGCGTGTTGAGGATGAGAGGGTGTCAATAAAGTTCTGCAATAGACCTCCACCATCTAGGTCAATGTCTGGACTTGAGGTATCATTGAGATATCGAAAATACGGATATTCTATGATGGCTTCCATCGACTTACTCTAGCTGAGCTTTGCAACTGTAAATCAGACGAACACGTTTGCTATGCAACTAACTCAAGCACTCTAGGTGCCCAGTACAGTGATGCTATCGTAGTGGGAATATATCAAGGAGAACGTAACTACTATGCATATTAATGTGGAAATGTAACTTAAGAACAAAACAAAAAAATAGCAAAATGAAGAAGAAGAAGAAAAAGAAAAGGAAGAAGAAGAAAAAAAGGAAGAAGAAGAAGAAGAAAAGTAATAAGAAGAAAAAGCGCTGAAAGTGTTTGAAATAAAGGAAACCGCCCAATGTGGGACGGGGTGGGTTCGAACCCGCGACGCCAATATTAAGTCTCATGCTCTGCTAACTAATCGAATCAGCCGAGCTATGATGTTATCAACGGTACTCATTAGATCAGACTACACCAGTTACTAGCCAATCAGCGGGCAGGGAAAAAGTTCCAGGGTAAATTCGGAGCTATTACACAGAATCTCTTAATTTTGATTGGTTGACAAGATAAACAAACCAAAAACCTTTGCTAAAAAAATTAAATTCAACTTTTGAAGAGTACTTTTGAAGGTTAAATCATAACCTTTTCATGTGTTGGTGCGCCTTACAACCCCAATTCAATTCATATTTTGTGGTATAATAAAAACAAGAAGTATATTTTACATTTTCTTTGTGTTTCTACATGCAAGTAGGTGGGTCACTACCATCCAACCCAAACAGCTTTTTCAAAACATACTCAAGATATGGTTTGTGTATGTTTTTTTTTATAAAACTAAGATAGGTCTACAAAACAAGTCAGCAAAAAAATAGCTTCTTATTTTAAAACAAGTCAGCAAAAATATAGCTTCTTATTTTAGGGAACCCAGTACAGAGCTTAGAGCTATAATGGACGTCTACGGAAAATGAATTGGTGTAGTGTGACCATTAATGGCTTATGCGTACAGTGTGACGTTATCAAGTGTAGTACTTGTTAAAACGTTTGATACCGCTATAAGTATGTGTCAGGTCTAGTGCCGTTTTGAGGTTTCTGAATGAAACGAAATGAAACGGTATCATAAATAACTTGTTTGCTGCTTTTACAAAACAAAAGAGAGTAAAACGAGCCAATCACGTACGGTGTGCGGTTGGGGCCAGATACAATGTCGTATTGTCGTGGGAGACAATGCGACGCCCGACAACGCGACATCGCGACATCGCGATACAACAGTGCGACATTGCGATACGACAACTCGACATTGCGATACGACATCACGACATTGCGATACGACATCGCGACAATTATGTCGTGATGTCGTATCGTATTGTCGCGATGTCGTATCGCGATGTCGCGATGTCGCATTGTCGGGCGTCGCATTGTCGCTCACGACAACCCGACATTATGTCGTATTGTCGTAATGTCGCCCACGGCAACGCGACATTCTTTCAATTGTCGTAATGTCGCGATGTCGCGATGTCGTAATGTCGCGTTGTCGTGATGTCGTTGGCATTACGACAATTGAAAGAATGTCGCGTTGTCGTGGGCGACATTACGACATAATGTCGCGTTGTCGTGCACGACAATGCGACGCCCGACAATGCGACATCGCGACATCACGATACGACATCACGACATCGCGATACGACATCACGACATTGCGATACGACATAATGACATAATTGTCGCGATGTCGTATCGCAATGTCGTGATGTCGTATCGCAATGTCGAGTTGTCGTATCGCAATGTCGCACTGTCGTATCGCGATGTCGCGATGTCGCGTTGTCGGGCGTCGCATTGTCGCCCACGACAATACGACATTGTATCTGGCCCCAATACTATAATAGTAGAACTATCATGAGGCAATGCAAACAGAAGAACAAATAAACGGCAAAACAAAAGGTCAAATGCGGAGTGGCGAATAATTGAATTGGATAAGCCACAGCCTCCGGACCTCCATGTTTGTTATAGTGATCACCTAGCTATATAACTTAACATAACTGTCATGCAACGTCTACATGCGATTAAGCATTTACATATAGCAGTTAAACATATATATTTTCCATTTAACCAGTTACATTTTATAGAGAATTTTGTTTATATTCGTCTTATAGTATTATGCAAAATGTCGCAGCAGTTAACTCTCTGTTGACACTAGCCAGAATCCATAGCAATTAATGAATACAAATTAAATCATAACGAGACAATTACATTTATAAACTAGATTTTGATCAGAACCTGATCAAACATGGGCTTTCCAAAAATAATACTCAATGACGTCATGACGTCACAATGGTTAATGATGATAAAGACATTGATCTTGATTAGTTTACTGTAAAACTGACGGA
>JAWPHD010003096.1:122500-228672 GCA_037043455.1 Cyrtodaria siliqua
CTGAAAACATCAGCGTGATAGAATGTTACAAGTACACAAATGATGCTCACTCATGATGAAGAAGAAGACGACGACGAAGAAGAAGAAGAAGAAGACGAAGAAGAAGAAGAAGAAGAAGAAGAAGAAGAAGAAGAAGAAGAAGAAGAAGAAGAAGAAGAAGAAGAAGAAGAAGAAGAAGAAAATGAAGAAGACGAAAAAGAAGAAGAAGTAGGAAAAGATAAGAAGAAAAAGAAGAAGAAGAAGAAGAAAATGAAGAAGAAGAAAATGAAGAAGAAGAAAAAGAAGAAAAGTAGGAAAAGAAGAATAAAAAAAGAAGAAGAATAAGAAAAAAAAAGAGAAGAAGAAGAAGAAGAAGAAGAAGAAGAAGAAAAGAAAAAGTAGAAGAAGAAAGAAGAAGAATAGTAAGCGCTAAAAGTGTCTGAAATAAAGGTAACCGTCGAACGTGGGACGGGGTGGGGTTGCTTGAACCCACGACCCTGATATTAAAAGTCCCTTGCTGTACCAACTAAGCGTAAAGTGTGGCGTTATCAATTGTAGTGCTTGTTAAAAGTATGATACCGCATAAGTGTGTGTCAGGTCTAGTCCCGTTTTGAGGTTCTGAATGAAAGAAATGAAACGGTATCAGAATTAATTTGATGTTTGCTGCTTTTACAAAACAAAAGAGAGTAAAACGAGCCAATCACGGCATACTATAATTGTAGAATTATCATGAAGCAAAGCAACCAGAAGAACAAATAAACGGCAAAACAGAGGTCAAATGCGGAGTGGCAAATAATTGAATTGGATAAGCCACAGCCTCCGGACCTCCATGTACATTACAGTGATCACCTAGCTATATAAGTTAACATAACGGTCATGCAACGTCTACAAGCGATTAAGCATTTACATATAGCAGTTACACATATTTTCATTCTATTTAACCAGTTACATTTTTATAGAGAAACACGTTTAAATTCGTCTGCAGTATTATGCAAAATGTCGAAGCAGGTAACTACCTCTCTGTTCACACTAACCAAAATCCACAGCAATTAATGAATACAAATTAAATCATAACGAGACAATGACACTTATAAATAAAGACAAGCAATCGTAGGTTATCGTAAAAATAAACAGCCTGGTTCCCATTGTTTAACTGTACAGTGACTTACCATGTGGATACCAGTGTATGTGTGAAAACGAAACTAGGCACAAGAACGACTGGTGTCGATTTTCTAGTTCATTTTAATAATGGACTGGAATTTAACTAAGGGTTTGAATGGTAATTGTCCGAAGATAAAACTCTCTCTCATTCCGGTGTGTCTAGTTGTTAGGATTCCTGGTTTTCACACAGGTGGCCCTAGTGCAAAATAACGGCCCCGAAAATTATTTTTACCATATCTAGAAATAACACGAAGGAGGGTGTAACCCCCATCCCCTCTTGAATCCGGAATACCAGATAAATTGAAGACGGAATCCGGAATACTCTCTAAATTACAGCCTGAATCCGGAATACTGTTTGAGTTCAAAGTTCCCTTAAACAAACTAACCCGCCACATAACGGCAAAAGGACGCTACAAACCCGTACAAACTCTATACATATATTCAGATCATATAATAATAATAATAATAATAATAATAAAGACTTTATTTAACGAGAGAACTCATAATAAAATAAATGGGCCGATTAAAAGTATAGGATTTTTCACGGGTGCTTAAAATACCCGTGATTGAATATGCGCAAAAATAATTATGAATTGGGTAACTCTTATATAAGTGGCAGTTTATGTCATTACTCCTAAATTTCTACCGCGTTACTCACGATTTTCTAACCGTTAGAAATTAGATTTCCCCTATATATTCAACAGAAAAGTAACTATAATTCAATATTTTTTAACGCGTTAGACATAAAATAGTCACGGATTACTTTTTTTACATGTTTAATCCAACAGTAACGTGCTACTCGTTAATCATTGTTTGCATTCTAGGAGTAGCGCGAAGCAGCAAGTAACGCGTTACTTGTCAAATCCCAATCTCACCCAGAGGCCATCATTGACCTCTGTCAACGTCTAAGAAAGTAGCCTGCGATCACATGATAGTTTGTCACATGACCATAGCTGAAATATCAAAATGGCGAACAGAACTTCTACACCCTGACACCACCAACTATCGGCTGCTGACTGACACGTAAATCAGTCGAAAGAAACACGACTTATTTTCTACATTTTGATATATATTTTAAGTTAATAATTTAATTATGGCTCCCCCACACAAAGTGTGGTAGGGGAGCCTTGTTGATTTTGTGCTTTCTGTCTGTCTGTCTGTCTGTCTGTCTATCTGTCTGTGTCACAAACATGTCCAATCAATAACTAGAAAATGGTTGGACCTAGGGTCCTCAAACTTGGAAGGGTGGTTGGCTATGAGAAGTAGATGACCCCTGTTGATTTTGGGGTCACTAGGTCAAAGATCAAGGTCGCGGTGACATTGACTATCAAAACGAGATCCGATCAATAACTAGAGAATGGTTGGACCTAGGGACCTCAAACTTGGAAGGATGGTTGGTCATGACTTGCAAATGACTCCTATTGATATTTGGGTTACTAGGTCAAAGGTCAAGGTCGCGGTGACATTGACTATCAAAACGATGTCAGATCAATAACTAGAGAATGGTTGGACATAGGGTCCTCAAACTAGGAAGGGTCGTTGATCTTGATCAGTAGATGACTCCTGTTTATTTTGGGATCACAAGGTCACAGGTCAAGGTCTTGATGACATTGACTATCAAAATGATGTCGGATCAATAACTACACAATGGTTGGACCTACGGTCCTCAAACTTACTTGGAAAGATGGTTGGTCATGACCAGTAGATGACTCGTATTGATTTTGGGGTCACTAGATCAAAGGTCAAGGTCGCGGTGACCTTCACTATCAAAACGATGTCCGATCAATAACTAGACAATGGTTTGACCTAGGGTCCTCAAACTTGGAAGGATGGTTGGTCAAGACCATTAGATGACCCCAGTTGATTTTGGGGTCACTAGGTCAGAGGTCAAGGTCGCGTTGACCTTCACTGTCAAAACAATGTCCATTCAATAACTAGACAATGGTTAGACCTAGGGTCCTTAAACTTGGAAGGATAGTTGGTCATGACCACTAGATGACCCCTAATGAATATGGGGTCAATAGGTCAATGGTCAAGGTCCCGGTGACCTTGACTTTCAAAACGATCTCCAATCAATAACTAGAAAATGTCCGATCAATAAATAGAGAATGGTTGGACCTAGGGTCCTCAAACTTGGAAGGATGGTTGGTCATGACCAGTAGATATGTATAGGTCAAGCAAAACAATTTGTGTGGTTCAGGTAACACTGGCAAAAAAAATAGGGTAGGAATGTAGGCTTTTTTTTTGCTTTTTTTCTCTGTAATGAATTCAATTCTGATAATGAATTTAATATGTTAAATTACTATACCTTGAGTTCGATTTATTTTGGCATTATCAAAAAAATCTTTTTTCTTTTCTTTTTTTTTTGTATAAAATGTTTTAGGGTCGGCCCCTTAAAATAGGGTCGGTCGGGTTACCTGAACCACACATATTTTTTATGTGGCCTTACTGATACAGATAGTAGATACAGTCACAGGGATATTGAATATCAAACGATACCTAGAGTCGTAAATTATGTCTGTTCGGGCGAGTGGGGGAGCCATACGTTTTTTCCCATGGACAATAACAATTTCTAGTTGAAGGTATGTTGTTAAGAGCTATGTGATACTGGAACGTGCTGGTAAGTAAAATGCTGTACTGTAACCCTATGGGAACGATTTGGTGGTGCGTATTATTAATGTTTTGACGGCGGAGTGATATGCCAAAGTACAAACCATTATCCTACCGCTTTTCTGAACATAATTTATTGTATATTTAAAACATTCAAGCCGAAATGTAATTTAAGCATTTTATATAAAGTTAATTCAGAAACATATTAGTGCAATCAAGAAACTTTGCATTTCCATCGTTTTTCATCGTTTGCCAAGATTCTTGGTATCAGAGATGTATGTGTATGCAAAGAACGACAACTCTGGGTAGAGATTGGTCAAATCCGTAAACCAATGAAAAAAGTTTACAAACACTGAAACAATGGCTGACCGCGCTTGTGTAGTCTTTGCTGACATTGGGTAAAAGCTGGTGTCGAGTCTTTGAGGGAGCTTTGGAGTTAATTTTTGGAGTGAATATTTGGAGTCAGTTTTTGTAGTGAGTTTTTGAAATGATTTTTTTTATAAATGCAGTTCCTTTTGGTTCTAGCGATCATTGCATATTTCACAAAATCTTACTCCAAAAACTCATTTCAAAATTTGACTATAAAGCTCACTACAAGACTTCACTGGAACTTTAACAACTACCCCGCCATATTTATACGTGTAGACTCATCATTATGTGACATGAAATATGAATGAATGCTGTATAACATCTTGTAACTTAACTGTACTTCTCAGACTCTGGTTCCATAACCATATCATCTCACACGCGTTTTGGGAAAGGAACTCTATAAGCAACTGCTTTCGTTCCAATACTTTTTCACATTTTGTATTATGTACATTTCACCGATTGTATATATATTGGAAATAAAATAAGTTTAAACCAAGCACATTAGGACAGTTTCACTTTCACGGTATACCGAAATGATATAAGCTTTTAGCTTCTGTGTGTCAGGGTTCTTGCATATATAATCTTATATACATGGTCAGTACATAAGTTGAACCTTTTTAATTAAACTAGTACCTAAATAAAGATAATAAGTGGACCCTGAAGACCCTAAGAATATGAATAATGACCGAATATATATTGTCGTGTACACGGAATTCATGTGTAACATCTTACATACATATATTAGTAGATATTCTTAAAACCACTCGAAACATTGCTTAAATCTAATATTGGTAGTATACGCTGTAATCGTTTGAATATTAATAATCAAGACATCTTCATTGGGGAAGAGTTCGGGCTACAGAAGTATAGACACTGCAACGAGGTATTTGATAGGTCGAATGATTTTAGCTCATCGCGTTAGGTTTCCATTGAGTAACGCGTTACTTATGTGACATGTAACGCGTATGTGACTAAATCGCGAGTAACGCGTTAAAAAATTGACTATAGTCACTTATTTTTAGTTGGAGAAAACTCATCTCTAACGCATTAAAAAATTCGGAGTAACGCGCGCGTTAGAGATGGAATAAGTAATGCGTTACATGTTGTAACGCGTTACTTATGTGACATGTAACGCATAAGTGACTAAATCGCGAGTAACGCGTTAGAAAATTGACTATAGTCGCTCATTTTTAGTTAAACAAGTAGGAGAAAACTCATCTCTAACGCGTTAAAAAATTCCGAGTAACGCGTTAGAGATGGAATAAGTAATGAGTTACATGTTGTAACGCGCTACTTTTGGATTTATGACACGAACCGCTACTCTTACCCTTAATTCAACGCTCTAGTTGAATGGTTTGACCAGCCCGGTTAAAGCCGTTTATAACTGTGTCTATAGAGTTTGGAAACTCAAAATACGCCAGTTATATAATATATAATATATATACCTCGTCATCAGTACGTTTAGGAACGGTGTACATATGTTGTAAAATGTGGCTGTTGTTGGCGGGATAGCTACTTTAATTAGGCATGTCTGTATTTATTGACATGCACACTAGCGTTTATTTAGTGCTGTGTGGCGGCTATAAGGGCTTATAAGTAGAATACTGCTTAAGCCGGTTGTAGAGGGCGTGAGAGGTGTTTCACCTTATATTACCTCTCATGAACGTACTCAATAAAACCGAGTCTGCTACTTTTCTCTCTTGCTTGTGAGTGTTGCTTTCAAGGGATCCACTTTAAAGTTTTCATTTAAGATTAGAAACTTCACATTGACCTTCCTTGTTCACAGCTTTATGGGAAGTTTGTTGAAGATGAGGGTCAAGGTCAAGGTAAAGGTCAAGGATTAGTGTTTTGCCTAAAAATGGCGTATGCAAGGGACTTCTTCTAGATCGTTCAAGGTAAGAAGCTGAAACTGTGTATTAAGCGTTTTGAGGATGAGAGGGTGTCATTAAAGTCATGCAATTGACCTTCACCATCTAGGTCAAATTCTGGACTTGAGGTATCATTGAGATATCGAAAATACGGATATTCTATGATGGCTTCCATCGACTTACTCTAGTTGAGCTTTGCAACTGTAAATCAGACGAACACGTTTGCTATGCAACTAACTCAAGCACTATAGGTGCCCAGTACAGTGATGCTATCGTAGTGGGAATATATCTCAGAACGTAACTTCCATGCATAGTAAAGTGGAAATGTAACTTAAGAACAAAACAAAAAAATAGAATCACAGTGGAAGATGTAACATGTATTCCTGTATATTGTAAAAGGTTGCCATTGATGGGAACATGTAGACAAAGATATACTTCACACACCATAAGTATAAAACGTGAACTTAAACTCCAAAGCAGGTATAACATTCGAACAGGAAATGTCACATTCACAGATCACAGTCAATTGAAAGCGCATATTTGAAACAAACAACGATTACCAGGATATATAGGTATGGGTGTTAAGGGTGACACCTTAGTACCGCTTTGGAAGGTTTTTGGAAATGTGTCTTACTCTTACTATCGAATATATTCCTATGGTTCTTTAAAGTGCTAAGAGGATAGGCTCCGATACAATGAATGCCGGTCAACACTCCCGTCCGACGGTCACCACATTCAACAGATACAGTGTTGACGGTCACCACATTCAACAGATACAGTGTTAAGTTGACATTAATAAAAGGGTAACGTATGCACAAGCAAGGCACACGGATATACGGATATCGTATGTACAAGCAAGGCACAAGGATATACGGATAACGTATGTACAAGCAAGGCACAAGGATATACGGATAACGTATGTACAAGCAAGGCACAAGGATATACGGATAACGTATGTACAAGCAAGGCACAAGGATATACGTGCATTTTCATTTAACAAAAAGACAAATAGCAATGGTTGTTTTCTTGAAAACAATGCGGATATAATTAAGATATAGATTACAGATGAGATAATAGTTACAAGTGCTTTTTATTTGGAATTAATAGAAGATGAAGTGAATATAAGCTAAATTAAAACACAACAAAAATGTCACACGTTTTGGTATATAAGCGGTATATGCATAAAAAAGATATTACACAGAGTGTATCAAATATGGATTATACTATGTGTATGGTACAGAGATATAACTCGTTTTAGAAGCATTTTCTTTAGATTAATGTATTTTTAAATACATGTTAGATGCAGATTGTAATCAGTCAGGCTTCATACTTTCATTTGATTTCAATCCACCAGTGATTTACGATAAAAGCTAAGCTGCATATGTTTAAATTTTATTATCTCCCTTTATGCATATGTTTATCGCGTCTGTTGCCAACTATAAGTGACATATATGGAATATTTGTTTCTATTTGAAGTTTCACAAAAAATACCTAACCCATTTTTCTGCAAAAGATTGCCTTCGAGTTGATTAATACATCTCTTTGGTAATTTGTGTTTTAATTTTTATTTTTTATTTTTTTATACGGGTCATTTATTTTAACCGTTGATTGTCAAAATTCGTACCACTTTGCGCAAGTAATTTCAACTGATCCTTGTTCGGGAGGGTTTATGCTTTCCAATGATATCATAGTTATCCATTTTTAAGGTGGTCCCAACATATGTTACAACCATTCTAGTATTATAATAGATCTATACGTGTGGAGCGCTGTGGTCTAGTGGTATAGCGTTGGACCCATGATCGAAAAGTCGTGAGTTCGATACCCGCCATTGCCATTTGCGTTGTGTCCCAGAGCAAGACACTTTATCTGCATTTGATTAGTACTGGTTCTACCCAGGAAGCCATCGAGAGTGATTCAAATAAGTTCATAGAGATTTCGTTACAATCGATGTAAAATAAATAAGTTTAAACTAAACTAATAGATATATACGTACAGAACCGACATTTTAATTTAATGCTGATTGTTTAATGTTGATTTGCAAACATAAAACAACTCTTTGATGGGTAATAGCCTGAGAATCTAATAACGATAAAAACGAAACCAAGAAAAGGATATTTAGGTAATAAAACCCAATAACGAAAACCGACCATGTTATGTATACAACGGGTTCAAACGATGCAAAACCTTACAAAGAAGCTGTGCGTCTTCGGCACATTATTGAACAACGGCTTCAAGTTATTCCACTCCAACTACGTGTCTGCCATCAGAAATCGTCCATTTGGATTACTCAATGTCTAAAGAAAGGCATCCAAAAATACGATTTCTACCAGAAAGAGCTTTTTGAGTTGTACGAGCTCTGCTAACCGTGCTTAGTCCAAAGCTTAGCATTTAGGGTTTTCGATCTGCATCCCGAAATGAAACGTCTCATTAACATGGCTCAACGTGCAGATGAGTAAACAATTAATGGAGAAAACTTTGTAGTATTACATGAAGGCTAATGTAGGTACAGGCGTTATGTTTCGTTTTAAAGCAGCCTGAGTTCAGTCTGTGCTGGGATGCAGTTTCGTATTCATATATTTCATCGGATGTGATCGGATTTAAACTTGTTTTAAATACATTTTCATTTTGTTAATCGCGTCCCGTCCAAAATACTACATACATGTAGTCTGCGTCCCGCGTACCACGCCTTTGCGTCCGGAATACTCTCTAAATCAGCCAGAATCCGGCGTCGGAACAGGGGTGGGTGTGGGGTCTGGTTCATGAAGACTGATGCATATGGTCTGAAAAGTTATGCGTGATAGAATGTACACACATGATGTTCACTCATTCAAGACGAAATAGAAGAAGAAGAAGAAGAAGAAGAAGAAGAAGAAGAAGAAGAAGAAGAAGAAGAAGATGATGATGATCATGATGAAGAAGCGCTAAAAGAGTCTGAAATAAAAGGAACCGCTCAACTTGGGACGTGTGGGATTGCTCGTACCCACGGCCCCGATAGTAAGAGTCTCATGCTCTACCAACTAAACGAGTCAGCCGAGCTATGATGCTATCAACATTATTGTTATTGCTGCTTTTACAAAACAAAAGAGAGTAAAACTAGCCAATCACGGCATACTATAATAGTAGAACTTTTATGAAGCAAAGCAACCAGAAACACAAATAAACGTCAAAACAGAAGGTCAAATGCGGAGTGGCGAATAATTGAATTGGATAAAGAAATATAAAAAGATCGGATAAGCCACAGCCTCCGGACCTCCATGTCTGTTGTAGTGATCACCTGGCGATATAAGTTAACATAGCGGTCATACAACGTCTAGAAGCGATTAAGCATTTACATGTAGCAGTTACACATATGTTCTTTCTATTTAACAAGTTACATTTTATAGAGAAACATGTTTAAATTCGTCTGAAGTATTTTGCAAAATGTCGCTGCAGATAACTCTTTGTTGACACTAGCCAGAATCTATAGCAATTAATGAATACAAATAAAATCATAACGAGACAGTAACAGTTATAAATAAAGGCAAGCAATGGTAGGTTATCGTAAAAATAACCAGTCTGCTTCCCATTCCTTAACTGTACCGTGACTTACCGTGTGGATACAAGCGTATGTGTGAAAACGAAACTAGATGCTCGGCACGGAAATGAACGACTGGTATCGATTTTGAGTTCATTTAAATAATGGAATGGAATTTACCTTAGGATTGGAATGGTAATTGTCCGAAGCTGAAACAAGCTCTCAGTCCGAAGTGTCTAGTGGTAAGGATTCACCCAGGCGGCCCTGGTACAACTCCCGGACCAGAAAATTACTTTTATCAAATCTAGAAATAACATGAAGACTGATGCAAATGCTCTTAAAAGTTCAGCGTGATAGAATGTTACAAGTACACAAATGATGCTCACTAAAGAAGAAGAAGAAGAAGAAGAAGAAGAAGCGCTAAAGTGTCAGAAATAAATGTAACCGCCCAACGTGGTATGAGTGCCTCCAACCCACAACCCCGAGATTAAGAACCTCCTGCCCTACCAACTAAACGAGCTAGTCGGGCTATGATTTTATCAACAGAACTCGTAATGGCTGGAGCGTACAATGTGGCGTTATCAAGTGTAGTCCTTGTTAAAAGTGTGATGACTATGTGTCAGGTCTAGCACAGTTTTGAGGTTTCTGAATCAAACGGTGTCAGAAATAACTTGATGTATGACTGCGTTTACAAAACAAAAGAGAGTAAAACGAGCCTATCACAGTATATTATAATAGTAAAACTACCATGAAGCAAAACAACCAGAAAAGCAAATAAGCGGCAAAACAGAAGGTCAAATGCGGAGTGGCGTATAATTGAATTGGATAAGCCACAGCCTCCGGACCTCCCAATTTATAGATGTGATCAGCTAGCTATATATATTAACAAAACGGTAATGCAACGTCCGCGTGCGATTAAACATTTACATATAGCCTTTAAAAATATGTTCTGTCTCTATAACCGGTTACAATTTATAGAGAAACATGTTCAAATTCGTGTTGCAGTATTATGCAAAATGTCGTTGCAGTTAACTCTCTCTGTTGACAGTAGCCTGTATCTATAGCAATTAATGAAAACAAATGAAATCATAAGACACAATGAAATTTATAAATAAAGACAAGCAATCGCTTATCGTAAAAATAACCAGTCTGGTTCTCATTTTTGAAATGTATCTTGAATTAACGTGCGGATACCAGCGTATGTGTGAAAACGAAACTAGATGTTCGGCACGGAAATGAACGACCGGTATTGATTTTCGAGTTCATTTAAATAATGGACTGGAATGTAGCTGAGGGTTTGAATGGTATTTGTCCGAAGCTGAAATAAGCTCTCACTCCGGTATATCTAGTGGTTAGGATTCCTGGTTTTCACCAAGGCGGCCCTGGTACAACTCTCGGCCTCGAAAATTACTTTTACCAAATCTAGAAATAACATGAAGACTGATGCATATGCTCTGAAAAGTTCAGCGTGATAGAATGTTACAAGCAAACAAATGATGTTCACTCAAGGTGAAGAAATAGAAGAAGAGAAGAAGAAGAAGACGAAGAAGAAGAAGACGAAGAAGAAAAAGAAAAAGAAGAAGAAAAAGAAGAAGAAGAAGAAGAAGAAGACGACGACAAAGACGACGAAGAAGCGCTAAAGTGTCAGAAATAAATGTAACCGCCCAACGTGGTATGGGTGCCTCCAACCCACAACCCCGAGATTAAGAACCTCGTGCCCTACCAACTAAACGAGCTAGTCGGGATATGATTTTATCAACATAACTCGAAATGGCTGGAGCGTACAATGTGGCGTTATCAAGTGTAGTCCTTGTTAAAGGTGTGATACGGCATGACTATGTGTCAGATTTAGCCAAGTTTTGAGGTTTCTGAATCAAACGGTGTCCGAAATAACTTGATGTATGACTGCGTTTACAAAACAAAAGAGAGTAAAACGAGCCAATCACAGCATATTAAAATAGTAGAACTACCATTAAGCAAAGCAACCAGAAAAGCAAATAAGTGGCAAAACAGAAGGTCAAATGCGGAGTGGCGTATAATTGAATTGGATAAGCCACAGCCTCCGGACTTCCCAATTTATAGATGTGATCAGCTAACTATATATATTAACAAAACGGTAATGCAACGTCCGCGTGCGATTAAACATTTACATATAGCCTTTAAAAATAATTTCTGTCTCTATAAGCGGTTACAAATTATAGAGAAACATGTTTAAATTCGTGTTGCAGTATTATGCAAAATGTCGCTGCAGGTAACTCTCTCTGTTGACATTAGCCTGAATCCATAGCAATTAATGAAAACAAATGAAATCATAAGAGACAATGAAATTTATAAATAAAGACAAGCAATCGCTTATCGTAAAAATAACCAGTCTGGTTCTCCTTTTTGAAATGTATCTTGAATTAACGTGAGGATACCAGCGTATGTGTGAAAACGAAACTAGATGTTCGGCACGGAAATGAACGACCGGTATTGATTTTCGAGTTCATTTAAATAATGGACTGGAATTTAGCTGATGGTTTGAATGGTAATTGTCCGAAGCTGAAATAAGCTCTCACTCCGGTATATCTAGTGGTTAGGATTCCTGGTTTTCACCCTGGCGGCCCTGGTACAACTCTCGGCCTCGAAAATTATTTCTACCAAATCTAGAAACAACATGAAGACTGATGCATATGCTCTGAAAAGTTCAGCGTGATAGAATGTTACAAGTAAACAAATGTTCTCACTCAAGGCGAAGAAGAAGAAGAAGAAGAGAAGAAGAAGACGACGAAGGTCTAGCCAAGTTTTGAGGTTTCTGAATCAAACGGTGTCAGAAATAACTTGATGTATGACTGCGTTTACAAAACAAAAGAGAGTAAAACGAGCCAATCGCCTCATATTATAATACTAGAACTACCATGAAGCAAAGCAACCAGAAAAGCAAATAAGCGGCAAAACAGAAGGTCAAATTGGACTTCATCGTCAAGGTCAAGGTGAAGGATTAGTGTTTTGCCTAAATATGGCGTGTGCAAGGGACTTCTTCTAGATCGTTCAAGGTAAGAAGCTGAAACTGTGTATTAAGCGTGTTGAGGATGAGAGGGTGTCAATAAAGTTCTGCAATTGACCATCACCATCTAGATCAAGGTCAAGGTCTGGACTTGAGGTATCATTGAGATATCGAAAATACGGATATTCTATGATGGCTTCCATCGACTTACTCTAGTTGATCTTTGCAACTGTAAATCAGACGAACACGTTTGCTATGCAGCTAACTCAAGCACTCTAGGTGCCGAGTACAGTGATGCTATCGCAGTGGGAATATATCAAGGAGAACGTAACTACTATGCATAGTAAAGTGGAAATGTAACTTAAGAACACAACAAAACAATAGTAAGAAGAAGAAGAAGAAGAAGAAAAGGAAAAGGAAGAAGAAGAAGAAAAGGAAGAAGAAGAAGAAGAAGAAGAAGAAGAAGCGCTGAAAGTGTCTGAAATAAAGGTAACCGCACAATGTTGGACGAGGTGGGCTTGTTCGAACCCGCGACGACAATATTAAATCTCATGCTCTGCTAACTAATCGAGTCAGCCGAGCTATGATGTTATCAACGGTACTCATTAGATCAGACTACACCAATTACTAACCAATCAGCGGGCATGGAAAAAGTTCCAGGGTAAATTCGGAGCTATTACACAGAATCTCTTAATTTTGATTGGTTGACAAGATAAACAAACCAAAATCATTTGCTAAAAAAATAAAATTCAACTTTTGAAGAGTACCTTTGAAGGTTAAATCATACATTTGTGCAATATATTCATGTTTTGTGGCATAATAAAAACAAGAAGTATATTTTACATTTTCTTTGTGTTTCTACATGCAAGTAGGTGGGTCACTACCATCCAACCCAAACAGCTTTTTCAAAACATACTTAAGGTATGGTTTGTGTATGTTTTTTTTAATAAAACTAAGATAGGTCTTTCAAAACAAGTCGGCAAATATATAGCTTCTTATTTTAGGGAACCCAGTACAGAGCTTAGAGCTATAATGGACGTCTACGGAAAATGAATTGGTGTAGTGTGACCATTAATGGCTTGTGCGTACAGTGTGACGTTATCAAGTGTAGTACTTGTTAAAAAGTTTGAAACCGCATAAGTATGTGTCAGGTCTAGAGCCGTTTTGAGGTTTCTAAATGAAACGAAATGAAACGTTATCAGAAATAACTTGTTTGTTGCTTTATAAAACAAAAGAGAGTAAAACGAGCCAATCACGTCATACTATAATAGTAGAACTATCATGAAGCAAAGCAAACAGAAGAACAAATAAACGGCAAAACAGAAGGTCAAATGCGGAGTGGCGAATAATTGAATTGGATAAGCCACAGCCTCCGGACCTCCATGTCTGTTATAGTGATCACCTAGCTATATAAGTTAACATAACTGTCATGCAACGTCTACATGCGATTAAGCATTTACATATAGCAGTTAAACATATATATTTTCCATTTAACCAGTTGCATTTTATAGAGAATTTTGTTTATATTCGTCTTATAGTATTATGCAAAATGTCGCTTCAGGTAACTCTCTGTTGACACTAGCCAGAATCCACAGCAATTAATGAATACAAATAAAATCATAACGAAACAATGACACTTATAAATATAGACAAGCAATCGTAGGTTATTGTAAAAATAACCTGCCTGGTTCCCATTGCTTAACTGTACCGTGACTTAGCGTGTGGATACCAGCGTATGTGTGAAAACGAAACTAGGCACATGAACGACTGGTGTCGATTTCCGAGTTCATTTAAATAATAGACTGGAATTTAACTTAGGGTTTGAATGGTAATTGCCCGAAGATAAAACTCTCTCTCATTCCGGTGTGTCTTGTTGTTAGGATTCCTGGTTTTCACCCAGGCGGCCCTAGTACAAAATCACGGCCCCGAAAATTATTTTTACCATATACAGAAATAACACGAAGGAGGGAATAACACCCATCCCCTCTTGAATCCGGAATACCAGATAAATTGAAGACGGAATCCGGAATACTCTCTAAATTACAGCCTGAATCCGGAATACTGTTTGAGTTCAAACTGCGCCCTTAAACAAACAAACTAACCCGCCACATAACGGCAAAAGGACACTACAAACCCGTAAAAACTCTATACATAACTTCAGATCATATAATAATAATAATAATAATAATAATTCTAATAAAGACTTTATTTAAAGAGAGAACTCATAATAAAATAAATGGGCCGATTAAACGCATAGGATTTTTCACGGGTGCTTAAAATACCCGTGATTGAATATGGGTAAAAAAAATATGAGTTGGGTAAGTCTTATATAAGTGGCAGTTTATGTCATTACACCTAAATTTCTACCGCGTTACTCACGATTTTCTCACCGTTAGAAATTAGATTTCCCCTATATATTCAACACAAAAGTAACTTTAATTCAACATTTGTTAAAGCGTTAGACATAAAATAGTAACGCATTACTTTTTTTTACATGTTTAATCAAACAGTAACGTGCTATTTGTTAATCATTGTTTGCATTCTAGGAGTAGCGCGAAGCAGCTAGTAACGCGTTGCTTGTCAAACCCCAATCTCACCCAGAGGCTATCATTGACCTATGTCAACGTCTAGAAAAGTAGCCTGCGATCACTTGATAATTTGTCACATGACCATAGCTGAAATATCAAAATGGCGAACCGTGACACCACCAACTATCGGCTGCTGATTAACACGTAAACAGTCGAAAGAAATTATTTTCTACATTTTAATATATTTTTTAAGTTAATAATTTAATTTGAGTTATGTTGTTAAGAGCTATGTGATACTGGAACGTGCTGGTAAGTAAAATGCTGTGCTGTAACCCTATGGGAACGATTTGGTGGTGCGTATTAATATTGTTTTGACGGCGGAGTGATATGCCAAAGTACAAACCATTATACTACCGCAATTCTGAACATAATTTACCGAATATTTAAAACATTCAAGCCGAAACATTGTTTTCTTTTGTAATTTAAGCATTTCATATAAAGTAAATTCAGAAACATATTAGTGCAATCAATACATTTTGCATTTCCATCGTTTTTCATCGTTTGCCAAGATTCTTGGTATTTGATGAAACGGTGACAGAGATGTATGTGTATGCAAGGAACGATAACT
This sequence comes from Cyrtodaria siliqua, assembly GCA_037043455.1. Classification (NCBI taxonomy): domain Eukaryota; kingdom Metazoa; phylum Mollusca; class Bivalvia; order Adapedonta; family Hiatellidae; genus Cyrtodaria; species Cyrtodaria siliqua. The sequence goes on from JAWPHD010003096.1 coordinate 138,144, forward strand.
CTGGGTAGAGATTGGTCAAATCCGTAAACCAATGAAAATGAACCAATGAAAGGTCCTAAATATAGATTACCTTCAACTATTGATTTTAATTACCTTCAACTATTGATTTTAATGCCTGTCGTGCCCAGATCGCCCACTCCATTGAAGATTTTAGTATAGAATGGTGTCGTAGAGAACATGCGGACCCAAACTCGCTTTCTACTTGGAAAAAGTCTATTCTTAAAATTATAGATACACGTATTAACTTTTATAATGCTAACCTCTCTTTACTACCTCCGAGACCTAGGTTTTCCTTTCGTAATCTAAAATCGGGAATTCAGGAATTTCATAATAAATTTGTTTCAGTTCCTGCAGATAAAGCAGCTAATAATGTAATTATTGTTTGACGCCTACATTACGTCAATATTTTATCTCTGGAACTCGGCAGCACCAATTCGTATACTCCAGTTAATTCTACTGAGGATGATGTTGTTTCCGCACATATTACTCGGTGCACTACTTTCAAGGCTGGTGTAAGCGATAAGCAAAATAAACTGCCTACCATGTACTGGATTCCTAAATTACATAAAAATCCGTATAAGGCTCGCTTTATTTCTGATTCTAGTGCCTGCACCACAACAAACATCTCCAAACTTTTAACTTCTTGTCTTACTGCCGTTAAAGATCACGTTAAACTATTTTGTGATAAAACTTATGAAAACTCTGGGATTAATTTATTTTGGTCTATAAAAAATTCAGGAGACGTTCTTGATAAAATTTTCAATAAAGGTCAAGTTTCATCAATAAGTACTTACGACTTCTCTACACTATATACAACCTTACCACATCATCTTATTAAAGACAAGCTAATTTCTCTTATTCAAAAAACATTCGCTAGAGAAAATACTACATTTTTGGCATGTAATAATATTAAAGCGTTTTTCACTAACGGCAGTTTAGACAATTATACTATGTGGACTTGCTATGAAGTTTGTGAAGCACTCATGTTCCTATTAGATAATATTTTGTCAGGTATGGTACCACCGTTTATAGACAAATTGTTGGTATCCCTATGGGTACGAACTGTGCACCACTTGTCGCAGATTTGTTTTTATTTTGCTATGAAAGGGATTTCATGTTGAGTCTTTCACCAGATACCCAGGCAGATGTTATTGAAGCTTTTAATGACACCTCTCGGTATCTGAATGACATACTGAACATTGACAACCCTTTCTTTCCAACTATGGTTCATAATATTTATCCTAAAGAACTTCGGCTTAATAAAGAAAATATATCTGATAATAACGCTTCTTTTCTTGATTTAGATCTCTCGATTGAAAATGGTAAAATAATTAGCAAAATCTATGACAAGAGAGATGATTTTAATTTTGACATTGTTAATTTCCCCACTAGGATGGGGATGTTCCCCGAGCAACTTCTTATGGGGTGTATCTGTCTCAAATTATTCGTTTTTCTAGAGCTTGTACTCGAGTTGAGGACTTTAATATTCGTAATCTTTGTATAACTAAAAAGTTACTCAATCAGGGTTACCGTTACCATAAACTTCGTAAAACCTTTGCAAAATGTTATTATCGTAACCCTGATCTTCTTTCCAAATATAAATGTAATTTAAGGACTCTTCTGCGACAAGGACTATCACAACCTGACTTCTATGGTGATGTGATTTATAAACTTCGTAAGATTCTTGGTCATGATCACTTTCATACTATCTTTGTTAAACTTGTTAAAAAGTTTATCAAAAGAGGTTATGACCCTATCATTTTGCAACGTACTGCATGATTGGTGGTGGACCCTTTTACAGTTCGCCACTATGCTTTTCTCTTTAATTGTACGATGACCGGACAGGCTGTGGACCCTATGATGACGCCTACCTAAAGCACATTGGGACGGTGGCGTTTGATGTTTGTCCATGTTCTTTCTTGTCGTGCCCTTAATGGTGTATTCTCTTACTACTCTGGCTTCTGCCAAGTCATTGAGTACCTTCATTGTGGCTTTCTAGGCTATTGTTTTTTTGTATTATATTTACACGAGCATTTTTGTGTTTTACTTATATTGCCTATTGATGCTGCCTTGTTGGTTAGAGTTTAGATCATGGCTGGGATTTCTTTATTTACACTGTCCTGTTTTAATGTGATGACAGTAGGGTAAGTGTGAGGTTTGGTGCACCCTAGAACCGGTTTAAACCCCCAGTGGCCTACTTTGCCACTGACCGTTCCAAGGGGGTAGCCCTATTGTCAACCCTTTTGTGTTTGTGATGTCGTTTGCATTTGTTTATTACTTTTGCGTTTTCGTTTGTCTGTTTGCGTGTTTGTTTTTGTGTTTTGTGGTTGACTGTCGTCCTTGAATGCTGCTTTCCCTGTCCGATATTTTTATCCTTCTTTACAAAAACTGAAACAATGGCTTACTGCGCTTGTGTAGTCTTCGCTGACATTGGGTAAAAGCTGGTGTGGAGTCTTGAGTGAGCTTTGGAGTTAATTTTTGGAGTGAATATTTGGAGTCAGTTTTGTAGTGAGTTTTTTAATTGATTTTTTTTTATAAATTATTTTTTTGTAAATTAATATTTTTACATGTAGACTCATCATTATGTGACATGAAATATGAATGAATGCTGTATAACATCTTGTAACTTGACTGTACTTCTCAGATTCTGGTTCCATAACCATATCATCTCACACGCGTTTTAGGAAAGGAACTCTATAAGCAACTGCTTTCGTTCCAATCCTTTTTCACATTTTGTATTATGTACATTTCACCGATTGTATAAATATTGGAAATAAAATAAGTTTAAACCAAGCACATTAGGACAGCTTCACTTTCACCGTATACCAGAATGATATAAGCTTTTAGCTTCTGTGTGTCAGGGTTCTTGCATATATAATCTTATATACATGGTCAGTACATAAGTTGCACCTTTTTAATTAAACTAGTACCTAAATAAAGATAATAAGTGGACCCTGAAGACCCTTAGAAGATGATTAATGACTGAATATATATTGTCATGTATACGGAATTCATGTGTAACATCTTACATACATATATTAGTAGATATTCTTAAAACCACTCGAAACATTGCTTACAATTAATATTGGTAGTATACGCTGTACTCGTTTGAATATTAATAATCAAGACATCTTCGTAGGGGGAAGAGTTCGGGCTGCAGAAGTATAGACACTGCAACGAGGTATTTGATACGGAATTCCGTTAGGGCCATCGCCTTTCAATGTGTTGATCTGAAACGCGATACTCGATAGTACGATGATGAAAACGCGAAATCACGAAACTACGATAACGAAAACGCGATAACACGATGATGATAACGCGATACTACGATAACGAAAACGCGATAATACGATAGTACGATGATGATAATGCGATATACTATCGTGTTTTCACCATCGTACTGTCGCGTTTTCACCATCGTAATATCGTGATATCGCGTTTTCGTTATCGTAGTATCGTGATTTCGCAATTTCATTATCGTACTATCGCGTTATCATCATCGTATTTTCGCGTTATCATAATCGTACTATCGCGTTATCACCATCGTACTATCGCATTATCATTATCGCGACATCGCCTTCCGATGCGCATGTGCATGCTCAAAAATAGAAGATATTCAAGTACAGTATTACAAATGGACGAGTTTTAAATTTTCAACCTTCTTAAAACCTTTAAAGATGCAGTGCCGGTATCTCGAGACCTTTATTGTGAAAAGAAAAGACCACCATATGATGAATACGTAATCAAAATTAACAATACAAAAAGGATGGTCAACCAATTTCAACATATAGACGTTGTTTTTAAGATTCCAATGTGGTTCGTCAAAACATTTCTTGAATCTGAAAGAAAATATAAAAATCCCTGGCTGTGGTGGGGCTCGAACACGCAAACTCCTAATTACTAAGCGAGCGCTCTAACCACTATGCTATGGAGGCAGATACAATTTAACGAAAGATTTTCCCTATTTATAACACTGAGTTACACACATTCAAAGTAGTTTGTTTACAAAAGCTGCCAGATTTTTCTTCGAAATGTTAGTTTTCTCTATGTTTATGAAACACTTTGGTGTTTTCATTTTGGCTTTATACATATTTAGGGGAATGTAAAACGTACACAAATTATTGTTTGAAAGTACGCATATAAATAAACTTGACCTCGTTACACCGGCACCGCATCTTTAACCTTTACCGTAAAGAGAATTACAATGAATACTGGCCTGAGTACATATATTCTATATTTTGATTAAACGATTTAGATTTATATATGTCTTCTTGATCATTGAACGCACCTTAAATGGATGAATCTTAAACGATATTTGTGTCGATAATTATCCATTAAAAGGTGAATATTGCTCTAAAATTTACTGGAGGGGAATTTCTTCTATGCACATGCGCACCGGAAGGCGATAGTACGATGATGATAACGCGATAGTACGAAGATGATAACGCGATAGTACGATGATGATAACGCGATAGTACGATAATGAAATTGCGAAATCACGATACTACGATAACGAAAACGCGATATCACGATATTACGATGGTGAAAACGCGACAGTACGATGGTGAAAACAAGATAATATATCGCATTATCATCATCGTACTATCGTATTATCGCGTTTTCGTTATCGTAGTACCGCGTTATCATCATCGTGTTATCGCGTTTTTGTTATCGTAGTTTCGTGATTTCGCGTTTTCATCATCGTACTATCGAGTATCGCGTTTCAGATCAACACATTGAAAGGCGATGGCCCTAACGGAATTCCGTAATTTGTATGGTCGAATGAATTTAGAAAATTGACAATAGTCGCTTATTTTCAGTTAAACAAGTAGGAGAAATCTCATCTCTAACGCGTTAGAAAATCCGGAGTAACGCGTTAGAGATGGAATAAGTAATGCGTTACATGTTGTAACGCGTTACTTTTGGACTTATGACTTATGACACGAACCGCTACTCATACTCTTAATTCAACGCTTTAGGTTTGGGGGTTGACCAGCCCGGTTAAAGCCGTTTACACTTGTGTCTATAGAGTTTGGAAACTCAAAATACGCCAGTTATATAATATATAATATATATACATCGTCATCAGTTGGTTTATGGACGGTGTACATCAAACTCTCCCAGAGTCCATTACATTGACCTCTGTCAACGTCTAAGAAAGTAGTCTGCGATCACATGATACTTTGTCACATGACCATAGCTAAAATATAAAAATAGCAACAGAACTTCAACACCGTGACACCACCAACTATCGGCCGTTGATTGACATGTAAACAGTCGAAAGAAACACGACTTATTATCCACATTTTGATATATAGTATAGGTTAGTACTTTAATTTAAGTAGGTTGTTAAGATCTATGTGATATTGGAAAGTGCTGGTAAGCAAATCACTGTACTATTACGCTATGGTGGCGATTTGGTGGTGCCTATTTTAAAGTTTTGACGGCGGAGTGATATGCCAAAGTACAAACCTTTATTCTACCGCAAAATAATCCTGAGCATAATTTACTGTATATTTAAAACATTCAAGCCGAAAATTGTTTTCTTTGTAATATAAGCATTTCGTACTAAGTTGATTCAGAAAAATATTAGTGTCATCAAGAAATTTTGCATTTCCACCGTTTTTCATCGTTTGCCAAGATTCTTGGTATTTGGTGAGACGTTGACAGAGATGTATGTGTATGCAAGGAACGACAACTCTGGGTAGAGATTGGGTGTACATAAGTTGTAAAATGTGGCTGTTGTTGGCGGGATAGCTACTTTAATTAGGCATGTCGGTATTTATTGACATGCATACTTAGTCTAGCGTTTATTTAGTGCTGTGTAGCGGCTATCAGGGATTTTAAGTAGAATACTGCTTAAGCCGGTGGTAGAGGGCGTGAGAGGTGTTTCACCTTATATTACCTCTCATGAACTGACTCAATAAAACCGAGTCTGCTACTTTTCTCTCTTGCTTGTGAGTGTTGTTTTCAAAGGATCCACTTTAAAGTTTTCATTTAAGATTAGAAACTTCACCCTGACCTTCCAAGTTCACAGATGAATGCGAAGCTTGTTGAAGATGAGGGTGTCATTAAAGATCTAAATTTGGAACTTCATCGTCAAGGTCAAGGATTAGTGTTTTGCCTAAATATGGCGTGTGCAAGGGACTTCTTCCAGATCGTTCAAGGTAAGAAGCTGAAACTGTGTATTAAGCGTGTTGAGGATGAGAGTGTGTCAATAAAGTTCTGCAATTGACCTTCACCATCTAGGTCAAGGTCTGGACTTGAGGTATCATTGAGATATCGAAAATACGGATATTCTATGATGGCTTCCATCGACTTACTCTAGTTGAGCTTTGCAACTGTAAATCAGACGAACACGTTTGCTATACAGCTAACTCAAGCACTATAGGTGCCCAGTACAGTGATGCTATCGTAGTGGGAATATATCACAGAACGTAACTTCAATGCATATTAAAGTGGAAATGTAACTTAAGAACAAAACAAAAAAATAGCAATATGAAAGATTAGAATCACAGTGGAAGATGTAACATGTATTCCTGTATATTGTAAAAGGTTGCCATTGATGGGAACATGTAGACAAAGATATATTTCACACACCATAAGTATAAAACGTGAACTTAACCTCCAAAGAAGGTATAACATGTCACATTCACAGATCACAGTCAATTGAAAGCGCATATTTGAAACAAACAACGATTACCAGGATATATAGGTATGGGTGTTATGGGTGACACCTTAGTACCGCCTTGGAAGGCTTTAGGAAATGTGTCTTACTCTTACTATCGAATATATTCCTATGGTTCTTTAAAGTGCTAAGAGGATAGTCTCCGATACAAGGAACGCCGGTCAACACTCCCGTCCGACGGTCACCACATTCAACAGATACAGTGTTAGGTAGACATTAATAAAAGGGTAACGTATGTACAAGCAAGGCACAAGGATATACGGATAACGTATGTACAAGCAAGGCACAAGGATATACGGATAACGTATGTACAAGCAAGGCACAAGGATATACGTGCATTTTCATTTAACAAAAAGACAAATAGCAATGGTTGTTTTCTTGAAAACAACGCGGATATAATTAAGATATAGATTACAGATGAGATAATAGTTACAAGTGCTTTTTATTTGGAATTATTAGAAGATGAAGTGAATATAAGCTAAATTAAAACACAACAAAAATGTCACACGTGTTGGTATATAAGCGGTATATGCATAAAAAAGAAATTACACAGAGTGTATCAAATATGGATTATACTATGTGTATGGTACAGAGATATAATTTAAGTTAAGCCTTAAACTTTACAATTCAGTCGATACAAAACTGATTTCCAGGTGTGTTTTGGTTTTAGAAGCATTTTCTTTAGATTAATGTATTTTTAAATACATGTTAGATGCAGATTGTAATCAGTCAGGCTTCATACTTTCATTTGAAATCAATCCACCAGTGATTTACGATAAAAGCTAAGCTGCATATGTTTAAATTTTATTATCTCCCTTTATGCATATGTTTATCGCGTCTGTTGCCAACTATAAGTGACATATATGGAATATTTGTTTCTATTTGAAGTTTCACAAAAAATACCTAACCCATTTTTCTGCAAAAGATTGCCTTCGAGTTGATTAATACATCTCTTTGGTAATTTGTGTTTTAATTTTTATTTTTTATTTTTTTTAAGGGTCATTTATTTTAACCGTTGATTGTCAAAATTCGTACCACTTTGCGCAAGTAATTTCAACTGATCCTTGTTCGGGAGGGTTTATGCTTTCCAATGATATCATAGTTATCCATTTTAAGGTGGTCCCAACAAAATTTTAAAAAACCGTCTATTGTCACCACGACATTATATGTTACAACCATTCTAGTATTATAATAGATCTATACGTGTGGAGCGCTGTGGTCTAGTGGTATAGCGTTGGACCCATGATCGAAAAGTCGTGAGTTCGATACCCGCCATTGCCATTTGCGTTGTGTCCAAGAGCAAGACACTTTATCTGCATTTGATTAGTACTGGTTCTACCCAGGAAGCCATCGAGAGTGATTCAAATAAGTTATAGAGATTTCGTTACAATCGATGTAAAATAAATAAGTTTAAACTAAACTAATAGATATATACGTACAGAACCGACATTTTAATTTAATGCTGATTGTTGAATGTTGATTTGCAAACATAAAACAACTCTTTGATGGGTAATAGCCTGAGAATCTAATGACGATAAAAACGAAACCAAGAAAAGGATATTTAGGTAATAAAACCCAATAACGAAAACCGACCATGTTATGTATACCACGGGTTCAAACTATGCAAAACCTTACAAAGAAGCTGTGCGTCTTCGGCACATTATTGAACAACGGCTTCAAGTTATTCCACTCCAACTACGTGTCTGCCATCAGAAATCGTCCATTTGGATTACTCAATGTCTAAAGAAAGGCATCCAAAAATACGATTTCTACCAGAAAGAGCTTTTTGAGTTGTACGAGCTCTGCTAACCGTGCTTAGTCCAAAGCTTCGCATTTAGGGTTTTCGATCTGCATCCCGAAATGAAACGCCTCATTAACATGGCTTAACGTGCAGATGCGTAAACAATTAATGGAGAAAACTTTGTAGTATTACATGTAGGCTAATGTAGGTACAGGCGTTATGTTTCGTTTTAAAGCAGCCTGAGTTCAGTCTGTGCTGGGATGCAGTTTCGTATTCATATATTTCATCGAATGTGATCGGATTTAAACTTGTTTTAAATAAATTTTCATTTTGTTAATCGCGTCCCGTCCAAAATACTACATACATGTAGTCTGCGTCCCGCGTACCACGCCTTTGCGTCCGGAATACTCTCTAAATCAGCCAGAATCCGGCGTCGGAACAGGGGTGGGGGGTGGGGGCTGGTTCATGAAGACTGATGCATATGGTCTGAAAAGTTATGCGTGATAGAATGTACACACATGATGTTCACTCATTCAAGACGAAATAGAAGAAGAAGAAGAAAAAGAAAAGGAAGAAGAAGAAGAAGAAGAAGAAGAAGAAGATGATGATCATGATGAAGAAGCGCTAAAAGCGTCTGAAATAAAAGGAACCGCTCAACTTGGGACGTGTGGGATTGCTCGTACCCACGGCCCCGATAGTAAGAGTCTGATGCTCTACAAACTAAACGAGTCAGCCGAGCTATGATGCTATCAACATTATTGTTATTGCAGCTTTTACAAAACAAAAGAGAGTAAAACTAGCCAATCACGGCATACTATAATAGTAGAACTTTTATGAAGCAAAGCAACCAGAAACACAAATAAACGTCAAAACAGAAGGTCAAATGCGGAGTGGCGAATACTTGAATTGGATAAAGAAATATAAAAAGATCGGATAAGCCACAGCCTCCGGACCTCCATGTCTGTTGTAGTGATCACCTAGCTATATAAGTTAACATAACGGTCATACAACGTCTAGAAGCGATTAAGCATTTACATGTAGCAGTTACACATATGTTCTTTCTATTTAACAAGTTACATTTTATAGAGAAACATGTTTAAATTCGTCTGAAGTATTTTGCAAAATGTCGCTGCAGATAACTCTTTGTTGACACTAGCCAGAATCTATAGCAATTAATGAATACAAATAAAATCATAACGAGACAGTAACAGTTATAAATAAAGGCAAGCAATGGTAGGTTATCGTAAAAATAACCAGTCTGCTTCCCATTCCTTAACTGTACCGTGACTTACCGTGTGGATACAAGCGTATGTGTGAAAACGAAACTAGATGCTCGGCACGGAAATGAACGACTGGTATCGATTTTGAGTTCATTTAAATAATGGAATGGAATTTACCTTAGGATTGGAATGGTAATTGTCCGAAGCTGAAACAAGCTCTCAGTCCGAAGTGTCTAGTGGTAAGGATTCCTGGTTTTCACCCAGGCGGCCCTGGTACAACTCCCGGACCAAAAAATTACTTTTATCAAATCTAGAAATAACATGAAGACTGATGCAAATGCTCTTAAAAGTTCAGCGTGATAGAATGTTACAAGTACACAAATGATGCTCACTAAAGAAGAAGAAGAAGAAGAAGAAGAAGAAGAAGCGCTAAAGTGTCAGAAATATATAACCGCCCAACGTGGTATGGGTGCCTCCAACCCACAACCCCGAGATTAAGAACCTCCTGCCCTACCAACTAAACGAGCTAGTCGGGCTATGATTTTATCAACAGAACTCGTAATGGCTGGAGCGTACAATGTGGCGTTATCAAGTGTAGTCCTTGATAAAAGTGTGATGACTATGTGTCAGGTCTAGCACAGTTTTGAGGTTTCTGAATCAAACGGTGTCCGAAATAACTTGATGTATGACTGCGTTTACAAAACAAAAGAGAGTAAAACGAGCCTATCACAGTATATTATAATAGTAAAACTACCATGAAGCAAAGCAACCAGAAAAGCAAATAAGCGGCAAAACAGAAGGTCAAATGCGGAGTGGCGTATAATTGAATTGGATAAGCCACAGCCTCCGGACCTCCCAATTTATAGATGTGATCAGCTAACTATATATATTAACAAAACGGTAATGCAACGTCCGCGTGCGATTAAACATTTACATATAGCCTTTAAAAATAATTTCTGTCTCTATAAGCGGTTACAAATTATAGAGAAACATGTTTAAATTCGTGTTGCAGTATTATGCAAAATGTCGCTGCAGGTAACTCTCTCTGTTGACATTAGCCTGAATCCATAGCAATTAATGAAAACAAATGAAATCATAAGAGACAATGAAATTTATAAATAAAGACAAGCAATCGCTTATCGTAAAAATAACCAGTCTGGTTCTCATTTTTGAAATGTATCTTGAATTAACGTGAGGATGCCAGCGTATGTGTGAAAACGAAACTAGATGCTCGGCACGGAAATGAACGACCGGTATTGATTTGCGAGTTCATTTAAATAATGGACTGGAATTTAGCTGATGGTTTGAATGGTAATTGTCCGAAGCTGAAATAAGCTCTCACTCCGGTATATCTAGTGGTTAGGATTCCTGGTTTTCACCCTGGCGGCCCTGGTACAACTCTCGGCCTCGAAAATTATTTCTTCCAAATCTAGAAACAACATGAAGACTGATGCATATGCTCTGAAAAGTTCAGCGTGATAGAATGTTACAAGTAAACAAATGATGTTCACTCAAGGCGAAGAAGAAGAAGAAGAAGAGAAGAAGAAGACGACGAAGGTCTAGCCTAGTTTTGAGGTTTCTGAATCAAACGGTGTCAGAAATAACTTGATGTATGACTGCGTTTAAGAGAGTAAAACGAGCCAATCACAGCATATTATAATACTAGAACTACCATGAAGCAAAGCAACCAGAAAAGCAAATAAGCGGCAAAACAGAAGGTCAAATGGGACTTCATCGTCAAGGTCAAGGTGAAGGATTAGTGTTTTTCCTAAATATGGCGTGTGCAAGGGACTTCTTCTAGATAGTTCAAGGTAAGAAGTTAAAACTGTGTATTAAGCGTGTTGAGGATGAGAGGGTGTCAATAAAGTTCTGCAATTGACCATCACCATCTAGATCAAGGGCAAGGTCTGTACTTGAGGTATCATTGAGATATCGAAAATACGGATATTCTATGATGGCTTCCATCGACTTACTCTAGTTGATCTTTGCAACTGTAAATCAGACGAACACGTTTGCTATGCAGCTAACTCAAGCACTCTAGGTGCCGAGTACAGTGATGCTATCGTAGTGGGAATATATCAAGGAGAACGTAACTACTATGCATAGTAAAGTGGAAATGTAACTTAAGAACACAACAAAACAATAGTAAGAAGAAGAAGAAGAAGAAGAAAAGGAAAAGGAAGAAGAAGAAGAAGAAGAAGAAAAGGAAGAAGAAGAAGAAGCGCTGAAAGTGTCTGAAATAAAGATAACCGCACAATGTTGGACGAGGTGGGCATTTTCGAACCCGCGACGACAATATTAAATCTCATGCTCTGCTAACTAATCGAGTCAGCCGAGCTATGATGTTATCAACGGTACTCATTAGATCAGACTACACCAATTACTAACCAATCAGCGGGCATGGAAAAAGTTCCAGGGTAAATTCGGAGCTATTACACAGAATCTCTTAATTTTGATTGGTTGACAAGATAAACAAACCAAAATCATTTGCTAAAAAAATAAAATTCAACTTTTGAAGAGTACCTTTGAAGGTTAAATCATACATTTGTGCAATATATTCATATTTTGTGGCATAATAAAAACAAGAAGTATATTTTACATTTTCTTTGTGTTTCTACATGCAAGTAGGTGGGTCACTACCATCCAACCCAAACAACTTTTTCAAAACATACTCAAGGTATGGTTTGTGTATGTTTTTTTTAATAAAACTAAGATAGGTCTTTCAAAACAAGTCGGCAAATATATAGCTTCTTATTTTAGGGAACCCAGTACAGAGCTTAGAGCTATAATGGACGTCTACGGAAATGAATTGGTGTAGTGTGACCATTAATGGCTTGTGCGTACAGTGTGACGTTATCAAGTGTAGTACTTGTTAAAAAGTTTGATACCGCATACGTATTTGTCAGGTCTAGAGCCGTTTTGAGGTTTCTAAATGAAACGAAATGAAACGTTATCAGAAATAACTTGTTTGCTGCTTTTACAAAACAAAAGAGAGTAAAACGAGCCAATCAAGGCTAAGTATGCATGTCAATAAATATCGAGAATGTTACAAGTACACAAATGATGCTCACTCAAGACGAAAAAGAAGATGACGAAGAAGAAGAAGAAGAAGAAAAAGAAGAAGAAGAAGACAACAAGAAGAAGAAAATGAAGAAGAAGAAAAAGAAGAAGTAGGAAAATAAGAAGAAGAAGAAAAAAAAGAAGAAGAAGAAGGAGAAGAAGAAAAGAAAAAGTAGAAGAAGAAAGAAAAATAATGGTAAGCGCTAAAAGTGTTTGAAATAAAGGTATCCGTCGAACGTGGGGCGGGGTGGGGTTGCTCGAACCCACGACCAATTATTAAAAGTCCCTTGCTGTACCAACTAAGCGTAAAGTGTGGCGTTATCAATTGTAGTGCTTGTTAAAAGTTTGATACCGCATAAGAGTGTGTCAGGTCTGTCCCGTTTTGAGGTTCTGAATGAAAGAAATGAAACGGTATCAGAATTAGTTTGATGTTTGCTGCTTTTACAAAACACAAGAGAGTAAAACGAGCCAATCACGGCATACTATAATAGTAGAACTATCATGAAGCAAAGCAACCAGAAGAACAAATAAACAGCAAAACAAAGGTCAAATGCGGAGTGGCGAATAATTGAATTGGATAAGCCACAGCCTCCGGACCTCCATGTCTGTTATAGTGATCAACTAGCTATATAAGTTAACATAACGGTAATGCAACGTCTACAAGCGATTAAGCATTTACATATAGCAGTTACACATATTTTCTTTCTATTTAACCAGTTACATTTTTATAGAGAAACACGTTGAAATTCGTCTGCATTATTATGCAAAATGTCGGGTAACTACCTCTCTGTTGACACTAGCCAGAATCCACAGCAATTAATGAATACAAATAAAATCATAACGAAACAATGACACTTATAAATATAGACAAGCAACCGTAGGTTATCGTAAAAATAACCTGCCTGGTTCCCATTGCTTAACTGTACCGTGACTTAGCGTGTGGATACCAGCGTATGTGTGAAAACGAAACTAGGCACATGAACGACTGGTGTCGATTTCCGAGTTCATTTAAATAATAGACTGGAATTTAGCTTAGGGTTTGAATGGTAATTGCCCGAAGATAAAACTCTCTCTCATTCCGGTGTGTCTTGTTGTTAGGATTCCTGTTTTTTACCCAGGCGGCCCTAGTACAAAATCACGGTCCCGAAAATTATTTTTACCATATCTAGAAATAACACGAAGGAGGGTATAACACCCATCCCCTCTTGTATCCGGAATACCAGATAAATTGAAGACGGAATCCGGAATACTCTCTAAATTACAGCCTGAATCCGGAATAGTGTTTGAGTTCAAACTGCGCCCTTAAACAAACAAACTAACCCGCCACATAACGGCAAAAGGACACTACAAACCCGTAAAAACTCTATACATAACTTCAGATCATATAATAATAATAATAATAATAATAATACTAATAAAGACTTTATTTAAAGAGAGAACTCATAATAAAATAAATGGGCCGATTAAACGCATAGGATTTTTCACGGGTGCTTAAAATACCCGTGATTGAATATGGGTAAAAAAAATATGAGTTGGGTAAGTCTTATATAAGTGGCAGTTTATGTCATTACACCTAAATTTCTACCGCGTTACTCACGATTTTCTCACCGTTAGAAATTAGATTTCCCCTATATATTCAACACAAAAGTAACTATAATTCAACATTTGTTAAAGCGTTAGACATAAAATAGTAACGCATTACTTTTGTTTACATGTTTAATCAAACAGTAACGTGCTACTTGTTAATCATTGTTTGCATTCTAGGAGTAGCGCGAAGCAGCTAGTAACGCGTTGCTTGTCAAATCCCAATCTCACCCAGAGGCTATCATTGACCTATGTCAACGTCTAGGAAAGTAGCCTGCGATCACATGATAATTTGTCACATGACCATAGCTAAAATATCAAAATGGCGAATAGAATTTCTACACCGTGACACCACCAACTATCGGCTGCTGACTAACATGTAAACAGTCGAAAGAAATTATTTTCTACATTTTAATATATATTTTAAGTTAATAATTTAATCTGAGTTATGTTGTTAAGAGCTATGTGATACTGGAACGTGCTGGTAAGTAAAATGCTGTGCTGTAACCCTATGGGAACGATTTGGTGGTGCGTATTAATATTGTTTGACGGCGGAGTGATATGCCAAAGTACAAACCATTATACTACCGCAATTCTGAACATAATTTACTGTATATTTAAAACATTCAAGCCGAAACATTGTTTTCTTTTGTAATTTAAGCATTTCACATAAAGTTAATTCAGAAACATATTAGTGCAATCAAGACATTTTGCCGTTCCATCGTTTTTTATCGTTTGCCAAGATTCTTGGTATTTGATGAAACGGTGACAGAGATGTATGTGTATGCAAGGAACGATAACTCTGGGTAGAGATTGGTCAAATCCGTAAACCAATGAAAATGAACCAATGAAAGGTCCTAAATATAGATTACCTTCAACTATTGATTTTAATTACCTTCAACTATTGATTTTAATTCCTGTCGTGCCCAGATCGCCCACTCCATTGAAGATTTTAGTATAGATGGTGTCGTAGAGAACATGCGGACCCAAACTCGCTTTCTACTTGGAAAAAGTCTATTCTTAAAATTATAGATACACGTATTAACTTTTATAATGCTAACCTCTCTTTACTACCTCCGAGACCTAGGTTTTCCTTTCGTAATCTAAAATCGGGAATTCAGGAATTTCATAATAAATTTGTTTTAGTTCCTGCAGATAAAGCAGCTAATAATGTAATTATTGTTTGACGCCTACATTACGTCAACATTTTATCTCTGGAACTCGGCAGCACCAATTCGTATACTCCAGTTAATTCTACTGAGGATGATGTTGTTTCCGCACATATTACTCGGTGCACTACTTTCAAGGCTGGTGTAAGCGATAAGCAAAATAAACTGCCTACCATGTACTGGATTCCTAAATTACATAATATAATATAATCCGTATAAGGCTCGCTTTATTTCTAATTCTAGTGCCTGCACCACAACAAACATCTCCAAACTTTTAACTTCTTGTCTTACTGCCGTTAAAGATCACGTTAAACTATTTTGTGATAAAACTTATGAAAACTCTGGGATTAATTTATTTTGGTCTATAAAATATTCAGGAGACGTTCTTGATAAAATTTTCAATAAAGGTCAAGTTTCATCAGTAAGTACTTATGACTTCTCTACACTATATACAACCTTACCACATCATCTTATTAAAGACAAGCTAATTTCTCTTATTCAAAAAACATTCGCTAGAGAAAATACTACATTTTTGGCATGTAATAATATTAAAGCGTTTTTCACTAACGGCAGTTTAGACAATTATACTATGTGGACTTGCTATGAAGTTTGTGAAGCACTCATGTTCCTATTAGATAATATTTTCGTCAGGTATGGTACCACCGTTTATAGACAAATTGTTGGTATCCCTATGGGTACGAACTGTGCACCACTTGTCGCAGATTTGTTTTTATTTTGCTATGAAAGGGATTTCATGTTGAGTCTTTCACCAGATACCCAGGCAGATGTTATTGAAGCTTTTAATGACACCTCTCGGTATCTGGATGACATACTGAACATTGACAACCCTTTCTTTCCAACTATGGTTCATAATATTTATCCTAAAGAACTTCGGCTTAATAAAGAAAATATATCTGATAATAACGCTTCTTTTCTTGATTTAGATCTCTCGATTGAAAATGGTAAAATAATTAGCAAAATCTATGACAAGAGAGATGATTTTAATTTTGACATTGTTAATTATCCCCACTTGGATGGGGATGTTCCCCGAGCAACTTCTTATGGGGTGTATCTGTCTCAACTTATTCGTTTTTCTAGAGCTTGTACTCGAGTTGAGGACTTTAATATTCGTAATCTTTGTATAACTAAAAAGTTACTCAATCAGGGTTACCGTTACCATAAACTTCGTAAAACCTTTGCAAACTTTTATTATCGTACCCCTGATCTTCTTTCCAAATATAAATGTAATTTAAGGACTCTTTTGCGACAAGGACTATCACAACCTGACTTCTATGGTGATGTGATTTATAAACTTCGTAAGATTCTTGGTCATGATCACTTTCATACTATCTTTGTTAAACTTGTTAAAAAGTTTATCAAAAGAGGTTATGACCCTATCATTTTGCAACGTACTGCATGATTGGTGGTGGACCCTTTTACAGTTCGCCACTATGCTTTTCTCTTTAATTGTACGATGACCGGACAGGCTGTGGACCCTATGATGACGCCTACCTAAAGCACATTGGGACGGTGGCGTTTGGTGTTTGTCCATGTTCTTTCTTGTCCTGCCCTTAATGGTGTATTCTCTTACTACTCTGGCTTCTGCCAAGTCATTGAGTACCTTCATTGTGGCTTTCTAGGCTATTGTTTTTTTGTATTATATTTACACGAGCATTTTTGTGTTTTACTTATATTGCCTATTGATGCTGCCTTGTTGGTTAGAGTTTAGATCATGGCTGGGATTTCTTTATTTACACTGTACTGTTTTAATGTGATGACAGTAGGGTAAGTGTGAGGTTTGGTGCACCCTAGAACCGGTTTAAACCCCCAGTGGCCTACTTTGCCACTGACCGTTCCAAAGGGGTAGCCCTATTGTCAACCCTTTTGTGCTTGTGATGTCGTTTGCATTTGTTTATTACTTTTGCCTTTTCGTTTGTCTGTTTGCGTGTTTGTTTTTGTGTTTTGTGGTTGACTGTCGTCCTTGAATGCTGCTTTCCCTGTCCGATATTTTTATCCTTCTTTACAAAAACTGAAACAATGGCTTACTGCGCTTGTGTAGTCTTCGCTGACATTGGGTAAAAGCTGGTGTGGAGTCTTGAGTGAGCTTTGGAGTTAATTTTTGGAGTGAATATTTGGAGTCAGTTTTGTAGTGAGTTTTTTAATTGATTTTTTTTTATAAATTATTTTTTTGTAAATTAATATTTTTACATGTAGACTCATCATTATGTGACATGAAATATGAATGAATGCTGTATAACATCTTGTAACTTGACTGAACTTCTCAGATTCTGGTTCCATAACCATATCATCTCACACCCGTTTTAGGAAAGGAACTCGTTAAGCAACTGCTTTAGTTCCAATCCTTTTTCATATTTTGTATTATGTACATTTCACCGATTGTATAAATATTGGAAATAAAATAAGTTTAAACCAAGCACATAAGGACAGCTTCACTTTCACCGTATACCAGAATGATATAAGCTTTTAGCTTCTGTGTGTCAGGGTTCTTGCATATATAATCTTATATACATGGTCAGTAAATAAGTTGCACCTTTTTAATTAAACTAGAACCTAAATAAAGATAATAAGTGGACCCTGAAGACCCTTAGAAGATGATTAATGACTGAATATATATTGTCATGTATACGGAATTCATGTGTAACATCTTACATACATATATTAGTAGATATTCTTAAAACCACTCGAAACATTGCTTACAATTAATATTGGTAGTATACGCTGTACTCGTTTGAATATTAATAATCAAGACATCTTCGTAGGGGAAGAGTTCGGGCTGCAGAAGTATAGACACTGCAACGAGGTATTTGATACGGAATTCCGTTAGGGCCATCGCCTTTCAATGTGTTGATCTGAAACACGATACTCGATAGTACGATGATGAAAACGTGAAATCACGAAACTACGATAACGAAAACGCGATAACACGATGATGATAACGCGATACTACGATAACGAAAACGCGATAATACGATAGTACGATGATGATAATGCGATATACTATCGTGTTTTCACCATCGTACTGTCGCGTTTTCACCATCGTAATATCGTGATATCGCGTTTTCGTTATCGTAGTATCGTGATTTCGCAATTTTATTATCGTACTATCGCGTTATCATCATCGTATTTTCGCGTTATCATAATCGTACTATCGCTTTATCACCATCGTACTATCGCGTTATCATTATCGCACCATCACCTTCCGGTGCGCATGTGCATGCTCAAAAATAGAAGATATTCAAGTACAGTAGTACAAATGGACGAGTTTTAAATTTTCAACCTTCTTAAAACCTTTAAAGATGCAGTGCCGGTATCTCGAGACCTTTATTGTGAAAAGAAAAGACCACCATATGATGAATACGTAATCAAAATTAACAATGCAAAAAGAATGGTCAACCAATTTCAACATATAGACGTTGTTTTTAAGCTTCCAATGTGGTTCGTCAAAACATTTCTTGAATCTGAAAGAAAATATAAAAATCCCTGGCTGTTGTGGGGCTCGAACCCGCAAACTCCTAATTACTAAGCGAGCGCTCTAACAACTATGCTATGGAGGCAGATACAATTTAACGAAAGATTTTCCCTATTTATAACACTGAGTTACACACATTCAAAATAGTTTGTTTACAAAAGCTGCCAGATTTTTCTTCGAAATGTTAGTTTTCTCTATGTTTATGAAACACTTTGGTGTTTTCATTTTGGCTTTATACATATTTAAGGGAATGTAAAACGTTCACAAATTATTGTTTGAAAGTACGCATATAAATAAACTTGACCTCGTTACACCGGCACCGCATCTTTAACCTTTACCGTAAAGAGAATTACAATGAATACTGGCCTGTGTACATATATTCTATATTTTGATTAAACGATATAGATTTATATATGTCTTCTTGATCATTGAACGCACGTTAAATGGATGAATCTTAAACGATATTTGTGTCGATAATTATCCATTAAAAGGTGAAAATTGCTCTAAAATTTACTGGAGGGGAATTTCTTCTATGCGCATGCGCACCGGAAGGCGATAGTACGATGATGATAACGCGATACGATGATGATAACGCGATAGTACGATGATGATAACGCGATAGTACGATAATGAAATTGCGAAATCACGATACTACGATAACGAAAACGCGATATCACGATATTACGATGGTGAAAACGCGACAGTACGATGGTGAAAACACGATAATATATCGCATAATCATCATCGTACTATCGTATTATCGCGTTTTCGTTATCGTAGTACCGCGTTATCATCATCGTGTTATCGCGTTTTCGTTATCGTAGTTTCGTGATTTCGCGTTTTCATCATCGTACTATCGAGTATCGCGTTTCAGATCAACACATTGAAAGGCGATGGCCCTAACGGAATTCCGTAATTTGACTGGTCGAATGATTTTAGAAAATTGACAATAGTCGCTTATTTTCAGTTAAACAAGTAGGAGAAATCTCATCTCTAACGCGTTAGAAAATCCGGAGTAACGCGTTAGAGATGGAATAAGTAATGCGTTACATGTTGTAACGCGTTACTTTTGGACTTATGACACGAACCGCTACTCATACTCTTAATTCAACGCTTTAGGTTTGGGGGTTGACCAGCCCGGTTAAAGCCGTTTACACTTGTGTCTATAGAGTTTGGAAACTCAAAATACGCCAGTTATATAATATATAATATATACACCTCGTCATCAGTTGGTTTATGGACGGTGTACATCAATCTCTCCCAGAGTCCATTACATTGACCTCTGTCAACGTCTAAGAAAGTAGTCTGCGATCACATGATACTTTGTCACATGACCATAGCTAAAATATAAAAATAGCAACAGAACTTCAACACCGTGACACCACCAACTATCGGCCGTTGATTGACATGTAAACAGTCGAAAGAAACACGACTTATTATCCACATTTTGATATATAGTATAGGTTAGTACTTTAATTTAAGTAGGTTGTTAAGATCTATGTGATATTGGAAAGTGCTGGTAAGCAAATCACTGTACTATTACGCTATGGTGGCGATTTGGTGGTGCCTATTTTAAAGTTTTGACGGCGGAGTGATATGCCAAAGTACAAACCTTTATTCTACCGCAAAATAATCCTGAGCATAATTTACTGTATATTTAAAACATTCAAGCCGAAAATTGTTTTCTTTGTAATATAAGCATTTCGTACTAAGTTGATTCAGAAAAATATTAGTGTCATCAAGAAATTTTGCATTTCCACCGTTTTTCATCGTTTGCCAAGATTCTTGGTATTTGGTGAGACGTTGACAGAGATGTATGTGTATGCAAGGAACGACAACTCTGGGTAGAGATTGGGTGTACATAAGTTGTAAAATGTGGCTGTTGTTGGCGGGATAGCTACTTTAATTAGGCATGTCGGTATTTATTGACATGCATACTTAGTCTAATGTTTATTTAGTGCTGTGTAGCGGCTATCAGGGATTTTAAGTAGAATACTGCTTAAGCCGGTGGTAGAGGGCGTGAGAGGTGTTTCACCTTATATTACCTCTCATGAACTGACTCAATAAAACCGAGTCTGCTACTTTTCTCTCTTGCTTGTGAGTGTTGTTTTCAAAGGATCCACTTTAAAGTTTTCATTTAAGATTAGAAACTTCACCCTGACCTTCCAAGTTCACAGATGAATGCGAAGCTTGTTGAAGATGAGGGTGTCATTAAAGATCTAAATTTGGAACTTCATCGTCAAGGTCAAGGATTAGTGTTTTGCCTAAATATGGCGTGTGCAAGGGACTTCTTCCAGATCGTTCAAGGTAAGAAGCTGAAACTGTGTATTAAGCGTGTTGAGGATGAGAGGGTGTCAATAAAGTTCTGCAATTGACCTTCACCATCTAGGTCAAGGTCTGGACTTGAGGTATCATTGAGATATCGAAAATACGGATATTTGATGATGGCTTCCATCGACTTACTCTAGTTGAGCTTTGCAACTGTAAATCAGACGCGTTTGCTATGCAGCTAACTCAAGCACTCTAGGTGCCCAGTACAGTGATGCTATCGTAGTGGGAATATATCAAGGAGAACGTAACTACTATGCATAGTAAAGTGGAAATGTAACTTAAGAACAAAACAAAAAAATAGCAAAAAGAAGAAGAAGAAGAAAAAGAAAAGGAAGAAGAAGAAGAAAAGGAAGAAGAAGAAGAAGAAGAAGAAGCGCTGAAGGTGTCTGAAGTAAAGGTAACCGCCCAATGTGGGACGGGATGGGCTTGTTCGAATCCGCGACGGCAATATTAAGTCTCATGCTCCGCTAACTAATCGAATCAGCCGAGCTATGATGTTATCAACGGTACTCATTAGATTAGGCTACACCAATTACTAGCCAATCAGGAAAAAGTTCCAGGGTAAATTCGAAGCTATTACACCGAATCTCTTAATTTTGATTGCTTGACAAGATAAACAAAGCAAAAACTTTTGCTAAAAAATTGAAATTCAACATTTGAAGAGTACTTTTGAAGGTTAAATCATAACCTTTTCATGTGTTGGTGCGCCTTACAACCCCAATTCAATTCATATTTTGTGGTATAATAAAAACAAGAAGTATATTTTACATTTTCTTTGTGTTTCTACATGCAAGTAGGTGGGTCACTACCATCCAACCCAAAAAGCTTTTTCAAAACATACTCAAGGTATGGTTTGTGTATGTTTTTTTTATAAAACTAAGATAGGTCTTTCAAAACAAGTCAGCAAAAATATAGCTTCTTATTTTAGGGAACCCAGTACAGAGCTTAGAGCTATAATGGCGTCTACGGAAAATGAATTGGTGTAGTGTGACCATTAATGGCTTGTGCCTACAGTGTGACGTTATCAAGTGTAGTACTTATTAAAAAGTTTGATACCGCATAAGTATGTATCAGGTCTAGTGGCGTTTTGAGGTTTCTGAATGAAACGAAATGAAACGGTATCAGAAATAACTTGTTTGCTGCTTTTACAAAACAAAAGAGAGTAAAACGAGCCAATCACGGCATACTATAATTGTAGAACTATCATGAGGCAATGCAAACAGAAGAACAAATAAACGGCAAAACAGAAGGTCAAATGCGGAGTGGCGAATAATTGAATTGGATAAGCCACAGCCTCCGGACCTCCATGTCTGTTATAGTGATCACCTAGCTATACAAGTTAACATAACGGTCATGCAACGTCTACAAGCGATTAAGCATTTACATATAGCAGTTACACATATTTTCTTTTTAACCAGTTTTAACCTTTTTATAGAGAAACACGTTTAAATTCGTCTGCAGTATTATGCAAAATGTCGCAGCAAGTAACTACCTCTCTGTTGACACTAGCCAGAATCCACAGCAATTAATGAATACAAATAAAATCATAACAAGACAATGACACTGATAAATAAAGGCAAGCAATCGTAGGTTATCGTAAAACTAACCAGCCTGGTTCCCATTGCTTAACTGTACCGTGACTTAGCCTGTGGATACCAGCGTATGTGTGAAAACGAAACTAGGCACATGAACGACTGGTGTCGATTTCCGAGTTTATTTAAATAATAGACTGGAATTTAGCTTAGGGTTTGAATGGTAATTGCCCGAAGATAAACGTTCTCTCATTCCGGTGTGTCTAGTTGTTAGGATTCCTGGTTTTCACCCAGGCGACCCTAGTACAAAATCACGGCCCCGAAAATTATTTTTCCCATATCTAGAAATAACACGAAGGAGGGTATAACACCCATCCCCTCTTGAATCCGGAATACCAGATACATTGAAGACGGAATCCGGAATACTCTCTAAATTACAGCCTGAATCCGGAATAGTGTTTGAGTTCAAACTGCCCCCTTAAACAAATTAACCCGTCACATAACGGCAGAAGGACACTACAAACCCGTAGAAACCCTATACATATATTCATTGAAAATACGGATATTTGATGATGGCTTCCATCGACTTACTCTAGTTGAGCTTTGCAACTGTAAATCAGACGCGTTTGCTATGCAGCTAACTCAAGCACTCTAGGTGCTCAGTACAGTGATGCTATCGTAGTGGGAATATATCAAGGAGAACGTAACTACTATGCATAGTAAAGTGGAAATGTAACTTAAGAACAAAACAAAAAAATAGCAAAAAGAAGAAGAAGAAAAAAAAAAGAAAAGGAAGAAGAAGAAGAAAAGGTAAAAGAAGAAGCGCTGAAAGTGTCTGAAATAAAGGTAACCGCTCGATGTGGGACGGGGTGGGCTTGTTCGAACCCGCGACGCCAATATTAAGTCTCATGCTCTGCTAACTAATCGAATAAGCCGAGCTATGATGTTATCAACGGTACTCATTAGATCAGACTACACCAATTACTAGCCAATCAGCGGGCAGGGAAAACGTTCCAGGGTAAATTCGGAGCTATTTCACAGAATCTCTTAATTTTGATTGGTTGAGAAGATAAACAAACCAAAAACATTTGCTAAAAAATTAAAATTCAACTTTTGAGGAGTACTTTTGAAGGTTAAATCATACATTTGTGCAATGTATTCATATTTTGTGGCATAATAAAAACAAGAAGTATATTTTACATTTTCTTTGTGTTTCTTTGTGTTTCTACATGCAAGTAGGTGGGTCACTACCATCCAACCCAAACAGCTTTTTCAAAACATACTCAATGTATGGTTTGTGTATGTTTTTTTTTTATAAAACTAAGATAGGTCTTTCAAAACAAGTCAGCAAACATATAGCTTCTTATTTTAGGGAGCCCAGTACAGAGCTTAGAGCTATAATGGACGTCTACGGAAAATGAATTGGTGTAGTGTGACCATTAATGGTTTGTGCGAACAGTGTGACGTTATCAAGTGTAGAACTTGTTAAACAGTTTGATACCGCATAAGTATGTGTCAGGTCTAGTGCCGTTTTGAAGTTTCTGAATGAAACGAAATGAAACGGTATCAGAAATAACTTGTTTCTGCTTTTACAAAACAAAAGAGAGTAAAACGAGCCAATCACGGCATTATATAATAGTAGAACTATCATGAGACAAAGCAAACAGAAGAACAAATAAACGCCAAAACAGAAGGTCAAATACGGAGTGGCGAATAATTGAATTGGATAAGCCACAGCCTCCGGACCTCCATGTCTGTTATAGGGATCACCTAGCTATATAAGTTAACATAATTGTCATGCAACGTCTACATGCGATTAAGCATTTACATATAGCAGTTAAACATATATATTTTCCATTTAACCAGTTACATTTTATAGAGAATTTTGTTTATATTCGTCTTATAGTATTATGCAATATGTCGCAGCAAGTAACGCTCTGTTGACACTAGCCAGAATCCATAGCAATTAATGAATACAAATAAAATCATAACGAGACAATGACACTTATAAATAAAGACAAGCAATGGTAGGTTATCATAAAAATAACCAGTCTGGTTCCCATTTCTTAACTGTAACGTGACTTAGCATGTGGATACCAGCGTATCTGTGAAAACGAAACTAGATGCTCGGCACAGAAATGAACGACTGGTGTCGATTATGAGTTCGTTTAAATAATCGAATGGAATTTATAGCTTAGGATTGGAATGGTAATTGTGCGAAGCTGAAACAAACTCTCAATCCGATTTGTCTAGTGGTTAAGATTCCTGGTTTTCACCCAGGCGGCCCTGGTACAACTCCCGATCCCGAAAATTACTTTTACCATATCTATATATAACATGAAGACTGATGCATATGCTCCGAAAACATCAGCGTGATAGAATGTTACAAGTACATAAATGATGCTCACTCAAGACGAAGAAGAAGACGACGAAGAAGAAGAAGAAAAAGAAAAAGAAGAAGAAGAAGACAACAAGAAGAAGAAAATGAAGAAGAAGAAAAAGAAGAAGAAGAAAATGAAGAAGAAGAAAAAAAAGAATAAGAGAAGAAGAAGAAGAAGAAGAAGAAAAGTAAAAGTAGAAGAAGAAAGAAGAAGAAAGAAGAAGAATAGTAAGCGTCTGAAATAAAGGTAACCGTCGAACGCGGGACGGGGTGGGGTTGCTCGAACCCACGACCCTGATATTAAAAGTCCCTTGCTGTACCAACTAAGCGTAAAGTGTGGCGTTATCAATTGTAGTGCTTGTTAAAAATTTGATACCGCATAAGTGTGTGTCAGGTCTGTCCCGTTTTGAGGTTCTGAATGAAAGAAATTGGATAACCAGCGTATGTGTGAAAATGAAACTAGGCACATGAACGACTGGTGTCGATTTTCGAGTTCATTTAAATAATAGACTGGAATTTAGCTTAGGGTTTGAATGGTAATTGTCCGAAGATAAAACTCTCTCTCATTCCGGTGTGTGTCTAGTTGTTAGGATTCCTGGTTTTCACCCAGGCGGCCCTAGTACAAAATCACGGCCCCGAACATTATTTTTACCATATCTAGAAATAACACGAAGGAGGTTGTAACCCCCATCCCCTCTTGAATCCGGAATACCAGATAAATCGAAGACGGAATCCGGAATATTCTCTAAATTACAGCCTGAATCCGCAATACTGTTTGAGTTCAAACTGCGCCCTTAAACAAACAAACTAACCCGCCACATAACGGCAAAAGGACACAACAAACCCGTAAAAACTCTATACATATCTTCAGATCATATAATAATACTAATAACAATAATAATAATACTAATAAAGACTTTATTTAAAGAAAGAACTCATAATAAAATCAATGGGCTGATTAAACGCATAGGATTTTTCACGGGTGCTTAAAATACCTGTGATTGAATATGGGTAAAAATAAATATGAGTTGGGTAATTCTTATATAAGTGGCAGTTTATGTCATTACACCTAAATTTCTACCGCGTTACTCACGATTTTCTCACCGTTAGAAATTAGATTTCCCCTATATATTCAACAGAAAGTAACTATAATTCAACATTTTTTAACGCGTTAGACATAAAATAGTAACGGATTACTTTTTTTACATGTTTAATCAAACAGTAACGTGCTACTTTTTAACCATTGTTTGCATTCTAGGAGTAGCGCGAAGCAGCAAGTAACGCGTTGCTTGTCAAATCCCGATCTCACCCAGCATGCCCAGAGTCCTCATTGACCTATGTCAACGTCTAGGAAAGTAGCCTGCGATCACATGATAATTTGTCACATGACCATAGCTGAAATATCAAAATGGCGAACAGAATTTCTACACCGTGACACCACCAACTATCGGCTGCTGACTAACACGTAAACAGTCGAAAGAAATTATTTTCTACATTTTAATATATATTTTAATTTAATAATTTAATTTAAGTTATGTTGTTAAGAGCTATGTGATACTGGAACGTGCTGGTAAGTAAAATGCTGTGCTGTAACCCTATGGGAACGATTTGGTGGTGCGTATTAATAATGTTTTGACGGCGGAGTGATATGCCAAAGTACAAACCATTATACTACCGCAATTCTGAACATAATTTACTGTATATTTAAAACATTCAAGCCGAAACATTGTTTTCTTTTGTAATTTAAGCATTTCATATAAAGTTAATTCAGAAACATATTAGTGCAATCAAGAAATTTTGCATTTCCATCGTTTTTCATCGTTTGCTAAGATTCTTGGTATTTGATGAAACGGTGACAGAGATGTATGTGTATGCAAGGAACGATAACTCTGGGTAGAGATTGGTCAAATCCGTAAACCAATGAAAATGAACCAATGAAAGGTCCTAAATATAGATAACCTTCAACTATTGATTTTAATTACCTTCAACTATTGATTTTAAAGCCTGTCGTGCCCAGATCGCCCACTCCATAGAAGATTTTAGTATAAAATGGTGTCGTAGAGAACATGCGGACCCAAACTCGCTTTCTACTTGGAAAAAGTCTATTCTTAAAATTATAGATACACGTATTAACTTTTATAATGCTAACCCCTCTTTATTACCTCCGAGACCTAGATTTTCCTTTCGTAATCTAAAATCGGGAATTCAGGAATTTCATAATAAATTTGTTTTAGTTCCTGCAGATAAAGCAGCTAATAATGTAATTATTGTTTGACGCCTACATTACGTCAATATTTTATCTCTGGAACTCGGCAGCACCAATTCGTATACTCCAGTTAATTCTTCTGAGGAAAATGTTGTTTCCGCACATATTACTCGGTGCACTACTTTCAAGGCTGGTGTAAGCGATAAGCAAAATAAACTGCCTACCATGTACTGGATTCCTAAATTACATAAAAATCCGTATAAGGCTCGCTTTATTTCTAATTATAGTGCCTGCACCACAACAAACATCCCCAAACGTTTAACTTCTTGTCTTACTGCCGTTAAAGATCACGTTAAACTATATTGTAAAACTTATGAAAACTCTGGGATTAATTTATTTTGGTCTATAAAAAATTCAGGAGACGTTCTTGATAAAATTTTCAATAAAGGTCAAGTTTCATCAATAAGTACTTATGACTTCTCTACACTATATACAACCTTACCACATCATCTTATTAAAGACAAGCTAATTTCTCTTATTCAAAAAACATTTGCTAGAGAAAATACTACATTTTTGGCATGTAATAATATTAAAGCGTTTTTCACTAGCGGCAGTTTAGACAATTATACTATGTGGACTTGCTATGAAGTTTGTGAAGCACTCATCTTCCTATTAGATAATATTTTCGTCAGGTATGGTACCACCGTTTATAGACAAATTGTTGGTATCCCTATGGGTACGAACTGTGCACCACTTGTCGTAGATTTGTTTTTATTTTGCTATGAAAGGGATTTCATGTTGAGTCTTTCACCAGATACCCAGGCAGATGTTATTGAAGCTTTTAATGACACCTCTCGGTATCTGGATGACATACTGAACATTGACAACCCTTTCTTTCCAACTATGGTTCATACTATTTATCCTAAAGAACTTCGGCTTAATAAAGAAAATATATCTGATAATAACGCTTCTTTTCTTGATTTAGATCTCTCGATTGAAAATGGTAAAATAATTAACAAAATCTATGACAAGAGAGATGATTTTAATTTTGACATTGTTAATTATCCCCACTTGGATGGGGATGTTCCCCGAGCAACTTCTTATGGGGTGTATCTGTCTCAACTTATTCGTTTTAATATTCGTAATCTTTGTATAACTAAAAAGTTACTCAATCAGGGTTACCGTTACCATAAACTTTGTAAAACCTTTGCAAACTTTTATTATCGTACCCCTGATCTTCTTTCCAAATATAAATGTAATTTAAGGACTCTTTTGCGACAAGGACTATCACAACCTGACTTCTATGGTGATATGATTTATAAACTTCGTAAGATTCTTGGTCATGATCACTTTCATACTATCTTTGTTAAACTTGTTAAAAAGTTTATCAAAAGAGGTTATGACCCTATCATTTTGCAACGTACTGCATGCTTGTTGGTGGACCCTTTTACAGTTCGCCACTATGCTTTCCTCTTTAATTGTACGATGACCGGACAGGCTGTGGACCCTATGATGACGCCTACCTAAAGCCCAGTGGGACAGTGGCGTTTGATGTTTGTCCATGTTCTTTCTTGTCGTGCCCTTAATGGTGTATTCTCTTACTGCTCTGGCTTCTGCCAATTCATTGAGTACCTTCATTGTGGCTTTCTAGGCTATTGTTTTTTTGTATTATATTTACACGAGCATTTTTGTGTTTTACTTATATTGCCTATTGATGCTGCCTTGTTGGTTAGAGTTTATATCATGGTGGGGATTTCTTTATTTACACTGTCCTGTTTTAATGGGATGACAGTAGGGTAAGTGTGAGGTTTGGTGCACCCTAGAACCGGTTTAAACCCCCAGTGGCCTACTTTGCCACTAACCGTTCCAAGGCGGTAGCCCTATTGTCAACCCTTTTGTGTTTGTGATGTCGTTTGCATTTTTTTATTACTTTTGCCTTTTCGTTTGTCTGTTTGCGTGTTTGTTTTTGTGTTTTGTGGTTGACTGTCGTCCTTGAATGCTGCTTTCCCTGTCTGGTATTTTTATCCTTCTTTACAAACACTGAAACAATGGCTTACTGCGCTTGTGTAGTCTTCGCTGACATTGGGTAAAAGCTGGTGTGGAGTCTTGAGTGAGCTTTGGAGTTAATTTTTGGAGTGAATATTTGGAGTCAGTTTTGTAGTGAGTTTTTTAATTGATTTTTTTTTATGAATTAATTTTTTGTAAATTAATATTGATACGTGTAGACTCATCATGATGTGACATGAAATATGAATGAATGCTGTATAACATCTTGTAACTTGACTGTACTTCTCAGATTCTGGTTCCATACTATATCATCTCAAACGCGTTTTAGGAAAGGAACTCTATAAGCAACTGCTTTCGTTCCAATCCTTTTTCACATTTTGTATTATGTATATTTCACCGATTGTATAAATATTGGAAAAAAATAAGTTTAAACCAAGCACATTAGGACAGTTTCACTTTCACCGTATACCAGAATGATATAAGCTTTTAGCTTCTGTGTGTCAGGGTTCTTGCATATATAATCTTATATACATGGTCAGTACATAAGTTGCACCTTTTTAATTAAACTAGTACCTAAATAAAGATAATAAGTGGACCCTGAAGACCCTTAGAAGATGATTAATGACTGAATATATATTGTCATGTATACGGAATTCATGTGTAACATCTTACATACATATATTAGTAGATATTCTTAAAACCACTCGAAACATTGCTTACAATTAATATTGGTAGTATACGCTGTACTCGTTTGAATATTAATAATCAAGACATCTTCGTAGGGGAAGAGTTCGGGCTGCAGAAGTATAGACACTGCAACGAGGTATTTGACTGGTCGAATGATTTTAGCTCATCGCGTTAGGTTTCCATTGAGTAAGGCGTTACTTATGTGACATGACTAAATCGAGAGTTACGCATTAGAAAATTGACAATAGTCGCTTATTTTCAGTTAAACAAGTAGGAGAAATCTCATCTCTAACGCGTTAGAAAATCCGGAGTAACGCGTTAGAGATGGAATAAGTAATGCGTTACATGTTGTAACGCGTTACTTTTGGACTTATGACACGAACCGCTACTCATACTCTTAATTCAACGCTCTAGGTTTGGGGGTTGACCAGCCCGGTTAAAGCCGTTTACAATTGTGTCTATAGAGTTTGGAAACTCCAAATACGCCAGTTATATAATATGTAATATATATACCTCGTCATCAGTAGGTTTAGGAACCGTGTACATATGTTGTAAAATGTGGCTGTTGTTGATGGAATTGAACTGAATGTTGTTTAACGGCTCATCAACACAGTATATGTTATTTAGAGCCGCCCCAGAGAGAGGGGAAGGATACATAGGAATCCGGGAACCTGCCCTACTCTTATTATCGAATAGATTCCTATGGTTCTTTAACGTGCTCGGAAGATAGACCGATACACGGGACCGCCCGGTTTACGTCCCCATCCGACGGACGAGTGTTGTTGATGGGATAGCTACTTTAATTAGGCATGTCGGTATTTATTGACATGCACACTAGCGTTTATTTAAGGGCTTTTAAGTAGAATACTGCTTAAGCCAGTGGTAGAGGACGTGAGAGGTGTTTCACCTTATATTACCTCTCATGAATGACTCAATAAAAACGAGTCTGCTACTTTTCTCTCTTGCTTGTGAGTGTTGCTTTCAAAGGATCCACTTTAAAGTTTTCATTTAAGATTAGAAACTTCACCCTGACCTGTCCAAGTTCACAGTTTTATGGGAAGCTTGTTGAAGATGAGGGTGTCATTAAAGGTCTAAAATTGGAACTTCATCGTCAAGGTCAAGGTCAAGGATTAGTGTTTTGCCTAAATATGGCGTGTGCAAGGGACTTCTTCTAGATCGTTCAAGGTAAGAAGCTGAAACTGTGTATTAAGCGTGTTGAGGATGAGAGGGTGTCAATAAAGTTCTGCAATTGACCTTCACCATTTAGGTCAAGGTCTGGACTTGAGGTATTATTGAGATATCGAAAATACGGATATTCTACGATGGCTTCCATCGACATACTCTAGTTGAGCTTTGCAACTGTAAATCAGACGAACACGTTTGCTATGCAGCTAACTCCAGCACTCTAGGTGCCCAGTACAGTGATGCTATCGTAGTGGGAATATATCAAGGAGAACGTAACTACTATGCATAGTAAAGTGGAAATGTAACTAACGAGGTATTTGATTGGTCGAATGATTTTAGCTCATCGCGTTAGGTTTCCACTGAGTAACGCTTACTTATGTGACATGTAACACGTAAGTGACTAAATCGAGAGTAACGCGTTAGAAAATTGACAATAGTCGCTTATTTTCAGTTCAACAAGTAGTAGAAAACTCATCTCTAATGCGTTAGAAAATCCGGAGTAACGCGTTAGAGATAGAATAAGTAATGCGTTACATGTTGTAACGCGTTACTTTTGGACTTATGACACGAACCGCTACTCATACCCGTAATTCAACGCTCTAGGTTTGGGGGTTGACCAGCCCGGTTAAAGCCGTTTACAATTGTGTCTATAAAGTTTGGAAACTCAAAATATAATTATAATATATAGTTATATAATATATAATATATATACCTCATCATCAGTAGGTTTAGGAACGATGTACATATGTTGTAAAATGTGGCTGTTGTTGGCGGGATAGCTACTTTAATTAGGCATGTCGGTATTTATTGACATGCACACTAGCGTTTATTTAGTGCTGTGTGAAGGCTATCAGGGCTTTTAAGTAGAATACTGTTTAAGACGGTGGTAGAGGGCGTGAGAGGTGTTTCACCTTATATTACCTCTCATGAACTGACTCAATAAAACCGAGTCTGCTACTTTTCTCTCTTGCTTGTGAGTGTTGCTTTCAAAGGATCCACTTTAAAGATTTCATTTAAGATTAGAAACTTCACCCTGACCTTCCAAGTTCACAGTTTTATGCGGAGCGTGTTGAAGATGAGGGTGTCATTAAAGGTCTAAAATTGGAACTTCATCGTCAAGGTCAAGGATTAGTGTTTTGCTTAAATATGGCGTGTGCAAGGGACTTCTTCTAGATCGTTCAAGGTAAGAAGCTGAAACTGTGTATTAAGCTTGTTGAGGATGAGAGGGTGTCAATAAAGTTCTGCAACTGAACTTCACCATATAGGTCAAGGTCTGGACTTGAGGTATCATTGAGATATCGAAAATACGGATATTCTATGATGGCTTCCATCGACTTACTCTAGTTGAGCTTTGCAATTGTAGATCAGACGAACACGTTTGCTATGCAGCTAACTCAAGCACTCTAGGTGCCCAGTACAGTGATGCTATCGTAGTGGGAATATATCAAGGAGAACGTAACTACTATGCATAGTAAAGTGGAAATGTAACTTAAGAACAAAACAAAAAAATAGCAAAAAGAAGAAGAAGAAGAAAAAGAAAAGGAAGAAGAAGAAGAAAAGGAAGAAGAAGAAGAAGCGCTGAAAGTCTCTGAAATAAAGGTAACCGCCCAATGTGGGACCGGGTGGGCATGTTCGAACCCGCGACGCCAATATTAAGTCTCATGCTCTGCTAACTAATCGAATCAGCCGAGCTATGATGTTATCAACGGTACTCATTAGATAAGACTACACCAATTACTAGCCAATCAGCGGGCCGGGAAAAGTTCCAGGTAAATTCGGAGCTATTACATAGAATCTCTTACTTTTGATTGGTTGACAAGATAAACAAACCAAAAACCTTTGCTGAAAAATTAAAATTCATCTTTTGAAGGTTAAATCATACATTTGTGCAATGTATTCATATTTTGTGGTATAATAAAAACAAGAAGTATATTTTACATTTTCTTTGTGTTTCTACATGCAAGTAGGTGGGTCACTACCATCCAACCCAAACAGCTTTTTCAAAACATACTCAAGGTATGGTTTGTGTATGTTTTTTTTTTATATAACTTAGATAGGTCTTTCAAAACAAGTCGGCAAAAATATAGCTTCTTATTTTAGGGAACCCAGTACAGAGCTTAGAGCTATAATGGACGTCTACGGAAAATGAATTGGTGTAGTAGGACCATTTATGGCTTGTGCGTACAGTATGACGTTATCAAGTGTAGTACTTGTTAAAAAGTTTGATACCGCATAAGTATGTGTCAGGTCTAGTGCCGTTTTGAGGTTTCTGAATGAAACGAAATGAAACGGTATCAGAAATAACTTGTTCGCTGCTTTTACAAATAAAAAGAGAGTAAAACGAGCCAATCACGGCATACTATAATAGTAGAACTATCATGAGGCAAAGCAAACAGAAGAACAAATAAACGGCAAAACAGAAGGTCAAATGCGGAGTGGCGAATAATTGAATTGGATAAGCCACAGCCTCCGGACCTCCATGTCTGTTATGGGGATCACCTAGCTACATAACTGTCATGCAACGTCTACAGGCGATTAAGCATTTACATGTAGCAGTTAAACATATATATTTTCCATTTAACCAGTTACATTTTATAGAGAATTTTGTTTATATTCGTCTTAATTATGGTATTATGCAAATGTCGCAGCAGGTAACTCTCTGTTTACACTAGCCAGAATCCATAGCAATTAAAATCATAACGAGACAATGACACTTATAAATAAAGCAAGCAATGGAAGGTTATCATAAAAATAACCAGTCTGGTTCCCATTTCTTAACTGTACCGTGACTTACCGTGTGGATACCAGCGTATGTGTGAAAACGAAACTATATATATGTTCGGCACAGAAATGAACGACTGGTGGCGATTATGAGTTCGTTTAAATAATCGAATGGAATTTATAGCTTAGGATTGGAATGGTTATTGTCGGAAGCTGAAACAAACTCTCAATCCGATGTGTCTAGTGGTTAGGATTCCTGGTTTTCACCCAGGCGGCCTGGTACAACTCCAGATCCCGAAAATTACTTTTACCATATCTAGATATAACATGAAGACTGATGCATATGCTCTGAAAACATCAGCGACGTAGAATGTTACAAGTACACAAATGATGCTCACTCAAGACGAAGAAGAAGTTGACGAAGAAGAAGAAGAAAAAGAAAAAGAAGAAGACAACAAGAGAAGAAAATGAAGAAGAAGAAAAAGAAGAAGAAGTAGGAAAAGAAGAAGAAGAAGAAGAAGAAGAAGAAGAAAAAGAAAAAGAAGAAGAAGAAGAAGAAGAAAAAGAAAAGAAGAAGAAGAAGAAGAAGAAGAAGAAGAAGAAGAAGAAGAAGAAGAAGAAGAAGAAGAAGGAGAAGAAAAAGAAGCAGAAGAAAGAAAAAGAATAGTAAGCGCTAAAAGTGTCTGAAATAAAGGTAACCGTCGAACGTGGGACGGGGTGGGGTTGCTTGAACCCACGACCCTGATATTAAAAGTCCCTTGCTGTACCAACTAAGCGTAAAGTGTGGCGTTATCAATTGTAGTGCTTGTTAAAAGTATGATACCGCATAAGTGTGTGTCAGGTGTCAGGTCTAGTCCCGTTTTGAGGTTCTGAATGAAAGAAATGAAACGGTATCAGATTAATTTGATGTTTGCTGCTTTTACAAAACACAAGAGAGTAAAACGAGCCAATCACGGCATACTATAATAGTAGAATTATCATGAAGCAAAGCTACCAGAAGAACAAATCAACGGCAAAACAGAGGTCAAATGCGGAGTGGCGAATAATTGAATTGGATAAGCCACGGCCTCCGGACCTCCATGTCTGTTATAGTGATCACCTAGCTATATAACTTAACATAACGTCATGCAACGTCTACAAGCGATTAAGCATTTACATATAGCAGTTACACATATTTTCTTTATATTTAACCAGTTACATCTTTATAGAGAAACACGTTTAAATTCGTCTGGAGTATTATGCAAAATGTCACATCAGGTAACTACCTCTCTGTTGACACTAGCCAGAATCCCAGCAATTAATGAATACAAATAAAATCATTACGAGACAATGACACTTATAATAAAGACAAGCAATCGTAGGTTATCGTAAAAATAACCAGCCTGGTTCCCATTGCTTATATGTACCTTGACTTAGCGTGTGGATACCAGCGTATGTGTAAAAACGAACTAGGCACATGAACGACTGGTGTCGATTTCGAGTTCATTTAAATAATAGACTGGAATTTAGCTTAGGGCTTGAAAGGTAATTGTCCGAAGATAAAACTCACTCATTCCGGTGTGTCTAGTTGTTAGGATTCCTGGTTTCACCCAGCGGCCCTAGTACAAAATCACGGCCCTGAAAATTATTTTTACCATATCTAGATATAACGTTTAGGTGGGTGTAACCCCCATCCCCTCTTGAATCCGGAATACCAGATAAATTGATGACGGAATCCGGAATACTCTCTAAATTACAGCCTGAATCCGGAATACTGTTTGAGTTCAAACTGCGCCCTTAAACAAACTACCCGCCGCATAACGGCAAAAGGACACTACAAACCCGTAAAAACTCTATACATATATTCATATCATATAATAATAATAATAATAATAATAATAATAATAACAATAATAAAAATAATAAAGACTTTATTTAACGAGAGAACTCATAATAAAATAAATTGGCCGATTAAAAGCATAGAAATTTTGACGGGTGCTTAAAATACCCGTGATTGAATATGCGTAAAAATAATTATG
This sequence comes from Cyrtodaria siliqua, assembly GCA_037043455.1. Classification (NCBI taxonomy): domain Eukaryota; kingdom Metazoa; phylum Mollusca; class Bivalvia; order Adapedonta; family Hiatellidae; genus Cyrtodaria; species Cyrtodaria siliqua. Next base: position 174,163 of record JAWPHD010003096.1, read on the forward strand.
AGTTGGGTAACTCTTATATAAGTGGCAGTTTATGTCATTACTCTTAAATTTCTACCGCGTTACTCACGATTTTCTAACCGTTAGAAATTAGATTTCCTCTATATATTCAACAGAAAAGTAACAATAATTCAACATTTTTAACGCGTTAGACATAAAATAGTAACGCATTACTTTTTTTACATGTTTAATCAAACAGTAACGTGCTACTTGTTAATCATTGTTTGCATTCTAGGAGTAGCGCGAAGCAGCAAGTAACGCGTTACTTGTCAGATCCAAGTCTCACCCAGAGGCCATCATTGACCTCTGTCAACGTCTAAGAAAGTAGCCTGCAATCACATGATAATTTGTCACATGACCATAGCTGAAATATCAAAATGGCGAACAGAACTTCCACACCGTGACACCACCAACTATCGGCTGCTGACTAACACGTAAACAGTCGAAAGAAACACGACTTATTTTCTACATTTTGATATATATTTTAAGTTAATAATTTAATTTAAGTTATGTTGTTAAGAGCTATGTGATACTGGAACGTGCTGGTAAGTAAAATGCTGTACTGTAACCCCATGGGAACGATTTGGTGTTGCGTATTAATAATGTTTTGACGGCGGAGGGATATGCCAAAGTACAAACCATTATCCTACCGCAATTCTGAACATAATTTACTGTATATTAAAAACATTCAAGCCGCAACATTGTTTTCTTTTGTAATTTAAGCATTTCATATAAAGTTAATTCAGAAATATATTAGTGCAATCAAGAAATTTTGCATTTCCATCGTTTTTCTTCGTTTGCCAAGATTCTTGGTATTTGATGAAACGTTGACAGAGATGTATGTGTATGCAAGGAACGACAACTCTTGGTAGAGATTGGTCAAATCCGTAAACCAATGAAAATGAAGTTAACAAACACTGAAACAATGGCTTACCGCGCTTGTGTAGTCTTCGCTGACATTGGGTAAAAGCTGGTGTGGAGTCTTGAGTGAGCTTAGGCAGTACAGTGCGGACCTACGATGCCATTGCGTTCGGACGCTGTGGTTTTTATAGGACCCTATATATCATTTTCGAGTTAATTTTTGGAGTGAATATTTGGAGTCAGTTTTGTAGAGTTTCAATTTTTTTTTTTATATATTCAATTCCTTTTGGTTCTATCGATCATTGCATATTTCACAAAATCTGACTCCAAAAACTCATTCCAAAATTTGACTACAAAGCTCACTACAAGACTTCACTGGAACTTTAACAACTACCCCGCCATATTTATACGTGTAGACTCGTCATTATGTGACATGAAATATGAATGAATGCTGTATAACATCTTGTAACTTGACTGTACTTCTCAGACTCTGGTTCCATAACCATATCATCCCACACGCGTTTTAGGAAAGGAACTCTATAAGCATCTGCTTTCGTTCCAATCCTTTTTCACATTTTGTATTATGTACATTTCACCGATTGTATAAATATTGGAAATAAAATAAGTTTAAACCAAGCACATTAGGACAGTTTCACTTTCACCGTATACCGGAATGATATAAGCCTTTAGCTTTTGTGTGTCAGGGTTCTTGCATATATAATCTTATATACATGGTCAGTACATAAGTTGCACCTTTTTAATTAAACTAGTACCTAAATAAAGATAATAAGTGGACCCTGAAGACCCTTAGCATATGAATAATGACTGAATATATATTGCCATGTATACGGAATTCATGTGTAACATCTTACATACATATATTAGTAGATATTCTTAAAACCACTCGAAACATTGCTTACAACTAATATTGGTAGTATACGCTGTACTCGTTTGAATATTAATAATCAAGACATCTTCGTTGGTGAAGAGTTCGGGCTACAGAAGTATAGACACTGCAACGAGGTATTTGACTGGTCGAATGATTTTAGCTCATCGCGTTAGGTTTCCATTGAGTAACGCGTTACTTATGTGACATGTAACGGGTAAGTGACTAAATCGAGAGTTACGCGTTAGAAAATTGACTATAGTCGCTTATTTTCAGTTAAACAAGTAGGAGAAAACTCATCTCTAACGCGTTAAAAAATCCGGAGTAACGCGTTAGATATGGAATATGTAATGCGTTACAAGTTGTTACGCGTTACTTTTGGACTTATGACACGAACCGTAACTCATACACTTAATTCAACGCTCTAGGTTTGGGGGTTGACAAGCCCGGTTAAAGCCGTTTACAATTGTGTCTATAGAGTTTGGAAACTCAAAATACGCCAGTTATATAATATATATTCTAATACACCCGCACTATATAACCCAGTTTAAAATATCTCGTTATATTGAACGATATATCACTGTAATTTTTGCAACGTTAGGAGAATAAGCATTGCGCATTCCGCATTCCGCATTGTAACGTATGCAACGTTAGGAGAGCAAGCAACGCAATGCGAAAGATTTCAGATGTTGTCACATTTTAGGGGTATTAGAATAGAAATAGAACATCGTTTACGGTGAATTATCTATAATATATCACGGTTTGTCGTTCAATTGTAAACAATAATTTCACGAGCCCGAAATTATTGTTTACAATTGAACTCCAAACCGTGATATATTAAACGATAATTCACAGTAAACGATGTTCTATTTCTTAAATATATATACCTCGTCATCAGTAGGTTTAGGAACGGTGTACATATGTTGTAAAATGTGGCTGTTGTTGGCAGGATAGCTACTTTAATTAGGCATGTCGGTATTTATTGACATGCACACTAGCGTTTATTTAGTGCTGTGTGGCGGCTATAAGGGCTTTTAAGTAGAATACTGCTTAAGCCGGTGGTAGAGGGCGTGAGAGGTGTTTCACCTTATATTACCTCTCATGAACTGACTCAATAAAACCGAGTCTGCTACTTTTCTCTCTTGCTTGTGAGTGTTGCTTTCAAAGGATCCACTTTAAAGATTTCATTTAAGATTAGAAACTTCAGCCTGACCTCTCCAAGTTCACAGATGAATGCGAAGCTTGTTGAAGATGAGGGTGTCATTAAAGGTCTAAAATTGGAGCTTCATCGTCAAAGTCAAGGATTAGTGTTTTGCCTAAATATGGCGTGTGCAAGGGACTTCTTCTAGATCGTTCAAGGTAAGAAGCTGAAACTGTGTATTAAGCGTGTTGAGGGTGAGAGGGTGTCAATAAAGTTCTGCAATTGACCTTCACCATCTAGGTCAAGGTCTGGATTTGAGGTATCATTGAGATATCGAAAATACGGATATTCTATGATGGCTTCCATCGACTTACTCTAGTTGAGCTTTGCAACTGTAAATCAGACGAACACGTTTGCTATACAGCTAACTCAAGCGCTATAGGTGCCCAGTACAGTGATGCTATCGTAGTGGGAATATATGATAGAACGTAACTTCCATGCATATTAAAGTGGAAATGTAACTTGAGAACAAAACAAAAAAATACCAATATGAAAGATTAGAATCACAGTGGAAGATGTAACATGTATTCCTGTATATTGTAAAAGGTAGCCATTGATGGGAACATGTAGACAAAGATATACTTCACACACCATAAGTATGAAACGTGAACTTATCCTCCAAAGAAGGTATAACATGTCACATTCACAGATCACAGTCAATTGAAAGCGCATATTTGAAACAAATAACAATTACCAGGATATATAGGTATGGGTGTTATGGAAGTTATGGGTGACACCTTAGTACCGCCTTGGAAGGCTTTTGATAATGTGTCTTACTCTTACTATCGAATATATTCCTATGGTTCTTTAAAGTGCTAAGAGGATAGGCTCCGATACAAGGAATGCCGGTTAACACTCCCGTCCGACGGTCACCACATTCAACAGATACAGTGTTGACGGTCACCACATTCAACAGATACAGTGTTAGGTAGACATTAATAAAAGGGTATCGTATGTACAAGCAAGGCACACGGATATACGGATAACGTATGTACAAGGAAGGCACAAGGATATACGGATAACGTATGTACAAGCAAGGCACAAGGATATACGGATAACGTATGTACAAGCAAGGCACAAGGATATACGGATAACGTATGTACAAGCAAGGCACAAGGATATACGGATAACGTATGTACAAGCAAGGCACAAGGATATACGGATAACGTATGTACAAGCAAGGCACAAGGATATACGTGCATTTTCATTTAACAAAAAGACAAATAGCAATGGTGGTTTTCTTGAAAACAATGCGGATATAATTAAGATGTAGATTACAGATGAGATAATAGTTACATGTGCTTTTTATTTGGAATTATTAGAAGATGAAGTGAATATAAGCTAAATTAAAACACAACAAAAATGTCACACGTGTTAGTATATAAGCGGTATATGCATAAAAAAGAAATTACACAGAGTGTATCAAATATGGATTATACTATGTGTATGGTACAGAGATATAATTTAAGTGAAGCCTTAAACTTTACAATTCAGTCTTGATACAAAACTGATTTCCAGGTGCGTTTTGGTTTCACCATAACTCGTTTTAGAAGCATTTTCTTTAAATTAATGTATTTTTAAATACATGTTAGATGCAGATTGTAATCAGTCAGGCTTCATACTTTCATTTGATATCAATCCACCAGTGATTTACGATAAAAGCTAAGCTGCATATGTTTAAATTTTATTATCTCCCTTTATGCATATGTTTATCGCGTCTGTTGTCAACCAACAATAAGTGACATATATGGAATATTTTTTTGTATTTGAAGTTTCACAAAAAATACCTAACCCATTTTTCTTCAAAAGATTGCCTTCCAGTTTATTAATACATCTCTTTGGTAATTTGTGTTTTAATTTTTTATTTTTATTTTTTTATAAGGGTCATTTATTTTAACCGTTGATTGTCAAAATTCGTTCCACTTTGCGCAAGTAATTTCAACTAATCCTTGTTCGGGAGGGTTTATGCTTTCCAATGGTATCATAGTTATCCATTTTTAAGGTGGTCCCAACAAATTTTAAAAAAACCGTCTATTGTCACCACGACATTATATGTTACAACCATTCTAGTATTATAATAGATCTATACGTGTGGAGCGCTGTGGTCTAGTGGTATAGCGTTGGACCCATGATCGAAAAGTCGTGAGCTCGATACCCGCCATTGCCATTTGCGTGGTGTCCCTGAGCAAGACACTTTATCTGCATTTGCTTAGTACTGGTTCTACCCAGGAAGACATCGAGAGTGATTCAAATAAGTTCATAGAGATTTCGTTACAATCGATGTAAAATAAATAAGTTTAAACTAAACTAATAGATATATACGTACAGAACCGACATTTTAATTTAATGCTGATTGTTGAATGTTGATTTGCAAACATAAAACAACTCTTTGATGGGTAATAGCCTGAGAATCTAATGACGATAAAAACGAAACCAAGAAAAGGATATTTAGGTAATAAAACCCAATAACGAAAACCGACCATGTTATGTATACAACGGGTTCAAACTATGCAAAACCTTACAAAGAAGCTGTGCGTCTTCGGCACATTATTGAACAATGGCTTCAAGTTATTCCACTCCACCTACGTATCTGCCATCAGAAACCGTCCATTTGGAGTACTCAATGTCTTAAGAAAGGCACCCAAAAGGACGATTTCTACCAGACAGAGCTTTTTGAGTTGTACGAGCTCTGCTAAACGTGCTTAGTCCAAAGCTTCGCATTTAGGGTTTTCGATTTGCATGCCGAAATGAGACGCCTCATTAACATGGCTCAACGTGCAGATGCGTAAACAATTAATGGAGAAAACTTTGTAGTATAACATGTAGGCTAATGTAGGTACAGGCGTTATGTTTCGTTTTAAAGCAGCCTGAGTTCAGTCTGTGCTGGGATGCAGTTTCGTATTCATATATTTCATCGGATGTGCTCAGATTTAAAAAAAAGAGTATGATAATGGAATTTTGGAAACGGCCGAGCACGACACATAAGAAATATTGCAGTCTCGGTTTGATTGAGACTGTTCATGAGTGGTAGTGAAATATGCTAGCTACCGCTCACGCCCTCTAGCCCCGGGTTGAGCAGAACTCAATATTCATAAAATCAACAGCACAAAATTGTAACCATCCCGAAGATGGCATGCATATGGCGGTGGGCATGGAGTTATCCTTCTTTAACGTATTCCCCATGTCGTACGGCGTATGGTCCCAGTATCTAATAAAATGAAATGCCCCGAAGAGCGAAATAAACATAATGGAATTTAGTTGGGAGCAGCGGTTATGAAGCCTGCGTATAAAAAGCAGACAACATATCCTATGAGTGGTTAAACAATACTCAGAGCCTTTTATCAGCCGGAGTAGTGGAACCACCGAATCAAAAATTAAGTAAGAAAACAAAAGAAATTGAAAATGTACCACCGATAACTAACTATAAGTATCGGGCTCAGCGATCTCCAAAGATCGAATGAATAACAGTACTGATTGCAAGCGCGTGGAGACGTTTTACTGCCGCCACACTGCACAAGCAACGCCACTGTGCTATAAAAAAAGAGTATGATAATGGATCTTTGGAAACGGCCGAGCACGACACATACGAAATATTGCAGTCTCGGTTTGATTGTGACTGTTCATGAGTTGTAGTGAAATATGCTAGCTACGGCTCACGCCCTCTAGCCCCGGGTTGAGCAGAACTCAATATTCATAAAATCAACAGCACAAAATTTTAACCATCCCGAAGATGGCATGCATATGGCGGTGGACATGGAGTTATCCTTCACGTATTCCCCAGGTCGTACGGCGTATGGTCTTAGTATCTAATAAAATGAAATGCCCCGAAATGCCCCGGCTTGTTTTAAATAAATTTTCATTTTGTTAATCGCGTCCCGTCCAAAATACTACATACATGTAGTCTGCGTCCCGCGTACCACGCCTTTGCGTCCGGAATACTCTGTAAATCAGCCAGAATCCGGCGTCGGAACATGGGTGGGGGGTGGGGGCTGGTTCATGAAGACTGATGCATATGCTCTGAAAAGTTAAGCGTGATAGAATGTACACACATGATGTTCACTCATTCAAGCCGAAATAGAAGAAGATTGATTGATTGAACTGGATTTTATAGTCGCACCAACAACAAAGGTCATATGGCGACTTTCCAGCTTCCATTGGTGGAGGAAGACCCCAGGTGCCCCTCCGGGCAATTTTCGTGCACGGGCGGGCACCTGCGTTGAACCACCGACGTTCCGCAAGCCAGCTGGATAGCTTCCCCACATAAAGATTCCTAGGTCCCTGAGGGATTGAACCTACAGCGGTGAGGGGCAAGTGATTTCAAGTCAGAGACGTTAACCACTCGGCCACGGACGCCCCTAAATAGAAGAAGAAGAAGAAGAAGAAGAAGAAGAAGAAGAAGAAGAAGAAGAAGAAGAAGAAGAAGAAGAAGAAGAAGAAGAAGAAGAAGAAGAAGAAGAAGAAAAAGATACAGAAGAAAAAGAAGAAGATGATGATGATGATGATGATGATGAAGGGCTAAAAGAGTCTGAACTAGAAGGAACCGCTCACCTTGGGACGTGTGGGATTGCTCGTACCCACGGCCCCGATAGTAAGAGTCTCATGCTCTACCAACTAAACGAGTCAGCCGAGCTATGATGCTATCAACATTATTGTTATTGCTGCTTTTACAAAACAAAAGAGAGTAAAACTAGCCAATCACGGCATACTATAATAGTAGAACTTTTATGAAGCAAAGCAACCAGAAACACAAATAAACGTCAAAACAGAAGGTCAAATGCGGAGTGGCGAATAATTGAATTGGATAAAAAAATATAAAAAGATCGGATAAGCCACAGCCTCCGGACCTCCATGTCTGTTGTAGTGATCACCTAGCTATATAAGTTAACACAACGGTCATACAACGTCTAGAAGCGATTAAGCATTTACATGTAGCAGTTACACATATGTTCTTTCTATTTAACCAGTTACAAAATATTTTATAGAGAAACATGTTTAAATTCGTCTGAAGTATTATGCTCTCAGTCCGAAGTGTCTAGTGGTTAGGATTCCTGGTTTTCACCAAGGCGCCCATGGTACAACTCCCGGACCAGAAAATTACTTTTATCAAATCTAGAAATAACATGAAGACTGATGCATGTGCTCTTAAAAGTTCAGCGTGATAGAATGTTACAAGTACACAAATGATGCTCACTAAAAGAAGAAGAAGAAGAAGAAGAAGAAGAAGAAGAAGAAGAAGACGAAGACGAAGAAGAAAAAGAAGAAGAAGATGAAGACGAAGATGAAGAAGATGAAGAAGAAGAAGAAGAAGAAGAAGAAGAAGAAGAAGAAGAAGAAGACGACGAAGAAGCGCTAAAGTGCAATAAATAAATGTAACCTCCCAACGTGGTATGGGTGCCTCCAACCCACAACCCCGTGCCCTACCAACTAAACTAGCTAGTCGAACTATGATTTTATCAACAGAACTCGTAATGGCTTGAGCGTACAATGTGGCGTTATCAAGTGTAGTCCTTGTTAAAAGTGTGATACGGCATGATTATGTGTCAGGTCTAGCACAGTTTTGAGGTTTCTGAATCAAACGGTGTCAGAAATAACTTGATGTATGACTGCGTTTACAAAACTAAAGAGAGTAAAACGAGCTAATCACAGCATATTATAATAGTAGAACTACCATGAAGCAAAACAACCAGAAAAACAAATAAGCGGCAAAACAGAAGGTCAAATGCGGAGTGGCGTAAAATTGAATTGGATAAGCCACAGCCTCCGGACCTACCAATTTATAGATGTGATCAGCTAGCTATATATATTAACAAAACGGTAATGCAACGTCCGCGTGCGATAAAACATTTACATATAGCCTTTAAAAATATGTTCCGTCTCTATAACCGGTTACAATTTATAGAGAAACATGTTCAAATTCGTGCAAAATGTCGCTGCAGGTAACTCTCTCTGTTGACATTAGCCTGTATCGATAGAAATTAATGAAAACAAATGAAATCATAAGAGACAATGAAATTTATAAATAAAGACAAGCAATCGCTTATCGTAAAAATAATCAGACTGGTTCTCATTTTTGAAATGTATCTTGAATTAACGTGCGGATACCAGCGTATGTGTGAAAACGAAACTAGATGTTCGGCACGGAAATGAACGACCGGTATTGATTTTCGAGTTCATTTAAATAATGGACTGGAATTTAACTGAGGGTTTGAATGGTAATTGTCCGAAGCTGAAATAAGCTCTCACTCCGGTATATCTAGTGGTTAGGAATCCTGGTTTTCACACAGGCGGCCCTGGTACAACTCTCGGCCTCGAAAATTACTTTTACCAGATCTAGAAATATCATGAAGACTGATGCATATGCTCTGAAAAGTTGAGCGTGATAGAATGTTACAAGTAAACAAATGATGTTCACTCAAGGTGAAGAAAAAGAAGAAGAGAAGAAGAAGAAGACGAAGAAGAAGAAGAAGAAGAAGAAGAAGAAGAAGAAGAAGAAGAAGAAGAAGAAGAAGAAGAAGAAGAAGAAGAAGAAGAAGAAGAAGAAGAAGAAAAGAAGAAGAAGAAGAACAAGAACAAGAAGAAGAAGAACAAGAAGAAGAAGAAAAGAAGACGACAAAGACGACGAAGAAGCGCTAAAGTGTCAGAAATAAATGTAACTGCCCAACGTGGTATGGGTGCCTCCAACCCACAACCCCGAGATTAAGAACCTCGTGCCCTACCAACTAAACGAGCTAGTTGGGCTATGATTTTATCAACAGAACTCGTAATGGCTTGAGCGTACGATGTGGCGTTATCAAGTGTAGTCCTTGTTAAAAGTGTGATACGGCATGACTATGTGTCAGATTTAGCCAAGTTTTTAGGTTTCTGAATCAAACGGTGTCCGAAATAACTTGATGTATGACTGCGTTTACAAAACAAAAGAGAGTAAACGAGCCAATCACAGCATATTATAATAGTAGAACTACCATGAAGCAAAGCAACCAGAAAAGCAAATAAGCGGCAAAACAGAAGGTCAAATGCGGAGTGGCGTATAATTGAATTGGATAAGCCACAGCCTCCGGACCTCCCAATTTATAGATGTGATCAGCTAGCTATATATATTAACAAAACGGTAATGCAACGTCCTCGTGCGATTAAACATTTACATATAGCCTTTAAAAATAATTTCTGTCTCTATAACCGGTTACAATTTATAGAGAAACATGTTTAAATTCGTGTTGCAGTATTATGCAAAATGTCGCTGCAGGTAACTCTCTATGTTGACATTAGCCTGAATCCATAGTAATTAATGAAAACAAATGAAATCATAAGAGACAAAGAAATTTATAAATAAAGACAAGCAATCGCTTATCGTAAAAATAACCAGTCTGGTTCTCCTTCTTGAAATGTATCTTGAATTAACGTGAGGATACCAGCGTATGTGTGAAAACGAAACTAGATGTTCGGCACGGAAATGAACGACCGGTATTGATTTGCGAGTTCATTTAAATAATGGACTGGAATTTAGATGAGGGTTTGAATGGTAATTGTCCGAAGCTGAAATAAGCTCCTCACTCCCGTATATCTAGTTGTTAGGATTCCTGGTTTTCACCAAGGCGGCAATGGTACAATTCTCGACCTCGAAAATTACTTTTACCAAAACTAGAAATAACATGAAGACTGATGCATATGCTCTGAAAAGTTCAGCGTGATATAATTTTACAAGTAAACAAATGATGTTCACTCAAGGCGAAGAAGAAGAAGAGAAGAAGAAGACGACGAAGGTCTAGCCAAGTTTTGAGGTTTCTGAATCAAACGGTGTCCGAAATAACTTGATGTATGACTGCGTTTACAAAACAAAAGAGAGTTAAACGAGCCAATCACAGCATATTATAATACTAGAACTACCATAAAGCAAAGCAACCAGAAAAGCAAATAAGCGGCAAAACAGAAGGTCAAATGGAACTTCATCGTCAAGGTCAAGGTGAAGGATTAGTGTTTTGCCTAAATATGGCGTGTGCAAGGAACTTCTTCTTGATCGTTCAAGGTAAGAAGCTGAAACTGTGTATTAAGCGTGTTGAGGATGAGAGGGTGTCAGTAAAGTTCTGCAATTGACCTTCACCATCTAGATCAAGGTCTGGACTTGAGGTATCATTGAGATATCGAAAATACGGATATTCTACGATGGCTTCCATCGATTTACTCTAGTTGAGCTTTGCAACTGTAAATCAGACGAACACGTTTGCTATGCAGCTAACTCAAGCACTCTAGGTGCCCAGTACAGTGATGCTGTCGTACTGGGAATATATTAAGGAGAACGTAACTACTATGCATAGTAATGTGGAAATGTAACTTAAGAACACAAAAAAAAAATAGCAAGAAGAAGAAGAAAAAGAAAAGGAAAAGGAAGAAGCAGAAGAAGAAAAGGAAGAAGAAGAAGAAGAAGACCTGAAAGTGTCTGAAATAAAGGTAACCGCACAATGTGGGACGGGGTGGGCTTGTTCGAACCCGCGACGACAATATTAAGTCTCATGCTCTGCTAATTAATCGAGTCAGCCGAGCTATGATGTTATCAACGGTTCTCATTAGATCAGACTACACCAATTACTATCCAATCAGCGAGCATGGAAAAAGTTCCAGGGTAAATTAGGAGCTATTACACAGAATCTCTTAATTTTGATTTGTTGACAAGATAAACAAACCAAAATATTTTGCTAAAAAAATAAAATTCCACTTTTGAAGGTTAAATCATACATTTGTGCAATGTATTCATATTTTGTGGCATAATAAAAACAAGAAGTATATTTTACATTTTCTTTGTGTTTCTACATGCTAGTAGGTGGGTCACTACCATCCAACCCACAGGCAGACGGCGCGTACCCTACCCCGCCCACACCCTACCCCACTCTACTACCCCCCTCCCTCTGCTCTACTACCCCTTTCCCATCTGTTTCTCTACTACCCCCCATACAAATGTTTTCAATGACATACTGTAAACTGTTTTACTTGGTTTTCCATGTAAAAAAAAAATTGGTCATAGCATCGTCATTTCGATTCGAATCCATCAGGTACATATTATAACAAATAGTCACAACACTGATTTCTTCAATGTGTACTTTATATCGCATCAGCGAAACGTTAAAGACGTTTGAAAGCAGGTCGACTACGATGTGACCTAAGCAATGAATTTTCTATGCACATGGTACGGTATTGGGAAATATCTATCTGCGACGACTCCCGCATAAAAATGCAACGTGATCGTTGGAAGAAAACCGTTTAACAACACTCACCGGTACAAAGAACTTCCAGGAGTAATCACAGACGCTGCAATCGAGTTCTTTCAGAAACGGTCATTTGTTTACCGTTACGATTCGCCATGTTGAATTAAATTACTGGTTTCCTTGTTACCTTTATACTTACGATATGAAGCTGGGTACAAGGCGACCGGAAAAGCGACTGGACCAATCCGGGTGACTTATTTTCAACATGGCGAATCGTAACGATAAACAAATAACCGTTTGTGAAAGAACTCGATTGCAGCGTCTGTGATTACTAATGGAAGTTCTTCGTACCGCTGAGTGTTATTAAACGGTTTTCTTTCAACGATCACGTTGCATTTTTATGCGAGAATCGTCGCAGATAGATATTTCCCAATACCGTACCATGTGCATAGAAAATGCATTGCTTAGGTCACATCGTAGTCGACCTGCTTTCAAACGTCTTTAACGTTTCGCTGATGCGATATAAAGTACACATTGAAGAAATCAGTGTTGTGACTATTTGTTATAATATGTACCTGATGGATTCGAATCGAAATGACGATGCTATGACCAAAAATCCAAGCACAGCAAGGCTTTAAGCGAGGTCTATAGCTGTTTTTATTAAAGAGTCCAAGACCTTTATATGGTATAAAGAGTATGTATTTTTTATTTTTTTTTATTTTATTTTTACATGGAAAACCAAGTAGAACAGTTTACAGTATGTCATTGAAAACATTTGTATGGGGGGTAGTAGAGAAACAGATGGGAAGGGGGTAGTAGAGCAGAGGGATGGGGGGGGGGGGGGGGTTATGGTAAAGTGGGGTAGGGTGTGGACTGTGGACGGGGTAGGGTACGCGCCGTCTGCCTGTGATCCAACCCAAACAGCTTTTGCAAAACATACTCAAGGTATGGTTTGTGTATGTTTTTTTTATAAAACTAAGATAGGTCTTTCAAAACAAGTCAGCAAATATATAGCTTCTTATTTTAGGGAACCCAGTACAGAGCTTAGAGCTATAATGGACGTCTACTGAAAATGAATTGGTGTAGTGTGACCATTAATGGCTTGTGCGTACTGTGTGACGTTATCAAGTGTAGTACTTGTTAAAAAGTTTGATACCGCATAAGTATGTGTCAGGTCTAGAGCCGTTTTGAGGTTTCTAAATGAAACGAAATGAAACGTTATCAGAAATAACTTGTTTGCTGCTTTTACAAAACAAAATAGAGTAAAACGAGCCAATCACGGCATACTATAATAGTAGAACTATCATGAAGGACAGCAAACAGAAGAACAAATAAACGGCAAAACAGAAGGTCAAATGCGGAGTGGCGAATAAGTGAATTGGATAAGCCACAGCCTCCGGACCTCCATATCTGTTATAGGGATCACCTAGCTATATAAGTTAACATAACTGTCATGCAACGTCTACATGCGATAAAGCATTTACATATAGCAGTTATACATATATATTTTCCATTTAACCAGTTGCATTTTATAGAGAATTTTGTTTATATTCGTCTTATAGTATTATGCAAAATGTCGCAGGAGGTAACTCTCTGTTGACACTAGCCAGAATCCATAACAATTAATGAATACATATAAAATCATAACGAGTCAATGACACTTATAAATAAAGACAAGCAATCGTAGGTTATCATAAAAATAACCAGTCTGGTTCCCATTTCTTAACTGTACCGTGACTTACCGTGTGGATACCAGCGTATGTATGAAAACGAAACTAGATGCTCGGCACGGAAATGAACGACTGGTGTCGATTATGAGTTCGTTTAAATAATGGAATGGAATTTAGCTTAGAATTGGAATGGTAATTGTCCGAAGCTGAAACGAACTCCTCTCAATCCGATGTGTCTAGTGGTTAAGATTCCTGGTTTTCACCCAGGCGGCCCTGGTACAACTCCTGATCCCGAAAATTACTTTTACCATATCTAGATATAACATGAAGACTGATGCATATGCTCTGAAAACATCAGAGTGATAGAATGTTACAAGTACACAAATGATGCTCAATCAAGACGAAGAAGAAGACGACGAAGAAGAAGAAGAAAAAGAAGAAGAATTGAATGTTGTTTAACGGCTCATCAACACAGTATAGGTTATTTAGAGCCGCCCCAGAGAGAGGGGAAGGATACATAGGAATCCGGGAACCTGCCCTACTCTTATTATCGAATAGATTCCTATGGTTCTTTAACGTGCTCGGAGGATAGACCGATACACGGGACCGCCCGGTTTACGTCCCCATCCGACGGACGAGGCTAAGGGAAAGTGTCTTGCCTAAGGACACACCGACGGAACTCAGTGGCACCACGGAGGATTGAAGAAGAAGAAGCAGACAAGAAGAAGAAGAAAACGAAGAAGAAGAAAAAGAAGAAGTAGTAGGAGAAGAAGAAGAAGAAGAAGAAGAAGAAGAAGAAGAAGAAGAAGAAGAAGAAGAAGAAGAAGAAGAAGAAGAAGAAGAAGAAGAAGTAAAAGAAAGAAGAAGAATAGTAAGCGCTAAAAATGTCTGAAATAAAGGTAACCGTCGAACGTGGGACGGGGTGGGGTTCCTTGAACCCACGACCCTGATATTAAAAGTCCCTTGCTGTACCAACTAATTGAGTTATTCGAGCTATTATGTTATCAACAGTACTCTTTAGTGGCTAATGCGTACAGTGTGGCTTTGTCAAGTGTAGAGCTTGTTAAAAGTTTGATACCGCATAAGTGTGTGTCAGGTCTAGTCCCGTTTTGAGGTTCTGAATGGAAGAAATGAAACGGCATCAGAATTAATTTTATGTTTGCTGCTTCTACAAAACAAAAGAGATTAAAACGAGACAATCATGGCCTACTATAATAGTAGAATTATCATGAAGCAAAGCAAGCAGAAGAACAAATAAACGGCAAAACAGAGGTCAAATGCGGAGTGGCGAATAATTGAATTGGATAAGCCACAGCCTCCGGACCTCCATGTATGTTATAGTGATCACCTAGCTATATAAGTTAACATAACTGCCATGCAACGTCTACAAGCGATTAAGCATTTACATATAGCAGTTACACATATTTTCTTTCTATTTAACCAGTTACATTTTTATAGAGAAACACGTTTAAATTCGTCTGCACTATTATGCAAAATGTCGCAGCAGGTAACTACCTCTCTGTTGACACTAGCCAGAATCCACAGCAATTAATGAAAACAAATAAAATCATAACGAGACAATGACACTTATAAATAAAGACAAGCAATCGTAGGTTATCGTAAAAATAACCAGCCTGGTTCCTATTGCTTATCTGTACCGTGACTTAGCGTGTGGATACCAGCGTATGTGTGAAAACGAAACTAGGCACATGAACGACTGGTGTCGATTTTCGAGTTCATTTAAATAATAGACTGGAATTTAGCTTAGGGTTTGAATGGTAATTGTCCGAAGATAAAACTCTCTCCCATTCCAGTGTCTAGTTGTTAGGATTCCTGGTTTTCACCCAGGCGGCCCTAGTACAAAATCACGGCCCCGAAAATTATTTTTACCATATCTAGAAATAACACGAAGGAGGGTGTAACCTCTATCCTCTCTTGAATCCGGAATACCAGATAAATTGAAGTCGGAATCCGGAATACTCTCTAAATTACAGCCTGAATCCGGAATACTGTTTGAGTTCAAACTGCGCCCTTAAACAAACTAACCCGCCACATAACGGCAAAAGGACACTACAAACCCGTAAAAACTCTATACATATATTCAGATCATATAATAATAATAATAATAATAATAATAATAATAATAATAAAGACTTTATTTAACGAGAGAACTCATAATAAAATAAATGGGCCGATTAAAAGTATAGTTTATCTCACGGGTGCTTAAAATACCCGTGATTGAATATGCGTAAAAATAATTATGAGTTGGGTAACTCTTATATAAGTGGCAGTTTATGTCATTACTCCTAAATTTCTACCGCGTTACTCACGATTTTCTAACCGTTAGAAATTAGATTTCCCCTATATATTCAACAGAAAAGTAACTATAATTCAAATTTTTTTAACGCGTTAGACATAAAATAGTAACGCAATACTTTTTTTACATGTTTAATCAAACAGTAACGTGCTACTTGTTAATCATTGTTTGCATTCTAGGAGTAGCGCGAAGCAGCAAGTAACGCGCTACTTGTCAAATCCCAATCTCACCCAGAGGCCATCATTGACCTCTGTCAACGTCTAAGAAAGTAGCCTGCGATCACATGATAATTTGTCACATGACCATAACTGAAATATCAAAATGGCGAACAGAACTTCTACACCGTGACACCACCAACTATCGGCTGCTGACTGACACGTAAACAGTCGAAAGAAATTATTTTCTACATTTATATATATTTTAAGTTAATAATTGAATTTAAGTTATGTTGTTAAGAGCTATGTGATACTGGAACGTGCTGGTAAGTAAAATGCTGTGCTGTACATAGCCCTATGAGAACGATTTGGTGGTGCGTATTAATAATGTTTTGACGGCGGAGTGATAGGCCAAAGTACAAACCATTATTCTGCCGCAATTCTGAACATAATTTACTGTATATTTAAAACATTCAAGCCGAAACATTGTTTTCTTTTGTAATTTAAGCATTTCATATAAAGTTAAATCAGAAACATATTAGTGCAATCAAGAATTTTTGCATTTCCATCGTTTTTCATCGTTTGCCAAGGTTCTTGGTATTTGATGAAACGTTGACAGAGATGTATGTGTATGCAAGGAACGACAACTCTTGGTAGAGATTGGTCAAATCCGTAAACCAGTGAAAATGAAGTTTACAAACACTGAAACAATGGCTTACCGCGCTTGTGTAGTCTGCGCTGACATTTGGTAAAAGCTGGTGTGGAGTCTTGAGTGAGCTTTGGAGTTAATGTTTGGAGTGATTATTTGGAGTCAGTTTTGTAGTAAGTTTTTTAATTTTTTTTTTTTATAAATTCAAGTCTTTTTGGTTCTAGCGATCATTGCATATTTCACAAAATCTGACTCCAAAAACTCATTCCAAAATTTTACTACAAAGCTCACTACAAGACTTCACTGGAACTTTAACAACTACCCCGCCATATTTACACGTGTAGTCTCATCATTATGTGACATGAAATATGAATGAATGCTGTATAAACTCTTGTAACTTAACTGTACTTCTAAGACTCTGGTTCCATAACCATATCATCTCACACGCGTTTTAGGAAAGGAACTCTATAAGCAACTGCTTTCGTTCCAAATTTTTTTCACATTTTTGTATTATGTACATTTCACCGATTGTATAAATATTGGAAATAAAATAAGTTTAAACCAAGGACATTAGGACAGTTTCACTTTCACCGTATACCGGAATGATATAAGCTTTTAGCTTCTGTGTGTCAGGGTTCTTGCATATATAATCTTATATACATGGTCAGTACATAAGTTGAACCTTTTTAATTAAACTAGTACCTAAATAAAGATAATAAGTGGAGCCTGAAGACCCTTAGCATACGAATAATGACTGAATATATATTGTCATGTATACGGAATTCATGTGTAACCTCTTACATACATATATATGTAGATATTCTTAAAACCACTCGAAACATTGCTTACAACTAATATTGGTAGTATACGCTGTACTCGTTTGAATATTAATAATCAAGACATCTTCGTTGGGGAAGAGTTCGGGCTACAGAAGTATAGACACTGCAATGAGGTATTTGATAGGTCGAATTATTTTAGCTCATCGCGTTAGGTTTCCTTTGAGTAACGCGTTAGTTATGTGACATGTAACGCGTAAGTGACTAAATCGAGAGTAACGCGTTAGAAAATTGACAATAGTCGCTTATTTTCAGTTAAACAAGTAGGAGAAAACTCATCTCTAACGCGTTAAAAAATCCGGAGTAACGCGTTAGAGATGGAATATGTAATGCATTACATGTTGTAACGCGTTACTTTTGGACTTATGACACGAACCGCTACTCATACTCTTAATTCAACGCTCTAGGTTTGGGGGTTGACCAGCCCGGTTAAAGCCGTTGTGTCTATAGAGTTTGGAAACTCAAAATACGCCAGTTATATAATATATAATATATATACCTCGTCATCAGTAGGTTTAGGAACGGTGTACATATGTTGTAAAATGTGGCTGTTGTTGACGGGATAGCTACTTTAATTAGGCATGTCGGTATTTATTGACATGCACACTAGCGTTTATTTAGTGCTGTGTGGCGGCTCTAAGGGGTTTAAGTAGAATACTGCTTAAGCCGGTGGTAGAGGGGGTGAGAGGTGTTTCACCTTATATTACCTCTCATGAACTGACTCAATAAAACCGAGTCTGCTACTTTTCTCTCGTGCTTGTGAGTGTTCCTTTCAAAGGATCCACTTTAAAGGTTTCATTTAAGATTAGAAACTTCACTCTGACCTTCCAAGTTCACAGTTTTATGCGAAGCTTGTTGAAGATGAGGGTGTCATTAAAGGTCTAAAATTGGTACTTCATCGTCAAGGTCAAGGTCAAGCACTAGTGTTTTGCCTAAATATGGCGTGTGCAAGGGACTTTTTCTAGATCGTTCAAGGTAAGAAGCTGAAACTGTATTAAGCATTTTGAGGATGAGTGGGTGTCAATAACGTTCTGCAATTGACCTTAACCATTTAGGTCAAGGTCTGGACTTGAGGTATCATTGATATATCGAAAATACGGATATTCTATGATGGCTTCCATCTACTTACTCTAGTTGAGCTCTGCAACTGTAAATCAGACGAACACGTTTGCTATGCAGCTAACTCAAGCACTCTAGGTGCCCAGTACAGTGATGCTATCGTAGTGGGAATATATCAAGGAGAACGTAACTACTATGCATAGTAAAGTTGAAATGTAACTTAAGAACAAAACTAAAAAATAGTAAAAAGAAGAAGAAGAAGAAAAAAAAGGAAGAAGAAGAAGAAAGGGAAGAAGAAGAAGAAGAAGCGCTGAAAGTGTCTGAAATAAAGGTAACCGCCCAATGTGGGACGGGGTGGGCTTGTTCGAACCCGCGACGCCAATATTAAGTCTCATGCTCTGCTAACTAATCGAATCAGCCTAGCTATGATGTAATCAACGGTACTCATTAGATCAGACTACACCAATTACTAGCCAATCAGCGGGCAGGGAAAAAGTTCCACAGAATATCTTAATTTTGATTGGTTGACAAGATAAACAAACCAAAAACTTTTGCTAAAAAATTAAAATTCAATTTTTGAAGAGTACTTTTGAAGTTTAAATCATACATTTGTCAATGTATTCATATTTTGTGGCATAAAAAAAACAAGAAGTATATTTTACATTTTCTTTGTGTTTCTACATGCAAGTAGGTGGGTCACTACCATCCGACCCAAACAGTTTTTTCAAAACATACTCAAGGTATGGTTTGTGTATGTTTTTTTTTATAAAGATAGGTCTTTTAAAACAAGTCAGCAAAAATATAGCTTCTTATTTTAGGGAACCCAGTACAGAGCTTAGAGCTATAATGGACGTCTACGGAAAATGAATTGGTGTAGTGTGACCATTAATGGCTTGTGCGTACAGTGTGATGTTATCAAGTGTAGTACTTGTTAAAAAGTTTGATACCGCATAAGTATGTGTCAGTTCTAGTGCCGTTTTGAGGTTTCTGAATGAAACGAAATGAAACGGTATCAGAAATAACTTGTTTGCTGCTTTTAGAAAACAAAAGAGAATTAAACGAGCCAATCACGGCATACTATAATAGTAGAACTATCATGAGGCAAAGCAAACAGAAGAACAAATAAACGGCAAAACAGAAGGTCAAATGCGGAGTGGCGAATAATTGAATTGGATAAGCCACAGCCTCCGGACCTCCATGTCTGTTATAGGGATCACCTAGCTATATAAGTTAACATAACTGTCATGCAACGTCTACATGCGATTAAGCATTTACATATAGCAGTTAAACATACATATTTTCCATTTAACCAGTTACATTTTATAGAGAAATTTGTTTATATTCGTCTTATAGTATTATGCAAAATATCGCCGAAGGTAACTCTCTGTTGACACTAGCCAGAATCCATAGCAACTAATGAATACAAATAAAATCATAACGAGACAATGACACTTATAAATAAAGACAAGCAATGGAAGGTTAGCATAAAAATAACCAGTATGGTTCCCATTTCTTAACTGTACCGTGACTTACCGTGTGGATACCAGCGTATGTGTGAAAACTAAACTAGATGTTCTGCACAGAAATGAACGACTGGTGCCGAGTATGAGTTCGTTTAAATAATGGAATGAATTTATAGCTTAGGATAGGAATGGTAATTGTCCGAAGCTGAAACAAATTCTCAATCCGATGTGTCTAGTGGTTAGGATTTCTGGATTTCACCCAGGCGGCCCTGGTACAACTCCCGATCCCGAAAATTACTTTTACCATATCTAGATATAACATGAAGACTGATGAATATGCTCTGAAAACATCAGCGTGATAGAATGTTACAAGTACACAAATAATGCTCACTCAAGACGAAGAAGAAGACGACGACGAAGAAGAAGAAGAAGAAGAAGAAGAAGAAGAAGAAGAAGAAGAAGAAGAAGAAGAAGAAGAAGAAGAAGAAGAAGAAGAAGAAGAAAAGAAAAGAAGAAGAAGAAGAAGAAGAAGAAGAAGAAGAAGAAGAAGAAGAAGAAGAAGAAGAAGAAGAAGAAGAAGAAGAAGACAACAACAAGAAGAAAATGAAGAAGAAGAAGAAGAAAAAAAAGTAGGAAAAGAAGAAGAAGAAGGATAAGAATATGAAGAAAAGGAAAAGTAGAAGAAGAAAGAAGAAGAATAGTACGCGCTAAAAGTGTCTGAAATAAATGTAACCGTCGAACGTGGGACGGGGTGTGGTTGTTTGAACTCACGACCCTGATAATAAAAGTCCCTTGCTTTACCAACTAAGCGTAAAGTGTGGCGTTATCAATTGTAGTGCTTGTTAAAAGTATGATACCGCATAAGTGTGTGTCAGGTCTAGTCCCGTTTTGAGGTTCTGAATGAAAGAAATGAATCGGTATTAGAATTATTTGATGTTTGCTGCTTTAACAAAACAAAAGAGAGTAAAACGAGCCAATCACGGCATACTATAATAGTAAAATTATCATGAAGCAAAGCAACCAGAAGAACAAATAAACGGCAAAACAGAGGTCAAATGCGGAGTGGCGAATAATTGAATTGGATAAGCCACAGCCTCCGGACCTCCATGTGTTTATAGTGATCACCCAGCTATATAAGTTAACATAACGGTCATGCAACGTCTACAAGCGATTAAGCATTTACATATAGCAGTTACACATATTTTCTTTCTATTTAACCAGTTTCATTTTTATAGAGAAACACGTTTAAATTTGTCTGAAGTATTATGCAAAATGTCGCAGCAGGTATAACTACCTCTCTGTTGACACTAGCCAGAATCCACAGCAATTAATGAATACAAATAAAATCATAACCAGACAATGACACTTATAAATAAAGACAAGCAATCGTAGGTTATCGTAAAAATAACCAGCCTAGTTCCTATTGCTTATCTGTACCGTGACTTAGCGTGTGGATACCAGCGTATGTGTGAAAACGAAACTAGGCACATGAACGACTGGTGTCGATTTTCGAGTTCATTTAAATAATAGACTGGAATTTAGCTCAGGGTTTGAATGTTAATTGTCCGAAGATAAAACTCTCTCTCGTTCCGGTGTGTCTAGTTGTTAGGATTCCTGGTTTTCACCCAGGCGGCCCTAGTACAAAATCACGGCCCCGAAAATTATTTTTACCATATCTAGAAATAACACGAAGGAGGGTGTAACCCCCATCCCCTCTTGAATCCGGAATACCAGATAAATTGAAGACGGAATCCGGAAAACTCTCTAAATTACAGCCTGAATCCGGAATACTGTTTGAGTTCAAACTGCGCCCTTAAACAAACTAACCCGCCACATAACGGCAAAAGGACACTACAAACCCGTAAAAACTCTATACATTTATTCAGATCATATAATAATAATAATAATAATAATAATAATAATAATAATAATAATAAAGACTTTATTTAACGAGTGAACTCATAATAAAATAAATAGGCCGATTAAAAGTATAGGATTTTTCACGGGTGCTTAAAATACCCGTGATTGATAATGCGTAAAAATAATTATGAGTTGGGTAACTCTTATATAAGTGGCAGTTTATGTCATTACTCCTATATTTCTACCGCGTTACTCACGATTTTCTAACCGTTAGAAATTAGATTACCCCTATATATTCAACAGAAAAGTAACAATAATTCAACATTTTTTAACGCGTTAGACATAAAATAGTAACGGATTACTATTTTTACATGTTTAATCAAACAGTAACGTGCTACTTGTTAATCATTGTTTGCATTCTAGGAGTAGCGCGAAGCAGCAAGTAACGCGCTACTTGTCAAATCCCAATCTCACCCAGAGGCCATCATTGACCTCTGTCAACGTCTAAGAAAGTAGCCTGCAACCACATGATAATTTGTCACATGACCATAGCTGAAATATCAAAATGGCGAACAGAACTTCTACACCGTGACACCACCAACTATCGGCTGCTGACTGACACGTAAACTGTCGAAAGAAACACGACTTATTTTCTACATTTTGATATATATTTTAAGTTAATAATTTAATTTAAGTTATGTTGTTAAGAGCTATGTGATACTGGAACGTGCTGGTAAGTAAAATGCTGAACTGTAACCTTGTGGGAACGATTTGGTGGTGCGTATTAATAATGTTTTGACGGTGGGGTGATATGCCAAAGTACAAACCATTATTCTGCCGCAATTCTGAACATAATTTACTGTATATTTAAAACATTCAAGCCGAAACATTGTTTTCTTTTGTAATTTAAGCATTTCATATAAAGTTAATTCCGAAACATATTAGTGCAATCAAGAAATTTTGCATTTCCATCGTTTTTCATCGTTTGAAAAGATTCTTGGTATTTGATGAAATGTTGACAGAGATGTATGTGTATGCAAGGAACGACAACTCTGGGTAGAGATTGGTCAAATCCGTAAACCAATGAAAATGAAGTTTACAAACACTGAAACAATGGCTTACCGCGCTTGTGTAGTCTTCGCTGACATTGGGTAAAAGCTGGTGTGGAGTCTTGAGTGAGCTTTGGAGTTAATTTTTGGAGTGAATATTTAGTCAGTTTTGTAGTGAGTTTTTTAATTGATTTTTTTTTATAAATTGAATTATTTTTGGTTCTAGCGAGCATTGCATATTTCACAAAATCTGACTCCAAAAACTCATTCCAAAATTTGACTACAAAGCTCACTACAAGACTTCACTGGAACTTTAACAATTACCCCGCCATATTTATACGTGTAGACTCATCTTTATGTGACATGAAATATGAATGAATACTGTATAACATCTTGTAACTTGACTCTACTTCTCAGACTCTGGTTCCATAACCATATCATCTCACTAGCGTTTTAGGAAAGGAATTCTATAAGCAACTGCTTTCGTTCCAATCCTTTTTCACATTTTGTATTATGTACATTTCACCGATTGTATAAATATTGGAATTAAATAAGTTTAAACCAAGCACATTAGGACAGTTTCACTTTCACCGTATACCGGAATGATATAAGCTTTTAGCTTCTGTGTGTCAGGGTTCTTGCATATATAATCTTATATACATGGTCAGTACATAAGTTGAACCTTTTTAATTAAATAAAGATAATAAGTGGACCCTGAAGACCCTTAGAATATGAATAATGACTGAATATTTATTGTCATGTATACGGAATTCATGTGTAACATCTTACATACATATATCAGTAGATATTCTTAAAACCACTCGAAACAATGCTTACAACAAATATTGGTAGTATACGCTGTACTCGTTTGAATATTAATAATCAAGACATCTTCATTGGGGAAGAGTTCGGGCTACAGAAGTATAGACACTGCAACGAGGTATTTGATAGGTCATATGATTTTAGCTCATCGAGTTAGGATTCCATTGAGTAACGCGTTACTTATGTGACATGTAACGCGTATGTGACTAAATCGCGAGTAACGCGTTAGAAAATTGACTATAGTCGCTTATTTTTAGTTGGAGAAAACTCATCTCTAACGCATTAAAAAATTCGGAGTAACGCGTTAGATATGGAATAAGTTATGCGTTACATGTTGTAACGCGTTACTTATGTGACATGTAATGCATAAGTGACTAAATCGCGAGTAACGCGTAAGAAAATTGACAATAGTCGCTTATTTTTAGTTAAACAAGTAGGAGAAAACTCATCTCTAACGCGTTAAAAAAATCGGAGTAACGCGTTAGAGATGGAATAAGTAATGAGTTACATGTTGTAACGCGTTACTTTTGGTCTTATGACACGAACCGCTACTCATACCCTTAATTCAACGCTCTAGGTTTGGGGGTTGACCAGCCCGGTTAAAGCCGTTTACAATTGTGTCTATAGAGTTTGGAAACTCAAAATACGCCAGTTATATAACATATAATATATATACCTCGTCATCAGTAGGTTTAGGAACGGTGTACATATGTTGTAAAATGTGGCTGTTGTTGGCGGGATAGCTACTTTAATTAGGCATGTCGGTATTTATTGACATGCACACTAGCGTTTATTTAGTGCTGTGTGGCGGTTATAAGGGTTTTTAAGTAGAATACTGCTTAAGCCGGTGGTAGAGGGCGTGAGAGGTGTTTCACCTTATATTACCTCTCACGAACTGACTCAGTAAAACCGAGTCTGCTACTTTTCTCTCTTGCTTGTGAATGTTGCTTTCAAGGGATCCACTTTAAAGTTTTCATTTAAGATTAGAAACTTCACATTGACCTTCCATGTTCACAGCTTTATGGGAAGCTTGTTGAAGATGAGGGTCAAGGTCAAGGTCAAGGATTAGTGTTTTGCCTAAAAATGGCGCATGCAAGGGACTTCTTCTAGATCGTTCAAGGTAAGAAGCTGAAACTGTGTATTAAGTGTGTTGGGGATGAGAGGGTGTCATTAAAGTCCTGCAATTGACCTTTACCATCTAGGTCAAGGTCTGGACTTGAGGTATCATTGAGATATCGAAAATACGGATATTCTGTGATGGCTTCCATCGACTTACTCTAGTTGAGCTTTGCAACTGTAAATCAGACGAACACGTTTGCTATGCAGCTAACTCAAGAACTATAGATGCCCAGTACAGTGATGCTATCGTAGTGGGAATATATCACAGAACGTAACTTCCATGCATAGTAAAGTGGAAATGTAACTTAAGAACAAAACAAAAAAATAGAATCACAGTGGAAGATGTAACATGTATTCCTGTATATTGTAAACGGTTGCCATTGATGGGACATGTAGACAAAGATATACTTCACACACCATCAGTATAAAATGTGAACTTAACCTCCAAAGAAGGTATAACATTCGAACAGGAAATGTCACATTCACAGATCACAGTCAATTGAAAGCGCATATTTGAAACAAACAACAATTACCAGGATATATAGGTATAGGTGTTATGGGTGACACCTTAGCAGGGGCGTAGCTTGGCCTTTTTGACGGCATAGGCCCGCAGTTAAAGTTATTATGCTAGTGGGGTCCGGGGACATGCCTCCACCCCCATTTTTTTTATGTTAGAATGCATTAGGTGCGTGCTGACGTATATTTTAGACTTTAAGAAGGGCAAAGATAACTAAACAAATATATATGAAAATAATATTTTCTGGTTACTACGCCACCTATACAGCCCCCATATCCACCCCTCCCACACCTCCGATTTTTATTGCATTTTTTGAAATTTTAGTTTTTCTATTTCTGAAAAATTGGCATAGGCCCGGGCCTACAGGGCCTATGCAGAGCTACGCCAATGCTTAGTACCGCCTTGGAAGGCTTTAGGAAATCTGTCTTACTCTTACTATCGAATATATTCCTATGGTTCTTTAAAGTGCTAAGAGGATAGGCTCCGATACAATGAATGCCGGTTAACACTCCCGTCCGACGGTCACCACATTCAACAGATACAGTGTTGACGGTCACCACATTTAACAGATACAGTGTTAGGTAGACATTAATAAAAGGGTAACGTATGTACAAGCAAGGCACACGGATATACGGATAACGTATGTACAAGCAAGGCACAAGGATATACGGATAACGTATGTACAAGCAAGGCACAAGGATATACGTGCATTTTCATTTAACAAAAAGACAAATAGCAATGGTTGTTTTCTTGAAAACAATGCGGATATAATTAAGATATAGATTACAGATGAGATAATAGTTACAAGTGCTTTTTATTTGGAATTATTAGAAGATGAAGTGAATATAAGCTAAATTAAAACACAACAAAAATGTCACACGTGTTGGTATATAAGCGGTATATGCATAAAAAAGAAATTACGCAGAGTGTATCAAATATGGATTATACTATGTGTATGGTACAGAGATATAATTTAAGTGAAGCCTTAAACTTTACAATTCAGTCTTGATACAAAGCTGATTTCCAGTGTGTTTTGGTGTCACCAAAACTCGTTTTAGAAGCATTTTCTTTAAATTAATGTATTTTTAAATACATGTTAGATGTTAGATGTCAGGCTTCATACTTTCATGAGCCGAGCTATGATGCTATCAGCATTATTGTTATTGCTGCTTTTACGAAACAAAAGAGAGTAAAACTAGCCAATCATGGCATACTATAATAGTCGAACTTTTATGAAGCAAAGCAACCAGAAACACAAATAAACGTCAAAACAGAAGGTCAAATGCGGAGTGGCGAATAATTGAATTGGATAAAGAAATATAAAAAGATCGGATAAGCCACAGCCTCCGGACCTCCATGTCTGTTGTAGTGATCATCTAGCTATATAAGTTAACATAACGGTCATACAACGTCTAGAAGCGATTAAGCATTTACATGTAGCAGTTACACATATGTTCTTTCTATTTAACCAGTTACATTTTATAGAGAAACATGTTTAAATTCGTCTGAAGTATTATGCAAAATTTCGCTGCAGATAACTCTCTGTTGACATTAGCCAGAATCTATAGCAATTAATGAATACATATAAAATCATAACGAACAGTAACACTTATAAATAAAGACAAGCAATGGTAGGTTATTGTAAAAATAACCAGTCTGCTTCCCGTTCCTTAACTGTACCTTGACTTACCGTGTGGATACAAACGTATGTGTGAAAACGAAACTAAATGCTCGGCACGGAATTGATCGACTGGTATCGATTTTCGAGTTCATTTAAATAATGGAATGGATTTTAGCTTAGGATTGGAATGGTAATTGTCCGAAGCTGAAATAAGCTCTCAGTCCGAAGTGTCTAGTGGTTAGGATTCCCGGTTTTGACCAGGCGGCCCTGATACAACTCCCGGACCAAAAAATTACTTTTATCAAATCTAGAAATAACATGAAGACTGATGCATATGCTCTTAAAAGTTCAGCGTGATAGAATGTTACAAGTACACAAATGCTGCTCACTAAAGAAGAAGAAGAAAAAGAAGAAGAAAAGAAGAAAAAGAAGAAGAAGACGAAGAAGACAAAGAAGAAAAAGAAGACGAAGAAGAAGAAGAAGAAGAAAAGAAAAAAAGAAGATGAAGAAGAAGACGAAGAAGCGATAAAGAGTCAGAAATAAATGTAACCGCCCAACGTGGTATGGGTGCCTCCAACCCACAACCGCGAGATTAAGAACCTCGTGCCCTACCAACTAAACGAGCTAGTCGTGCTATGATGTTATCAACAGAACTCGTAATGGCCAGGGCGTACAATGTGGCGTTATCAAGTGTAGTCCTTGTTAAAAGTGTGATACGGCATGACTATGTGTCAGGTCTAGCCAAGTTTTGAGGTTTCTGAATCAAACGGTGTCAGAAATAACTTGATGTATGACTGCGTTTACAAAACAATAGAGAGTAAAACGAGCCAATCACAGCATATTATAATAGTAGAACTACCATGAAGCAAAGCAACCAGAAAAGCAAATAAGCGGCAAAACAGAAGGTCAAACGCGGAGTGGCGTATAATTGAATTGGATAAGCCACAGCCTCCGGACCTCCCAATTTATATATGTGATCCGCTAGCTATATATACTCACCGTCAATGAAAAGTTACCACCTGTTAATCAGTTAAATAAATTCACAAAAGCAATTTAACAAGAACAAATCTGGTATATTTTGAGACGTTAGAGTATAGCCAGTCAATATGGAAAAAAACAATAAGCGTCACCAATGCCCAGTTCGTCAACACTAGCTTAAAATCCTAACGGTAGAAAACAAACTTCACAGACCTCAGTACCGGGTGTGACCACCGCCTGCAGCCATGGCAGCTCGGCATCTACGGCCCATGCTTCTTATTAGGCGTTGTATGCGATACTGGGGTATCGCGAGCCATTCCTCAATGAGGGCTCTGATGAGGTCTTGACGGGTGTTGATGTTACGTCTACCGTCATAGACACGGCGTCCAATCTGATCCCACAGATGCTCAATAGGACTGAGATCGGGTGAGAAGGCTGGCCAAGGCAGAACTTCAACATTATTATCATCGAGATACGTTGAGGTAAGTCTTGCAGAGTGAGGCCTAGCGTTGTCATGCTGAAAAATGGTGACGTCAGCATGGTTCTGCATAAACGGGATAACGGTTTGCTGCAACAGAGACAATGGCAAACCGTCCTCTTTACGGACGAGTCCCGGTTCTGTCTTGATATGTACGACGGACGTCGTAAGGTGTGGCGACGTCGCGGTGAACGGTACGACGATTGCTGCGTACGTCAGGCTCCGCGCTTGGGAGGTGGAAGCGTAATGGTATGGGCGGGCATATCTTAGCGATACAGGACAGATCTATTAGTAATTGACGGTAATTTGACAGCACGACGCTACGTGGATGAGGTGTTGCAGCCAACCGTTATCCCGTTTATTGAGCATCTGTGGGATCAGATTGGACGCCGTGTCTATGACAGTAGACGTAACATCAACACCCGTCAAGACCTCATCAGAGCCCTCATTGAGGAATGGCTCGCGATACCCCACGATCGCATACAACGCCTAATAGGAAGCATGGGCCGTAGATGCCGAGCTGTCATGGCTGCAGGCGGTGGTCACACCCGGTACTGAGGTCTGTGAAGTTTGTTTTCTACCGTTAGGATTTTAAGCTAGTGTAGACGAACTGGGCATTGGTGACGCTTACTGTTTTTTTCCATATTGACTGGCTATACTCTAACGTCTCAAAATATACCAGATTTGTTCTTGTAAAATTGCTTTTGTGAATTTATTTAACTGATTCACAAGTGGTAACTTTTCATTGACGGTGAGTACGGTAATGCAACGTCCGCGTGCGATTAAACATTTACATATAGCCTTTAAAAGTATATTCTGTCTCTATTACCGGTTACAATTTCTAGAAAAACATGTTTAAATTCGTGTTGCAGTATTATTCAAAATGTCGCTGCAGGTAACTCTCTCTGTTGACATTAGCCTGAATCCATAGCAATTAATGCAAACAAATGAAATCATAAGAGACAATGAAATTTATAAATAAAGACAAGCAATCGCTTTATCGTAATCAAAGTGCTGAAGGCACTGATGGTCGGTGCTTTTTGTAAGTGTTGGAATGGATGGGAAATGGAAGTGCTGTAAATGTAACTTCCATGGTTTGTTTTTTACATTCAGTGATGTTTCAGATGATTGATATTCATTCCAATTTTCATATTTAAACATATTTTAGCTAACTCATATGGCCCGAATTAGCTTCCGTAGATTTTTTCTGAGCAAGCTCTTCAGCGAGGCATAGTATATTATACAGAGTGGAGTCTTGGTGTGGAGTCTTGGAGTGGAGTGGAGTGAATAATTGGAGTGACCTTGGAGTCACATTTTGGAGTGACCTTGGAGTCAGATTTGGAGTGACTATTTTGCATAATTATCAATTTAATATTTTTGAATGACTCTCACAAGGTGCACAGCTCCTAACATACTCAGTACAGCTGCATTGTCCCATGAGACATGTGCTAACCTTAATGTGAGGGACAGACCATCTTAAAACAATATAAATGAACTTGGATACCCAAACATTAACCCCAGTATTGAAGCATTATGACCCTTTGGCCTGACATAAACTAGTCCCGAGTGACCAACTAATTTTAGGTCAGGACACTGACATCCAGTGTCAGGGGTATACAGGGTTCCAATATGTCCAATATGTCAGTCATACCACAGAGACTGAAAACAAAAAGCATTAAAGTTTATGGGAACTTAGAGCTCTCTCAGCCTAACTGTTCCACAAACATGGATTATTTTAGAACATGTAGTAACAGTGCCCAAGTTTAAATTAGATGTGCAGTTTTGGAATTAGTGGTTGAAATTGGGTAGCTTAATAGACACATGCATTTTAAAGAATTATTTAATAAATATATAAGCAAGGTTTTACGCAAGCGTAAAATAGCTGCCGAGAGAAAATAGCATTATTTCTGGGTAGGAACTGGGAACAAAGTTTAACATAATAACAGACCAAGTCACGGGTGTGTGTTAAAACAATATTCAAAAAAAGAGTTGTCACGGAGACGTAAACACGCCATGAACGTTTTTTTTTACCAGACACTTTCTTGCCAATTTGTGCTACCAAACATTTTGAATCAAGGTGGGCGAATCCTTGACATGCCTTACAAATTGATTACATATTCACCTTTGTAGCACGACGTGCTAAAGTACACATCAGCACAGAAATACAATTACTCACATGTATGGGATGCGTTTGCGTTAGCGTGCATTACAACACAGATAAACTCTTCATTGATACCATGTGTAATTATAAGATTGCGTTATCAAAGTGAAAAAACTCAAAGAAACTATTCATTACTACCTTACTATGTGCAACTACTAAAACAATATAAGAGTCGCTACTTCAGCACAGAAATACAATTACTCACATGTATGACATGCGTTTGCGTTAGTGTGCATTACAACACAGATAAACTGTTCTTTGCTATCATGTGTAATTATAAGATTGCGTTATCAAAGTGAAAATAAGTCAAAGAAACTATTCATTACTACCTTACCATGTGCAATTACTAAAACAATATAAGAGTCGCTGCACGATTATAACTGAGTTATAACCTTTTAAACAGATGATCAAAAGTTGACTTAGTCAAATTTTTATAAAATAGGTATGTATGACCTAAATAAATAATAACTTGTCTTTATTCTGAACATTGCTTCTTATTTAGGGCATCAAATTAAAGGCATGCATGAGAGACTACTTCTTCTAGCGTACTGTTGCATAGAGTTGTGCTGTTAGGTTTGTCACATTCATAGAATGCCATTGAAAACCCCCATTATACCTCTGACGGTTCTTTCGCATCGCCAAAAATAACGTTCTCATTTTTGAAATGTATCTTGAATTAACGTGCGGATACCAGCGTATGTGTGACAACGAAACTAGATGTTCGGCACGGAAATGAACGACGGGTATTGATTTTCGAGTTCATTTAAATAATGGACTGGAATTTAGCTGAGGGTTTGAATGATAATTGTCCGAAGCTGAAATAAGCTCTCACTCCGGTATATCTAGTGGTTAGGATTCCTGTTTTCACCCAGGCGGCCCTGGTACAACTCTCGGCCTCGAAAATTACTTTTACCTAATCTAGAAATAACATGAAGACTGATGCATATGCTCTGAAAAGTTCAGCGTGATAGAATGTTACAAGTAAACAAATGATGTTCACTCAAGGCGAAGAAGAAGAAGAGAAGAAGAAGACGACGAAGAAGAAGACGAAGAAGAAGACGAAGAAGAAGCAGAAGAAGAAGAAGAAGAAGAAGAAGAAGAAGAAAAGAAGAAGAAGAAGAAGAAGAAGAAGAAGAAGAAGAAGAAGAAGAAGAAGAAGAAGAAGAAGCGCTAAAGTGTCAGAAATAAATGTAACCGCCCGACGTGGTATGGGTGCCTCCAACCCACAACCCCGAGATTAAGAACCTCGTGCCCTACCAACTAAACGAGCTAGTCGGGCTATGATTTTATCAACAGAACTCGTAATGGCTTGAGCGTACAATGTGGCGTTATCAAGTGTAGTCCTTGTTAAAAGTGTGAAACGGCATGACTATGTGTCAGGTCTAGCCAAGTTTTGAGGTTTCTGAATCAAACGGTGTCCGAAATAACTTGGTGTATGACTGCGTTTACAAAACAAACGGGAGTAAAACGAGCCAATCACAGCATATTATAACAGTAGAATTACCATGAAGCAAAGCAACCAGAAAAGCAAATAAGCTGCAAAACAGAAGGTCAAATGCGGAGTGGCGTATAATTGAATTGGATAAGCCACAGCCTCCGGACCTCCCAATTTATAGTTGTGATCAGCTAGCTATATATATTAACACAACGGTAATGCAACGTCCGCGTGCGATTAAACATTTACATATAGGCTTTAAAAATATGTTCTGTCTCTTTAACCGGTTACATTTTATAGAGAAACATGTTTAAATTCGTGTTGAAGTATTATGCAAAATGTCGCTGCAGGTAACTCTCTCTGTTGACATTAGCCTGAATCCATAGCAATTAATGAAATCAAATGAAATCATAAGAGAAAATGATATTTATAAATAAAGACAAGCAATCGCTTATCGTAAAAATAACCAGTCTGGTTCTCATTTTTGAAATGTATCTTGAATTAACGTGCGGATACCAGCGTATGTGTCAAAACGAAACCAGATGTTCGGCACGGAAATGAACGACCGGTATTCATTTTCGAGTTCATTTAAATAATGGACTGGAATTTAGCTGAGGGTTTGAATGGTAATTGTCCGAAGCTGATGAAAATCTTACTTCGGTATATCTAGTGGTTAGGATTCCTGGTTTTCACCCAGGCGGCCCTGGTACAACTCTCGGCCTCGAAAATTACTTTTACCAAATCAAGAAATAACATGAAGATTGATGCATATGCTCTGAAAAGTTCAGCGTGATAGAATGTTACAAGTAAACAAATGATGTTCACTCAAGGCGAAGAAGAAGAAGAGAAGAAGACGACGACGACGAAGAAGAAGAAGAAGAAGAAGAAGAAGAAGAAGAAGAAGAAGAAGAAGAAGAAGAAGAAGAAGAAGAAGAGCTAAACGTGTCTGAAATAAAGGTAACCGCCAAACTTGGGACGGAGATGGGTAGCTCGAACACACGACCCCGATATTAAGTCTCATGCTCTACCAATTAAAAAAGTCAACCGAGCTATGAAGTCATCAACAGTACTCATTAATTGCTTGTGCGTATAGTGTGGCGTTATCAAGTGTAGTACTTGTTAAAAGTTTGATACCGCATAAGTATGTGTCAGGTCTAGTGCCGTTTTGAGGTTTCTGAATGAAACGAAATGAAACGGTATCAGAAATAACTTGATATTTGCTGCTTTTACTAAACAAAAGAGAGTAAAACGAGCCAATCACGGCATACTATATTAGTAGAACAATCATGAAGCAAAACAACCCGAAGAACTAATACACGGCAAAACAGAAGGTCAAATGCGAAGTGGCGAATAATTAAATTGGATAAGCCACAGCCTCCGGATCTCCATGTCCGTTGTAGTAATCACCTAGCTATATAACTTAACATAACGGTCATGCAACTTCTACAAGCGATTAAGCATTTACGTATAACAGCTACACATATGTTCTTTCTATTTAACCAGTAACATTTTATACTGAAGCATGTTTAAATTCGTCTGCTGTATTATTCAAAATGTCGCTGCAGGTAACTCTCTGTTGACACTAGCCAGAATCCATAACAATTTATGAATACAAATAAAATTATAACGATACAATGACACTTATAAATAAAGACAAGCAATCGCAAGTTATCGTAAAAATAACCAGTCTTGTTCCCATTTGTTATCTGTACCGTGACTTACCCAGGATGACTATACCACATGACCTATGACTTCAACATTGAAATCTTCAGAGTGCGATAAGATTTTTATTTCTTAACCATTTTCTACCAAAGAAAGCGCATTCGAACGCAAAACATGTACGCTACCCTCGACTGATTCTTGGTATTTTTGGAAAACACTTTGGAAAACTTATGAAAATGCACCAGAACAAATTTGCTAATCCTTGAAGCGTACTTTAATTTTGCGCATATTATGAACAAAATCCATGCATATACCCCGTTTTCATGACGAAAACTTCCACAATATTATTTACATCAGGTAAGCGAAAGGGTTTTGGGTCAAAGAACTGCTAAACCGTGAAGTCATTTGTGTTGTCAATTATCTAAAACTTTATAAAACCTATGTTTTCTGGACAGATACGTAGTCCATACTATCGGCCACTGTAATTAAACGTTGAAAAAGTAGTTGAGGATCAATGCTAACTGTTTCATCGTTTATCTTGATAGAGTTATTGTCACTTAGTGGTACTGCTTGATCTTTCCTTTTGTGTACGTATTCATCTACGGGTTGTCCAACCATGTTATGAATAATGTTCTTCCCTATGTCAAAAGCCGAATCAACATTGACTCGTTTATCCGCTGTAACACCAGTTTCGATGTTTCGTAAAGATGTATCTGCTTCTTCAAATGGAGATCGGGCTTGCAAGAACCGAACGACTTGTTTCGCATCATAGCTATCCCTATTACGGCGTGAAAATGAAGCATCTTGGTGTTGCTCGCTGGTAGCATAACTCGTGTCACTGAAATCTTGCATGGCGTGATTCATTTCGGCACATGCTGGCATGGATAACAGCCACAAAGTTCGTTGAGCCTCAGACATGCCTCTTCCTCTCGTAAGTCCCCCAGATGTTTTCAATGATCGCATCAATATCTGTTCAATAATAAGATCGGTAGAAAGTCCTCCCCAGTACCTATCGGTTCTTCTCACA
The DNA here is from genome assembly GCA_037043455.1 of Cyrtodaria siliqua. NCBI lineage: Eukaryota > Metazoa > Mollusca > Bivalvia > Adapedonta > Hiatellidae > Cyrtodaria > Cyrtodaria siliqua. The sequence goes on from JAWPHD010003096.1 coordinate 209,183, forward strand.
GTGTGGTTTCCTTGTAAGAACTGTCGGTGCACATCCGGATGCTCATGTTCCAATCTCGTCATATTCTGAAGGTAGACGTAGGCAGATTTCAGATAAAGATGGTGTCCGGATGCAGCAAAATACGGTAACATCTTTCTAAGAGCGTTTAGATGTCCAGTCCAATCACCAGTTCTCTCTGCTCGTATGAATTGCTGCAGTACTGCAATCATTTTCATGTACTGAAACCATAATGCTGCTGTTCTGTGTTTTTGTAGTCTTTCTTTAAGTTCGACGATTTTTTGCGACACCACTGTCAAACTTTCATTTTGACACACTTCATGTCTGGAAATAATGTTCTTTTCAAGTTTGTCATACGTCTCTGATAAGTTGGTCATTACATCCAAATGAGATTCAGGGCTGCTGGTGCATTCCTGTCGAGCTTCTCCTGTTGAAAGAGAATCTTCAATGCACGTCTCGCCAGGGTGTTCGGCATCACTTGCTTCATCTAACAGGTGAACTACTGTGGTGCTGCATCCAGTGTCGTGTCCAGTTATGTCATCTCCCTGACATGAATCACACGTGGATATTCCATCATCAGGTATGTATTCTCCGTCGACACTGCTTCTGCCAATGTAATGACTGTTGGACTGTAACAGAGTTGGGTATATCTTGGACAGCAAAATTGCGTGTAGAGCCGTATCAACAAGAAAATGCCCTCTAATCGCGCGTGATACAGCTTTCCCAGACATCATATGTGTCACTGCATTTGGGGCATATATTGTCTGAAGCACGTCCTGCAATCCGGAACCCGACATGATAAAGCCCACAGAGCCAAGGAAACTCATTTCAGTGTGAAAGGCTCCCAATCTGAGGACGATACTTTTCAGTGGACTCGACCCATCAGACATAGTGTCAATTTGTGTAGCTTTCTGGAATAACGGCTGATCAAAGGTCAGGACTGGTGTAACTCCATACCTGCTAGATTGCTCGCATACGAAGTGCAGGGTAGAATTGATGCACGACATATCACTGGGACTCATGTCTATCATCGGTAAAAACGTAACGGATGATTTGCCTGGGTACAGATCAGATTCCTGCTTGCTGTACATCTGCATAAATCCAGACCAGCTTGGCCGTGTTTCTTTCAAAGGCCAAATTATCTTAGAGAATAAATCAAACTGACCATTTTCGAAGTCCTCTGTGGTTGAATCATTGCTTTTCCCAAGGTCAAGGAAATGTATTTTCTCTGTTACTCGATTGTCAGGGTGTTTGAAATATTTGATTGTTATTTTTCCAATATCTGACAACTCACTCAGTTGGATGTTTGCCCTAGGGATCGGTAGGCTTACGTTGGAGCCGGGTGATGTACAAGCTATAATTCCCATCCCATGAAATGTTCCGTGCCCATCAAGCGTACGAACGTTATGGTCCGCATTGTCTGCTACAAACTGTAGGAATTTTCCAGGGAAATAAGATGGGATAGTTGTGTTGAGTGTTGCTGCAGCATTAAACTCGAATCGTTGAACCTCAAATTACGATGCACTAAACCCCATACTATTAAGCAAATCCACCAAGTACCTAGAACCAAAGTGGTGATATAACTGAACACCAAGGCCTATCTGTAAAGGTGCCAGTACGCTCTTTGGTCTGCATGCCTGGACTATTGCTTGACCAATTGATGCTAACTTAACACTGGTATCATTCCCACACAATAATACTGTCAGCAATGTCTGTAAACTTTTAGGGATGAACTCCTTGTTTTCTTTTGTAGACGAAACAGTAGAAAATGATGGGTAGAATTTCTTGCTGGTCTCTGCTTGAATTGAATTGATGTCAGCCTTGATCAGCTTCGCTGCTGCAGTTATAATTGTTTTCCTTTTTTCGCTTTCAGAAAGCCCTTGTGTATCGTTTGAGAAGTTATGAATAATTTCTGATGCTTTTCGTTTCATTGTGACCTTAGCTTCAGTATTGCCGAAAGTGGTTATTGATATAGAATCTCCAAAATGGTCAATTAACCTGTTTTTCATATGTTTGTATGAGTAAGCACGGTCGCCACAAGTATCTTCCATCAAATGAATCAGTCCAGACATTGTTAATACACACCCCTCATTTTCTTCTATATAACTCACAACATCTTTAAATGCTTCAATGGTAACTGGTGCTTCAGGTCTTCCTGGGCTTTTTGTTGGCTTTTTACAAGGACTGGTATCTATTTCAAACTCCTTAGGAAGCTGACGCTTTGTCCTGAAGTTGACACTGCATGTTTGATGGTATAATGCATCAGCCGCTGGAAGATCAATTATGCTAGCGATCCTACCCGAGACGTCATGGGCCCACTGGTCATTCCTTTATGAACATACACGCTCAATGGACTTCTTAAAAGGAAGTATTCTAACTGGCAAAACATCATAGCCCCGTTTTCTATGGTTAACCTTAGCATCTTGTGAACAAAATATGCATTTATTTTTAAAGTCAAATACGCCCGATGACCTTGTGGAACATTTAGTAGTACTATCATTATCGTTAATATTAGAATTGCTAGTAGTGTTTCGTTTATGGATATAGTCTCTTCTGCAGTCCACGTGAACTTCCTGTCCAGGAATAACGTGTATGTTTGATTGCCGCTCAACACTGGCTTCATTAATCGATTTGCTGCCTTTATCCCGTAGCTTCACTGAGGGAAGATCATTGAGAGGTGTCTTGCAGAATACACAGTCATCCATCTGAAATGAATAATCACGTCCAATTGTAAGATTTTAATTTGGGTAATATCTAGAATAGTGATGATTATGTGTAGCAACAACATTCACAGATTGACTGATACTTCTAGAAACTTGAAATCCACCGGAGGCGGAAAGTGTCATGCCGGACACCAGTACGTCACAGACAGACGCAGACAATGTATGTTTATTTCTCGAAAACGATTTCTGTTCTGTGTTGTCACAGCTGACAAGGCTGACATTGACTGAGACAGTTTCGACCATCTACATTCTTAATTTTGTATAGAACATGAGTTCATTCTTCAGATACTTGCATGGGTTATACGTACTTATTCTATACCAGTATGTATCGTGATGCATTGGTCTATAAAATATTATCAAAAATATATTAGTGGGATTGTTGTTTGCCCAACAATACATTATGTGCAATATTCGGTTAGATAGGTACATGTCACGTACGATATCATAGTTCTGTAGTGCTGCTGGTATCCCATGAGATGTATGGTTCATCGTTGGTTGTGTAGAATACACTAATACACTGGGTCTATATTCAGCAACTGAAATACAACAAAAATTCAATGACCAAGGTCCTCAAGATAATTTTACAATAATATTATAATTATATAACATGTATCATTATTATACTACTATTATTGTATTGTGCTGCAACGGTCGGTTTTGCAAAATCGTTAATTAATGTAAGATTGGTACATGACACGTACGATGAGATACTGTTGCTTGTGTCCCATGGTATGTATGGTTGGTTGTGTAGAGGACTAGTACACTGCCATTTTACTCAGCAACTGAAATAGAACAATAATTATGTTCAATTACCCAGGCCCTTAAGATGATTTTACCATTATAATATAATGTTAATAACATGTATCATTATTATATCATTGTGTGCAATTATTGCATTGTGCTGCTTTGGTCTATAAGGATTGTAGTAAAAATAATGGTGTGAGAGCACGTGTGTCATTAATGTGTCATTGTAAAAAACAAAATCCCAAAAACATGAGTATGTCAACTGGTTTCGTTTAATAAATCATCTTTGCAAAATATATATAATAAAACTGTGAACTGTTCATGACAACGTCAATATGGCGTCAACATTTTTTTTATTATTATAACTGCTACTCTGACTGGCTCATGTCTATTTGTATTGTTAATGTGCCATATATTGACATCTCATAAAATTAACAAAATCATGACACATACCGTATGATAATTATGCATTTCTGTTGGTGACAAGGAGATGTATGGTTGGTTATGTGGAGTACATCTGCGCAATATTCAGCAACTGCCTGCAATATAAGAACGACTGCATTTAATTATACAGATCTAGATGATGTTACAGTAATATTATGATGTTAATAACACACATAAACATTCAATAATATTAAAAGCAATCAAAATGTATTCTAAACATAGTGTTTCTTGTCAAAACTTGTGAATTCAGTCATTTAACAAGCTTCTGTTTTGGTAGTCGGTTAAAACGTTATTGAGAATTATGGCAAAAATGGGCTTCCGTACTTAGAAAAAATGAACAAATAGAGCCTTCTCGAAACACGTTTTTTTTTTTAAATAAATGTTATTTTGCTTATTAGCTATATTTTGAACATTGCTATTTGTTTACAACATTGTTTAACTCTCGCAGACGCCTTAATAGCTCAAAATAAGCATGTTTATACGATATTCAACCTTACCTCAAATTAAGAAATTTCGCCATGAAACAACGTTCATCAACAATTGTGCAGACGTACAAGACGTAAAAACAATCAAACTTCACGGAATTCGTGTAAAATAAACATAATCGTTACTTACCTCGAATATTTGATCGAATATTTGATCGATAATGGCACTTTCAAACAGTTGTTATTGAGTTATAACTGGGCGCAGCCATTAAATTTTGACGTAATTGATGACGTCATGTACCCTTCGAATGAAGAGTACTCACTATGGTGAGCTATACCGTCCATAATCTTGAAATTATAAAATCGGATTTTTTCATTTTTTGAAGTGTCAATATTTTTGTTTTGCCAAGGAACACAGTCTGCAAGTTTGGTTTGGTAGATACTAATACAATGTACTTTCGTTCAGTATAAATACTGTTTTTGTTGCAATTTGTCCGAGTGAATATTTTCCTTTATTAGCCTATTAGTCTACAATTGTTTTGATGATTTACGGAAATTAACGGACCAGTCTCACACCTTTTTACGGAAATATACGAGGTTTTTATCGTTATATAGTAGCAATCGGAACTCTTCGCCAATTTCCGTACTCGGGAATAGTGGCTCGGAGAGTATTGGGTGCCGCTCAATGGTTTTTTGCATCAAAATGCAGCATTTGGTTCGGTTTTCGATTGTAGCTCTCCGCAAAATAGTGCTCTTCTATATAATGTTGTATTGATGAAAATATTGCAGATTAGTGAGTGATTTTGATCAATTTCTTGATATTTTATCGCTATGACCGATAAATTATACTTTTTAACAAAATAAATCCCGTAGTTGAAATCAAGACGTTTCGGCCCCAAACAGTTCGTTCGGTCCCAAACATTTCGTTCCATATAATGACTGACAGTTTGGAAGCATTTGTTGAGTTTTCCAATTATATGCTTTAATATATCGGTTGAATTGAAGGGAAAGGAGGAAGAGACATTGTAATTATGATTATATCATATTATGGGAGTGATTGTTTACCGTTTGGTCAGTCGAGAGTGATATGTCAGCTGCATGCATATATGAACTTGATATTGTATCAGTAAATCAATTAATAAAACTCTAAACAAAGAAAGATATGACTCATGAAGTCCATACTGACGTTCATGGCGTCCATGGTACTTGATATATTGTTAAATTACGCTTATATGGTCTGCAAGTATATATTTCTCCAATCCACAGACATTAGGGTACACCTTTGACATGAGGGATAGTTTATTGCAAGATATAGATCTTATACATATATCATCTAGTGAAAACATTCCAGATATCATATATTTAATATAAACAATATGAAAATAGTTTAGTTAACACTATTACTATGTGATCAATGATTACATCAAATGTATTTATTTTATAAGGGCTTCTTGAAGCATCAAACATTTTTAAATTTCAATCGGAGGCTCTAGTGTGTTTTACAAAAGATGGTTTACAGGAGGAATAACTTTTATCAATGACATTTTAAACAAAAATGGAAATCTTTATTCATACATAGAATTGAATAAACACTATAATATACAGTCCAATTTTCTTGAATATGAAGGTATTATAACTGCTGTCAGGAATTATTTGGCAAACCTGAATATTGTGCATCTAGCCTGTAACAGCCAAACCCTATTCGTCCACTAATCCTATCCTTAATTCTACAAAATGAGAAAGGCTGTCGAAACATATATGACATCATGATTAGAAATAATGTATATCCCAAAGCATTAAGTAAATGGAAAAATGAAGAAATGTTCCAAACTTTGAATTTGAAAGATTATATGCCTTACCAGCTTTTGCAAAAATACACCTGAAACTATCCAACATCTGTTTTGGAACTGTGGAACAGTAAAAGAATTCTGGTCAAAACTTCAAACTTATCTTACAGAAAAATGCAATACAGCATTCGTAACTTTAACAGAAACAGATATTTTTATTTGGAAATAGTAAATTTAATGCTGTTTTGAGCAAAATCATCATGCAAGCAAAACTTTACATTTATCGAAACAAGATGCAACGTCAAATTCCACAGCTTAACCTTTTTAAAACGTATATAATATCTTTGTACAAAGTTGAGAAACTAATCGCATATAAAAACTTAAAAAATGAATACGTTTGAAACCATGTGGAGTCAATGCCTTGCTAGTATAGAGACAATTTACTTTGTTGATTTTTCCAGTATCAAACTGTAGCAAATAAACTTAATGTTTTCATTCTGGGACATGAAAAGCTTAGCTTACTAATTAGAAATAACATACCCTTGCTTATATCTTGATCTTCCTTAATCAACCGTCTTGTTTTTTTATAGAAAAAATAATAATTTTGGAAGTTGTGTATATTAATCCTTTAAAACTATCCTAAAACATTGTCCTTTGATAATGGATTTATATACAGATATATTACACAGTATGGGTTATTGTTTTTTTCTCTTTCCAAAGACAAAATATGAGAAAAAATCATTGTAGCATGAAACAATGTTTATTTTTGATACTATAACATTAAAATTATCTGTGTAAAGCAAGTCTGTATGTATTGACAATGTGGGTTTTACACCTGGTTTTGAAACAAAAAATATTTTCTTTAGGGCTGGCATGGCGCAGTCAGTAGCGCGGCGGATTTGTAACCGGAGGCCCCAGGTTCAATCCTCCGTGGCGCCACTGAGTTTCGTCGGTGTGTTCTTTACCAAGACACTTTTTCGTTAGCCTCGTCCGACGGATGGGGACGTAAACCGGGCAGTACCGTGTATCGGTCTATCCTCCGAGCACGTTAAAGAACCATAGGAATCTATTTGATAATAAGAGTAGGGCACAGTTCTCGGATTCCTATGTATCCTTCCCCTCTCTCTGGGGCAGGTCTAAATAACCTATACTGTGTTGATGAGCCGTTAAACAACATTCGTTTCAATTAAATTCATACATTTATTATTGTTTTTTTCCCCATAACCAAGCACTAGTCCTTCATAATAAGACTTTGCATTTTGTATACCGTATTTCACATTTTTTGTCTCCTTTGTTTGTCTTTTTATTTTTTAACTTTTTTTTTATTTTGCCTAAATGCGAACAGTAGTCAATATGAAAAAATAAAGATCACAATAATGAAGATTAAACGTGAAAAAAGCTACTGTATGATATCTAAAAATGGATATATATTTACATAATTGTTATAAACTTCCATTCTTGGCATTGATCTCAGCTCTCTGAAGCGCCCAGTGAAATGACGGAGCTATTATTTTTCAACATTTCAATTAAAGACACACCTGGTCAAAATGAGATACCGGTACTAAATATAATAACAGTCGTGAAAGAAAAGAATGTAGTTAGAAGAGTTTATGGATGTGTAAACGTCTTGAAAACTGGTCGACATCACATGTTAGGTTTCATCCTGCGCTAAAACGACCACTCGTTAGTCTCTGTTTGGCTACCAAGATTTAAAGGGCAAAGGTCATAGCAAAAAGAGAAGAATATGTATGGACAAAAGAGGGCCTCAGGGCAGATTTTTGTAAATATATGGTAAACATATTTAAAAAAGACCTATTATTGTAGCAAAATAACATTGTTTTTCATTTTAAGACCAAAGGGTAATATAATAGGGTCTTAAAGATGATGAATTGGAAAGAGGGCCTCAGGGAAGATAATTTTACTAACTGGACCACTGTCTTCTAAGAGCATTCAATGCATTACAATATTAGGTAAAATATTTTATAAGAGGCTCATTATTGCAAAACCAAAAGAGGGAAACGGCTTTCAAAGACGAAAAGAGGACCTCATGAAAGATTTTATTGCTAAATGGGCCATTGTCTTGTAATAGCTTCTTTCCCTCGTGGTCGTTTCCAGACATGCTGTAACTTATGATATTCGATTGTTTAAATTGAATTTGATTTCATTGAATTAAATTTGATTTCATTGAATTAAATTCAAAAGTTAGAAATACTAGAAATGCTTAATCCAGCTCTTTTTCCAAACAAATTTTTACTCCCAACAGGATTTGAACCTGGGTCTTCTACCCTCAAAGGGTAGATGTGTTTACCGATTACACCATAGAAGTGGTACATGTTTGTACTAAGAGCAAATGAACTAAAAATTAAACTGAAGTTTCTAATTTCACAGCAAAGTAGTTAAACTAGATTTAGCCCTGGCAACAGGGATTCATTTTGAATTCCAAACAATTTGACGAGGGATCAACAAAGTCAGTGTCACATATTGCAAATACAAGTTAAGGCAAAACTTACTGATGATAACACCATTTTAACCGATAATTTTGATCGGCAATTGGCTACTAATGACAACCCTGACGCCTATTTGCTGTGCTTATAATATAAAGCAAATATAAATATGTGCCTAATAAATACATAATTTTATATATGCAATAATCAATTAATATAACATTTAAGCATGAAATGATTTAGATGTGAGTTGGCTGATGGGAGTCATCTGACGGATAGCTGGCAACATCCGTAAGATGAGGGTCATCAACATGAACCTGGTGGTTCAGTAAATCGGTTGGCTGGTTGTTTGAATGATTTACGTCATTTTTAGCACATGTTAGGCCATATATGATCATCGATATCATCCATGGTAGGGGCACACCACTTTTTCCTGGGTAGACATAGTAGTGTATACCTTCTGCCCATCTGAAAGGACATGTTTTTTTATTTATTCCAACTCGCAGTGGGAGAGGCGAGGTTTCAAACCATCAAAGCCATGGATGCAGTAAATCGGTTTCAAACCATCCAAGCCACGGATGCAGTAAATCGGAATCAACCTTCTCAGCACATTAAACATTTAGGGCACTGCTCCCCGATTCAGATGTAACCTTTCTTAATTTTTTTGGGCCCATTAACTTCTAGGTATGGTTACAGTGCCATCGATCTGTCGATTTTGCGTCAGGTAACTGGACGCATTCCCCCCTCCAAAAAGTATGTTTTTTTCTCCCATTTCAGACTCAAAATTCCCCCCTGAAAAAACAAAAAAAAAACAAACAACTTCTGGTACGTAAAATATTGAGTACGAACTGTATTTAATACAAATAAAACTTGTAGACTATTTAAAACAATGATTATAATCAAAATTATGGCCACAAAATAATTCCCCCTTTCCTGTAAAAGCACGCTAAAATTCCCCCACCCAAGGGTATGGGTCGCAGTCCCCCAAAACAGATAGACGGCTCTGGGTTATATAAAATGTGTAACCTGTTGCTATAAATACTAAAATAATTTCCTCTGCTTTAACAAGGGCTTGCAACCTTCTACTAGATACGTATCATACGATGTATTTGTAGGCAGCATTAAAAATATTAGTGACTGTCCCGTTCATTTGTTTTGTACAATTTAAACAGAATTAATTAGGTGCATCACGGTCTCTTTCAGCATAAATCCACGTATTTAAATGATGTCACGGTCTCTTTCAGCGTAAATCCATGTATATAAATGACGTCACCGTCTCTTTCAGCTTAAATCCATGTAATAAATGACGTCACCGTCTCTTTCAGCGTAAATCCATGTATATAAATGACGTCACCGTTTCTTTCAGCGTAAATCAACATATAAATGATGTCACCGTCTCTTCCAGTGTGAATCCACATATAGTAACTTCACTGTTAATTTCAGGTTGAATTTGCATATAATAACTTCACTGTTTAATATGTCCAGGGTAAATTCGCCGCATATATATATATATATTAAGTCTGTGTTAACTTCAGGGTAAAAATTTGCATATATAGTAACTTCAGTGTTAATTTCAGGTGAATTCAGGGACTTCTCTGTTAATTTCAGGATAAATTTGCATATATAGTAATTTCACTTATCAATTTTAGAAAAAAATAGTCAATAGAAAGAATAAAAATAAAAATATAAGAACGCTTTTAAATGCATGGGTTGACACTTGTTACTGTAAACAGTATCAAAGATAGAATTATGAAATGAATGTTTTACTGCATTTTTTCTCAATTAAAAAAAAACACGCTTGCGACGGTATGTGTTATGTTCCTAAACTATATAAAAAAAATCCCACATAATTATATAAATGACGTTGCTGATCCTTCAGTGTAAATCCACATAACAACGTCACTGTCGCTTTCAGCGTAAATCCGCATGTTTAGAATCTTCACTGTCAATTTCCGGATAAATCCATACGTATAAATAATTTCACTGTCTCTTTTTGTGTAAATCCTACTAAATAAACAATTTCAAAATCCCTTTTAGTATCAAGTCGCAGTGATAAACCATGTCACTGTCTCTTTCAGCATAATTCCGTCTGTACAAATGATTTCACCGTCACTGACTTTCAGTGTTAATCCACACATATTATTAATAACTTCACTGTCACTTTCTAGATTAATCCACATGTATAAATAACTTCTACTTTTTATTTTCTGTTTTAAATCTAAGTATTTAAATATATCAATATAACGTTAAGACCCGTTTAAGGAATTTTCACAGACATATTCTAACTATCTGGGTTCTATTAATTACGGGTGGGGGTGTTCCTGGTGGTGTTCCTTGTTGTTCCAGTCAGTGTTCCCTTTATTGCGCGTTTCTTTTTCCCATATCCCTGTGCTACTAAAGCAAGTCTGCACTCCTCAAATGACGACTCTACCAGGGGTTTCATTAAGAGGTGAGAGGCGGGGATTTCTCCCTGCTACTTTGACTGTTCTACCTGGCTACTATAAATACTTTTACTAGTATTTTATACAAGTATCAATAAAAATACCCGGCTATTCTGCTCTGGGTGTCGCTTACTTATAAAGGTAATGACACCCCTGCTCTACCGTGCCCTGTATATATTGGTGGGGCGTATGATCAGATCATTGATACAATGAATCATTGATACCATGATCATGATGCCCATGGGCCATGGCATGTGCTCGCACTTTATTTAGTTTTAGATGAAGAAGAGGTGAAACTCTTAAGTTAAAAATTAAGAAGCGCCCACGTTTGACGTGATTTACCTTAGTATGAATACATTATTATATCAGGAATCTCTATGAATACTCCCTGATAAAACAAATAAATATGTACCGCATTTTCGGAACTTGCCAGCAGTCGCCATTTTGTTTATCTTATAATTGAAGAGGTCGCTACTGCAGAGTTGTCGTTTCTTGAAAATAGTTCAATATGGCCTCGAGTACTCTCCGAGTCGGATTCCCGAGTGACGGAATCCGACGAGGCAGTTCCGATTGATATAGTAGTAGCACTCGGAACTGCCTCGTCGGATTCATAGAGATTCCTGATATAATAATGTATTCATACTAAGGTAAACAATATGGTGATTCCGGTCAAACGTGGGCGCTTCTTAATGTATAAGAGTTTAACCTCTTCTTCATCTAAAACTAAATAAAGTGCGAGCACATGCCATGGCCCATGGGCATCATGATCATGGTATCAATGATTCATGGTGTCAATGATCTGATCATACGCCCCACCAATATATACAGGGCACGGTAGAGTAGGGGTGTCATTACCTTTATAAGTAAGCGACACCCAGAGCAGAATAGCCGGGTATTTTTATTGATACTTGTATAAAATACTAGTAAAAGTATTTATAGTAGCCAGGTAGAACAGTCAAAGTAGCAGGGAGAAATCCCCGCCTCCCACCTCATAATGAAACCCCTGGTAGAGTCGTCATTTGAGGAGTGGAGACTTGCTTTAGTGGCACAGGGATATGGGAAAAAGAAACTCGCAATAAAGGGAACACTGCCTGGAACAACAAGGAACACCACCAGGAACACCCCCACCCGTAATTAATAGAACCCAGATAGTTAGAATATGTCTGTGAAAATTCCTTAAACGGGTCTTAACGTTATATTGATATATTTAAATACATAGATTTAAAACAGAAAATAAAAAGTAGAAGTTATTTATACATGTGGATTAATCTAGAAAGTGACATTGAAGTTATTAATAATATGTGTGGATTAACACTGAAAGTCAGTGACGGTGAAATCATTTGTACAGACGGAATTACGCTGAAAGAGACAGTGACATGGTTTATCACTGCGACTTGATACTAAAAGGGATGTTGAAATTGTTTATTTAGTGGGATTTACACAAAAAGAGACAGTGAAATTATTTATACGTATGGATTTATCCGGAAATTGACTGAAGATTCTAAACATGCGGATTTACGCTGAAAGCGACAGTGACGTTGTTATGTGGATTTACACTGAAGGATCAGCAACGTCATTTATATATGTGGATTTTTTTATATAGTTTAGGAACATAACACATACCGTCGCAAGCGTGTTTTTTTTTAAATTGAGAAAAAATGCAGTAAAACATTCATTTCATAATTCTATCTTTGATACTGTTTACAGTAATTAATGTCAACCCATGCATTTAAAATCGTTCTTATATTAAAATTATTTTTATTTTTATTCTTTCTATTGACTATTTTTTTCTAAAATTGATAAGTGAAGTTACTATATATGCAAATTTATCCTGAAATTAACAGAGAAGTCCCTGAATTCACCTGAAATTAACACTGAAGTTACTATATATGCAAATTTTTACCCGGAAATTAACACTGAGAGTTAATATATATATATATGCGGCAAATTTACCCTGGAAATATTTAACAGTGAAGTTATTATATGCAAATTCATCCTGAAATTAACACTAAAGTTACTATATGTGGATTCACACTGGAAGAGACGGTGACATCATTTATATGTTGATTTACGCTGAAAGAAACGGTAACGTCATTTATATAGGTGGATTTACGCTGAAAGAGACGGTGACGTCATTTATTACATGGATTTAAGCTGAAAGAGACGGTGACGTCATTTATATAAGTGGATTTACGCTGAAAGAGACCGTGACATCATTTATATACGTGGATTTATGCTGAAAGAGACCGTGATGGTTTATATATACTATATGCACCAAATTAATTCTGTTTAAATTGTACAAAACAAATGAACGGAACAGTCACTAATTTTTTTTAATGCTGCCTACAGATACATCGTATGATACGTATCTAGTAGAAGGTTGCAAGCCCTTGTTAAAGCAGAGGAAATTATTTTAGTATTTATAGCAACAGGTTACACATTTTATATAACCCAGGGCCGTCAATCTGTTTTGGGGGACTGCGACCCTTAGGTGGGGGAATTTTAGCGTGTTTTTACAGGAAAGGGGGAATTATTTTGTGGCCATAATTTTGATTATAATCATTGTTTTAAATAGTCTACAAGTTTTATTTGTATTAAATACAGTTCGTACTCAATATTTTACGTACCAGAAGTTTTGTTTTTTTGTTTTGTTTTTTCAGGGGGGAATTTTGAGTCTGAAATGGGAGAAAAAAACATATTTTTTGGAGGGGGGAATGCATCCGGTTATCGGACGCAAAATCGGCAGATCGACGGCCCTGTAACCATACCTAGAAGTTAATGGGCCCAAAAAAAAAAGAAAGAAAGGTTACATCTGAATCGGGGAGCAGTGCCCTAAATGTTAAATGTGCTGAGAAGGTTGATTCCGATTTACTGCATCCGTGGCTTGGATGGTTTGAAACCGATTTACTGCATCCAGGCTTGGATGGTTTGAAACCTCGCCTCTCTCACTGCGAGTTGGAATAAATAAAAAAGCATGTCCTTTCAGATGGGCAGAAGATATACACTACTATTTCTACCCAGGAAAAAGTGGTGTGCCCCCACCATGGATGATATCGATGATCATATATGGCCTAACATGTGCTAAAAATGACGTAAATCATTCAAACAACCAGCCAACCGATTTACTGAACCACCAGGTTCATGTTGATGACCCTCATCTTACGGATGTTGCCAGCTATCCGTCATATGACTCCCATCAGCCAACTCACATCTAAATCATTTCATGCTTAAATGTTATATTAATTGCATATATAAAATTATGTATTTATTAGGCACATATTTATATTTGCTTTATATTATAAGCACAACAAATAGGCGTCAGGGTTGTCATGAGTAGCCAATTGCCGATCAAAATTATCGGTTAAAATGGTGTTATAATCGGTAAGTTTTGCCTTAATTTGTATTTGCAATATGTGATACTGACTTTGTTGATCCCTCGTCAAATTGTTTGGAATTCAAAATGAATCCCTGTTGCCAGGGCTAAATCTAGTTTAACTACTTTGCTGTGAAATTAGAAACTTCAGTTTAATTTTTTAGTTCATTTGCTCTTAGTACAAACATGTACCACTTCTATGGTGTAATCGGTAAACACATCTACCCTTTGAGGGTAGAAGACCCAGGTTCAAATCCTGGTGGGAGTAAAAATTTGTTTGGAAAAAGAGCTGGATTAAGCATTTCTAGTATTTCTAACTTTTGAATTTAATTCAATGAAATCAAATTCAATTTAAACAATCGAATATCATAAGTTACAGCATGTCTGAAAACGACCACGAGGGAAAGAAGCTATTACAAGACAATGGCCCATTTAGCAATAAAATCTTTCATGAGGCCCTCTTTTCGTCTTTGAAAGCCGTTTCCCTCTTTTGGTTTTGCAATAATGAGCCTCTTATAAAATATTTTACCTAATATTGTAATGCATTGAATGCTCTTAGAAGACAGTCGCCCAGTTAGTAAAATTATCTTCCCTGAGGCCCTCTTTTCAATTATCATCTTTAAGGCCCTATTATATTACCCTTTGGTCTTAAAATGAAAAACAATGTTATTTTGCTACAATAATAGGTCTTTTTTAAATATGTTTACCATATATTTACAAAAATCTGCCCTGAGGCCCTCTTTTGTCCATATTCTTCTCTTTTTGCTATGACCTTTGCCCTTTAAATCTTGGTAGCCAAACAGAGACTAACGAGTGGTCGTTTTAGCGCAGGATGAAACCTAACATGTGATGTCGACCAGTTTTCAAGACGTTTACACATCCATAAACTCTTCTAACTACATTCTTTTCTTTCACGACTGTTATTATATTTATTACCGGTATCTCATTTTAACCGGGTGTGTCTTTAATTGAAATGTTGAAAAATAATAACTCCATCTTTTCACTGGGCGCTTCAGTCAATGAGATCAATGCCAAGAATGGAAGTTTATAACAATTATGTAAATATATATCCATTTTTAGATATCTTACAGTAGCTTTTTTCACGTTTAATCTTCATTATTGTGATCTTTATTTTTTCATATTGACTACTGTTCGCATTTAGGCAAAATAAAAAAAAAGTTAAAAAATAAAAAGACAAAAAAAAGAGACAAAAAATGTGAAATACGGTATACAAAATGCAAAGTCTTATTATGAAGGACTAGTGCTAGGTTATGGGGAAAAAACAATAATAAATGTATGAATTGAATTGAAACGAATGTTGTTTAACGGTTCATCAACACAGTATAGGTTATTTAGAGCTGCCCCAGAGAGAGGGGAAGGATACATAGGAATCAGAGAACCGTGCCCTACTCTTATTATTAAATAGATTCCTATGGTTCTTTAACGTGCTCGGAGGATAGACCGATACACGGTACTGCCCGGTTTACGTCCCCATCCGTCGGACGAGGCTAACGGAAAGTGTCTTGGTCAAGAACACGCCGACGAAACTCAGTGGCGTCACGGAGGATTGAACCTGGGGCCTCCGGTTACAAATCCGCCGCGCTACCGACTGCGCCATGCCAGCCCTAAAGAAATTATTTTTTGTTTCAAAACCCGGTGTAAAACCCACATTGTCAATACATACAGACTTGCTTTACACAGATAATTTTAATGTTATAGTATCAAAAATAAACATTGTTTCATGCTACACTGATTTTTTCTCATATTTTGTTTTTGGAAAGAGAAAAAAAAATAACCCAAACTGTGTAATATATCTGTATATAAATCCATTATCAAAGGACAATGTTTTAGGATAGTTTTAAAGGATTAATATACACAACTTCCAAAATTAATTTTTTTTTCTATAAAAAACAAGAAGGTTGATTAAGGAAGATCAAGATATAAGCAAGGGTATGTTATTTCTAATTAGTAAGCTAAGCTTTGCATGTCCCAGAATGAAAACATTAAGTTTATTTGCTACAGTTTGATACTGGAAAAATCAACAAAGTAAATTGTCTCTATACTCATGATACTAGCAAGGCATCGACTCCACATGGTTTCAAACGTATTCATTTTTAAAGTTGTTATTTGAGATTAGTTTCTCAACTTTGTATAAAGATATCATATACGTTTTAAAAAGGTTAAGCTGTGGAATTTGACGTTGCATCTTGTTTCGATAAATGTAAAGTTTTGCTTGCATGATGATTTTGCTCAAAACAGTATTAAATTTATTATTTCCAAATAAAAATATCTGTTTCTGTTAAAGTTACCGAATGCTGTATTGCATTTTTCTGTAAGATAAGTTTGAAGTTTTGACCAGAATTCTTTTACTGCTCCACAGTTCCAAAACAGATGTTGGATAGTTTCAGGTGTATCTTTGCAAAAAGCTGCCACATTACGTTATTAATAATATTCATTTTAGATAAAAGGTAATTTGTTCCAAATGCCCAATGGTTGATTCTATAAATTAAACCAAGGTAACTTAGGATCTTTTGTTATTTTATAAGTAAGGCATATAATCTTTTCCAAATTCAAAGTTTGGTACATTTCTTCATTTTTTCCATTTACTTAATGCTTTGTGATTATTTCTAATCATGATGTCATATATGTTTCGACATCCTTTCTCATTTTGTAGAATTAAGGATAGGATTAGTGGACGAATAGGGTTTGGCTGTTTCAGGCTAGATGCACAATATTCAGGTTTGCCAAATAATTCTGACAGCAGTTATAATACCTTCATATTCAAGAAAATTGGACTGTATATTATAGTGTTCATTCAATTCTATGTATGAATAAAGATTTCCATTTTTGTTTAAAATGTCATTGATAAAAGTTATTCCTCCTGTAAACCATCTTTTGTTAAAACACACTAGAGCCTCCGATTGAAATTTAAACATTTTAAAAATGTTTGATGCTTCAAGAAGCCCTTATAAAATAAAACGATGTAATCATTGATCACATAGTGTTAAATAAACTATTTTCATATTGTTTATATTAAATATATGATATCTGGAATGTTTTCACTAGATGATATATGTATAAGATCTATATCTTGCAATAAAACTAACCCTCATGTCCAAAGGTGTACCCTAATGTATGTGGATTGGAGAAAAAATATATACTTGCAGACCATATAAGCGTAATTTAAACAATATATCAAGTACCATGGACGCCATGGACGTCAGTATGGACTTCAATGAGTCAATATCTTTCTTTGTTTAGAGTTTTATTAATTGATTTACTGATACAATATCAAGTTTCATATATGCATGCAGCTGACATATCACACTCTCGACTGACAAAACGGTAAACAATCACTCCCCATAATATGATATAATCATAATTACAATGTCTCTTCCTCCTTTCCATTCAATTCAACCGTAATATTAAAGTATATATTTGGGAAAACTCAACAAATGCTTCCAAACTGTCAGTCATTATATGGAACGAACTGTTTGGGACCGAACGAACTGTTTGGGGCCGAAACGTCTTGATTTCAACTACGGGATTTATTTTGTTTAAAAAAGTATAATTTATCGGTCATAGCGATAAAAATTATCAAGAATTGATACACAAAATCACTCACTTATCTGCAATCTTTCATCCTCAATACAACATATACTATAGAAGAGTTCCTATTTTGCGGCAGAGCTACAATCGAAAACCGAACCCAAATGCTGCATTTTGATGCAAAAACCCCTCATTGAGCGGCACCACAATACTCTCCGGAGCCACTATTCCCGAGTACGGAAATTGGCGAAGATATCCGATTGATAGTAGTAGCAATCGGAACTGCCTCGTCGGATTCCGTTCCACTCGAGGAATACCGAGTACGGAAATTGGCGAAGCAGTTCCGATCTGACTAGCTCGGTGTCAATTTTCCAGTTCATTCAAAATATTGGAGTGGAATTTAGCTTAGAGTTTAAAGGTACAAATACAGACATGGTGTTCACTCAAGAAGAAAAGAAGAACGAAGAAGAAGAAGAAGAAGAAAGAAGAATAAGAAGAAGAAGAAGAGAAGAAGAAGAAGAAAAAAGGAAAAAGATAAAGAAGCGCTAAAGTGTCAGAAATAAATGTTACCGCACCAACGTTGGGAGGGGCAATGTGGGTGGCTCGAACCCAACAACCCACGAGATTAAGAACCTCGTGCACTACCAACACACTAAACGAACAAGCCGTGCTATGATGTTATCAAACAAAACTCGTAATGGCTTGAGGGTACAATGCAGGACGTTATCAAGTGTAGTCCTTGTTAAAATGTGTTACGGCATGAACTATGTGTCAGGTCCTAGCCAAGTTTTGAGGTTTCTGAATTCAAACGGTGTGTCAGAAATAACTTGATGTATGACTTGCGTTTACAAAACAAAAGAGAGTACAACGAGCCAATCACAGCATATTAAAATAGTAGAACTACCATGAAGCAAAGCAACCAGAAAAAGCAAATAAGCTGCACACAAAAGAGAAGGGTCAAATGCGGAGTGGCGTATAATTGAATTGGATAAGCCACAGCCTCCGGACCTCCCAATTTATAGTTGTGATCCAGCTAGCTAATATTATATACAACAAAACGGTAATGCAACGTCCGCCGTCGTGCGATTATACATTTACATATAGATTTTAAAAATATGTTCTGTCTCTTTAACCACGGTTAACATTTTATAGAGTAAACATGTTTAAATTCGTGGTGCGGTATTATGCAAATGTCGCTGCAGGTAACTCTCTCTGTTGACATTAGCCTGAATCCATAGCAATAATGAAAACACAAATTTAATATAAGAGACAATGGCATTTATAAATAAAGACAAGCAATCGCTGTTTATCGTAAAAATAACCAGTCTGGTTCTCTTTTTTGAAGTGTATCTTGAATTAACGTGCGGATACCAAGCGGATATGTGAAAGGTCCGATTACACAGTTCATTTAAAATTTAGCTTAGGGTTTGAATGGTAATTGTTCGACCAAAAGCATAGTGCCATAAACCGAGTGGAGAACCGGAAACAATTGTTGTTCTTATTCGGGCTAATTTGTAAGTGATGAATAAGTGCTCTGAGCGTGCACTGTGGCTTAGAACTTTA
>JAWPHD010003097.1:0-228671 GCA_037043455.1 Cyrtodaria siliqua
AATTTTATTACAAAATAGAGGTTAAACATTAAAACTAGATCTTCTTTCCAAATATAAATGTAATTTAAGGACTCTTCTGCGACAAGGACTATCACTACCTGACTTCTATGGTGATGTGATTTATAAACTTCGTAAGATTCTTGGTCATGATCACTTTCAAACTATCTTTGTTAAACTTGTTAAAAAGTTTATCAAAAGAGGTTATGACCCTATCATTTTGCAACGTACTGCATGCTTGGTGGTGGACCCTTTTACAGTTCGCCACTATGCTTTCCATTTTTAATTGTACGATGACCGGACAGGCTGTGGACCCTATGATGACGCCTACCTAAAACCCATTGGGACGGTGGCGTTTGATGTGTTTGTCCATGATCTTTCTTGTCGTGCCCTTAATGGTGTATTCTCTTACTGCTCTGGCTTCTGCCAAGTCATTGAGTACCTTCATTGTGGCTTTCTAGGCTATTGTTTTTTTGTATTATATTTACACGAGCATATTTGTGTTTTACTTATATTGCCTATTGATGCTGCCTTGTTGGTTAGAGATTAGATCATGGCGGGGATTTCTTTATTTACACTGTCCTGTTTTAATGGATGACAGTAGGGTAAGTGTGAGGTTTGGTGCACCCTAGAACCGGTTTAAACCCCCAGTGGCCTACTTTGCCACTGACCGTTCCAAGCGGTAGCCCTATTGTCAACCCTTTTTGTGTTTGTGATGTCGTTTGCATTTATTATTGCTTTGCCTTCTTGTGTGTCTGTTTGCGTGTTTGTTTCTGTGTTTTGTGGTTTACTGTCCTCCTTGAATGCTGCTTTCCCTGTCCGATCTTTTTATATTTCTTTAGGTTAACAAACATTTTTAAAATAGGGGTAGTGAAGAACACAAGTTTACATTTTTTTACTAAAATATGATTAAACATTAATACGTCTAAATTTTAAGCACTCAGCATTATAATCTTTAAATTTCCAATAACTTGCCATTATTCTGACTGAAACTCCACCACAATCAGCACAAATTTTATTTTTTGCTCTTGTGCCTTTTTTACATATTGAGCACGGCAATACATGACTTGTTTTTAATCTATACTTATGCAAACTGCAATAATTAGAATCTTTTGTAGTCTTATTTTACACGGAATGTGTAATCCAATTTTAAGAAATGTGCAAACATTGATTTCCATTGTTTCTTTTTGATATATTTATTTATATTAAATAAAAAAAATTTTATATATATATAACAAAAAGGAATAATGAGAACTGAAGAGATTATAGAAAAATTAATACACCTATTTGAAGCAGGTGAAATAGATAAGCAAACACTGTCTAATGGTATAAATGGAATAAAAAAAGATAATGAAAATTTAAAAGCTGAAGAAGAATTAAAAACTCAAGAAAATTTAAGAAATAAACGACGACGTAAAAAAAGAAAAGAAAAAGAAAAGAAGAAGCAAGAAGAAAAATATAAAAAATTACAAAAAAATGTAATAAACGAACTAAAACAAGTTTTTAAGGATAAAAAAGATGAAGAAAAATTAAAACTAGTTGACAATCCAATATGCGGATATTTTAGATAATACGAAATATCTGTAAATAAATACAAAGATTCTCAAAAAATATTTCGTGATAAAAAATCTATCATTACAAAACAAATTATCAAAGAGCTGGAAGAAAATGGATTAAAGTTTCAATTAGGTCTTACTATAGATTTATTTAAAGATGATGGTGCTACCAAAAAATACACCACAGCAGTATTACGCAGTGAACAAAATACCATTTTGAGCCCTGAAAAAATAAGTGAGTTTTATGATGAATCTTCTGCATTTATACAAGAAAGCTTAGAAATATTTACAAACACAGCATCTGGATTAGAAGTTGATCATTGTGTGAAGCTTTACTTAAATATTGCAAAATATGAACCACTAAAAGGTTCTTCATATATTATTCTACCAAAATAATTAGCTAACAAAAAAGCAATTATTAATGTAAAAAATAATGATGATAAATGCTTATTTCATGCTATAAATTCTGCCCTAAACCCAGCCAAAGATCATACTTACAGGTTATCAAATTACCCCAGCATAGATTTTCTAAACAAAGACAAAATTGACTTTCCCACTCCAATTTCTCAAATTTCCAAAGTAGAGAAACAAAACAACCTTGCTATCAACGTTTATGGATATATCATAACAGGAAAAAATAAAAAGGTAACTATTTTCCCATATAAAATATCAGAACAACCAAAAGATATCGAGCGAATTAATCTGCTCTTAATATCTGAAGATATTGAGGTTGAAAAAGATGAGAATGAAGATGATCCAAATAATGAAGAAGGAATCATAGATGACAATTATGACCCTGATGATTATTCCGACAAATCAACAAAAATAACAAAATATCACTATTGCTGGATTAGAAATCTGAATAGACTATGACCAAAACAAACATAAAGGTCAAACTTACTTCTGCGATCGTTGCCTTCATGGCTTTTCTGGAAAAGGACTACTTACCAAACACAAAGAAAACTGTGATGGTATCAACAAAAATTCTTGCAAAATAGAAATGCCGAAAGAAGGTAAAAATCACATAAAAATTAAAAATCATCAAAATCCGATGCCTGCGCCTTATGCAATATATGCTGATTTTGAGAGTATAATCAAACCACAATTAAAACAAATTGGAAAGAAAACTAAAATGCAAAATGTACACGAAGATGAAGATGTTGTTGAAGTGTTTTTAAATCGCCTAGAATGTGAAAAGAAAAACATTAATAACATATTTGCTCACCCAAAACCATTAATCATGACACAACACAATGAGGAAGATTATGAAAAAGCAACACACTGTTGGATATGCGAGAATGAAATAGGTAGGAAATGTGGCAAAAACTGTAAAGTAAGAGACCACTGTCATTTTACAGGAGAATACAGAGGTGCAGCACATAAAAACTGCAACCTAAAGCTGAAAATAAAACCAAACAAAACACCTATACCTGTTATATTTCACAACCTCAAAGGATATGATAGTCATTTTATAATGCAAAACATACATAAAATAACAGGTAATATTACATGCATCCCAAACAACGCAGAAAAGTATATTTCATTTAGTGCCGGACAACTTAGGTTCTTGGATAGCTTTCAGTTTATGGCTTCGTCTCTGGAAAAATTAGTTGATGCAACAGACAAATCTGATTTCAAAATTACTAAAAATCAGTTTGGGGAACAAACAAGTTTACTTTTGCGAAAAGGTGTTTACCCGTATGAATATATAGACAGTATGGAAAGATTTAAGGAAACACAATTACCACCAATTGAAGCATTTTACAGTAAACTTACAGGGAAAGGAATAAGTATTAAAGATTACGAACATGCTCAAAATATATGGAAAGAGTTTAACTGTAAAACACTTGGAGACTATCATGATTTATATCTAAAAACTGATGTAACTCTGTTAGCAGATGTGTTTCAAACTTTTAGAAAAATATGCATGAATGCATACAAACTAGATGCTTTACATTACTATACAGCACCTGAATTATCTTGGGATGCTTCACTTAAACATTCAGAAATAGTTTTAGAACTTTTGACAGACATTAACATGCACTTATTTATAGAAAAAGGTATGCGTGGTGGAATAAGTATGGTATCAAAACGATATGCCAAAGCAAACAATCCACATGTAGCTAATTATAACCCTAACGAGGAAAACAACTTTTTAATGTATTTTGATGCAAATAATCTTTATGGGTGGGCAATGAGTCAGGCACTTCCATATTCTGGCTTTAAGTGGGTTGAATTAGAAACCTTGCAAGAGCCAAAGTAAAGAAAAGGATATATCCTAGAAGTTGATTTGGAATATCCTAAAGAACTCCATGAAGCTCACAATGACAATCCACTTGCAGTGGAAAAATTAGCAGTGAAAAAAGAATGGTTGTCTGAATACCAGACAGATTTGTTGGAAAATAATAGCATGATAAATACAGAACAACTAGTCCCCAATCTTATGGACAAAGAAAAATATGTGTTACATTACAAAAACCTGCAACTGTATTTATCTTTAGGCATGAAACTAAAGAAAATACACAGAGTATTAGAATTTAATGAAAAACAATGGATGAAATCATACATAAATCTAAACACAGAACATAGAAAAAAAGCTAAATCACAATTTGAAAAAAATTTTTACAAACTTATGAACAACTATGTGTTTGGTAAAACAATGGAAAATCTACGCAAGCGAACTGATATAAAACTAGTCAGAACTGACGGTTCCGAAAATGAAAAGATAAGAAAAATACTAGCCAAACCGAACTTTAACAGGCGTATAAAATTTTCAGATGAATTGTCAGCAATACATGTAAACAAAACGAAATTAACATTAAACAAACCAGTCTATGTTGGGATGGCAGTATTGGATTTATCAAAGTACATGATGTATGATTGGTACTATAATACTTTAAAAAAAAGGTATGGATCTGACTGTACTTTATTATACACAGATACTGATAGTTTATTAGTAGACATCAAAACAGAAGATGCATACAAAGATATGGTTGAAATGAAAGATGAATATGACTTAAGTGATTATCCGCAAAACCATCCAATGCACGATGATACAAATAAAAAAGTATTAGGTAAAATGAAAGATGAATGTGCTGGTGTTGCTATATCTGAGTACGTTGGATTAAGACCCAAGCTATATTCTATTTTTTTTGAGCGGATGCACAACTCATTAAAAAAGCAAAGGGAGTAAAGAAATATGTAATCCAAAAACATATCAAATTTGAAAACTACAAAGATGCATTATTTAACAAGAAAAAATACACTCATGAAATGAATATGTTACGTTCGATAAAACGTCAGATATACGGCATAACAGTAAACAAAGTAACGCTGTCGCCGTTTTACTCAAAACGATACATTCGAGAAGATGGAATTAAAACTGATGCACATGGATTTTATAAAAACCTATAAACGCGTTTGGGTATCAGCAGGAACAATAAGTAATTCTTCTTTGACAAATCCTCTTTGTGGCGCTGGTAATTTCAAATAATAAACTCTTATACCTTGCGTTACCATATAACTTTTAATCTTGTGAATATCTACACTCCACATTGGATCAGTTGCTCTGCGTCTTCCACCTTCTTGTTCCCCGGGTTGATATAAATATCTTACACTTGCATTCATACAGATAGGATCATCTTTTAATATTTTTGTTTCAACAGGAGGGGGCTTTTTTGTCTCCGCATTTATGGCTTTAACAACTTCTGGTAATCTCTTTACCCATTCTCTATTACGTTTTTGGGAATCCTTAGCGTACTGATAGCCAAACAATCTTTCAGCTAATGTTCTGTTAAATCTTTCCACTAAAGCTTGGTCTCAGTGTATTTCTGTTCTGCCTCGTCTGATATTTACTTTATGTTTTGCCATCAACTGCGATACTGCACCCATAAATTCTCTGCCTGGGTCAACTTGTAATAATGTTGGATATTTCAAATGCCGACTGTATATTTTCTCAAATGCTTAAGCAACTTCTTTACTATCCTTGGAAGTCAGTGGCTCTGCTTCTTTGTATCTACTCGCAATATCAACCACAGTCAATGCATATTTATATGTCTTGCGTCTAAAAGTATCATGCGGTAAAAATAACAAATCAGCTTGATGCACTCCATTCTTAGTAGAAACATCAAACCTGGGTCTAACTATTTTCTTTGGTGCGGGTAAATAAATCTGCTACACAGCTTGTTTTTTTAAAAATTATAATGCCTTTTTTTCACTGACACCATCCTCTTTTGACAATTGTTTAACTGCCGGGTAACCTTTCCAAAATCCTTTTGGGCTGTAATAAATCTTTTCCATTTTTTTCTACTAAAGATTAAACTTTATATAACTATAAAAAAAATGGAAATCACAACTGCACAATTCGATGAACTGCTCGAAGAGCAATATCAGAATAGCACAAAGAAATGGACAGACTTGGAATAAATAAAATATATACTATTACAGATACGAAAATAGTGGATACTGAATGTGGTCCATCCATGGTATTGACATTATTAGACAACGGTGAAGTATGTGCGCCTGATCATCTCAAAAATAAAATAGAGAAGAGTGCTAAACCACCATATTATATTCGACCACTTGGATTGAAACCATGTAAGAACAACAAAAAAAATAGGTATCATGCATATGACTTAGTCTTTCCAAAGGTTATTTCAAAGTAATTATATATTTTTTTATGAACTCAATTTATACGCCACAAATCCAGTTGCAGCCATGCCCACCACAATAAACGTAATTTCTCTATTCTGTTGATCCGGAGATGGTGTATAAAAATCACTCAACTTGGGCTCCGGTTCCAAAAGCAAATGTTTGCCAGTTGTATAATAATACTGTTTAATGGCCTGGTCTACATCATCAAAAGTCTGCTCTGCATGATGCTCTTTTTGCAGTTGCTTATTAATAAAATCTAATCTCTTTGTTCTTTTTTTATTCCACTCCGCTTGTGCTGCTTCCAATTGTTCCACTGCTTTGTCATGCCTTCGTCTTTCCTCATCTGAATGACTTCCCATTTTTGAAAAGAAATAATTTGAACCGCTAAATGCCAATGCGTTTGTTAATGCTCCACCTATCATCATTGCTACTGCACTTGCCATTTTCTTTATATATATTTTTTAAAATTATTTCATAATATCCGCAGGAATAATACCTTGCTTAATCAACACATCCTTTGTAGCCATTGCTAACATTATATCTACAGACAGCATCCCAACATCTGTCATATTAAAATCCACTTTAGGTGCTGGTCTTTTTAGTAGTTTTCTGCCAATCTCAGAATATCCAACAGTTAGAAGTGTTTCCACTCCAGCGTGATACACCATATTTACAATTTGTTTTCCGTCAATACTTGCTGCCATTGTTTTTATATGATTATTTTTTTAAAATAAATTATTAAAAATCAAACGGGTCTTTTGGTGCAACACGAACAGGTTGCACAACTGCAGGTTGCCTAGCAGATATTTTATTATAAATATACAAACCCAACCCAGCAATGCTTAATAAAACCAGACACGGTGGAATATAATTTTTCTATACGTTTATTTTGATTTCTGGTTCCTCTTCATCTATTGTTAATTTTGTTATTTCATTTTGCTTTGCAGCATCTTGCTTTGCAGCATCTTGCTTTGCATCCTGACGCTTTGCCTTTCTTGCCGCTGCTCCTTTTTTCCCAGCCTCTATTCGTTTTGGATTTTTTACTTTTTGTTGTTCAATAGGTTGTGTCACAACAGGTATAACTTCAATCTCTTGGTTCTCCATTTATATTATCTATATTTTTATTTTTATTAAAATCAATATGTCTAACAGTTGTCAGTATTGCTGTAAATGGCGCTAAGCACATTCCATACCTATAATACAACTCACAACAAGCACTTGTTAAAGCATGATTAATAAATGGGTCTTCCCCAAAATCTTCTATCAGTTTTGGTGGATTGATTACATTAAAATATTTTGATACTCCCATCACATACAAGTTAATAAAAGAATTGCCTAAAGTATTGGTCATACTTGCCCCAAGCCGTGCTTCATATCTGCAGTAAAGTTTGTTAATTTCATCCGGGGGCATGCTATCTATATTTGTGAGTTGTATGTCTTTACCCAAATATTGACGACTACCGCCGCCAGCCACTATGGCTGATAATCTTTCTTTTTTTGTTTCTTGTTGCTTTGATTCATCTGGTTCCGTCTGTTCCGATATATTTTGTAATAGTTCTTCCGCATTCATTTTTATATTAGTAATCTTATTTTTTATCTTGAAATAAATATAAAACACAAAACAACCAACTGCGATATTTATGCAACTAGTAATTGTTAGTATTGTTAATAGCATTGTTATTAACATTGCTATTTTTTTTTATTAGCATTGTTAATTTGCTGCAAGCATTGCTATTAACATTGCTACTTTGCTATGAGCAATGCTATAAGCATTACTATATTTTTCGATATTTTCATTATATTTTCATGTCAGTATTGCTATTAACATTTCTACTTTGCTGTTAGTATTACTATTAGCAACAGTTAGAAAAAAAGTAATTATTCAACCCAATAACCAGTTGGTTGGTCAGTCCTCAATATTAACTTTGAGTATTTAGTTTTTGCTAAAGCTTTTCTTATTCTGGTTCTCTCCTCCAGCGTCGGAATAACATCATTTTCTCTCAAACAATTTTCATAACTATCTCTGTCCTTGGTGTAAAACATACACAACCATTTTGCTAGCTCCCTCAAATCTTTCAATACAGAATTATATCTCTGTGAAATGACCCACACTGATTGTTTGGCGTGACGACCAGAGAATGCCAACTCTGATAACATATCCTTTTTCTTTGTTAATTCTTTTGTGGCTGAGCAATCATCAATGATGTATAATGTGGGCTTGCCAGCATATTGTTTGAAAAATAAACGCAACCGTTCTTGTAGCATTTCTTTACCGTTGCTAACGGGATTGACAATTATTATTTTTTTATCTCTCGGGTTTCTCACATCTCCTATCCAGGGTCTATTTTTATAAGCCTCGTTCCACTCTATGGTTGGACACACTATAATTATATTTTCAAAAACTCCAGCATACTCTTGTTCAAGTATGTCAAGAACAAACTCTGTTTTACCACAGCCTGTCTGACCACAGATAATGGCACTGTGTGGATATTTAGGATATTTAGAATCGTATTTCTTTGTATCTTCCATCTTCAAAATTGATTTGCGCATCTTGTATTATATATAGATAAATATTTAAAGATTGATCTGCTTCTGCTTTTTTATTTATTAGTATCGTTATGCCTTCACTGCCGTTTTCTATTTTTCTTCCACTGCCGTGTAATAAATTGTCATCACATGTTCTGAGGTCAAGCCACAAAGCATATGATTTTGTTAGATAGCTCTCAAGAGAAACATTGGTAAAGTTTCAGTCCTTTGCCACTATGTCTGTCTCTTTGTTTCTTTTTGATGTCAAGGCAAAATAGTTGTTGATTTCATCCCAATGTTGATATGCCTTCATGCCCTGACTATACAACTGATTTGGTACGCCCTCTATTGTCATTTCAACCTTTTCAATCTTTGGGTTGTAAAAGGATTCCGTGTCTGTTCTTTCTGGGTCTTCAAACAGCATTAAAATACCTTTCATGCTCCTTACTGGTGTATTAATGTTGATGTTCCTAAGGGTTTCAGATTTATTTGCTATTATTTTTCTATGTCGCAAGATACGATCATACATAAATGACATCTTACCATTGGTTTGCTGTCTTATTCAACATCACCAACCGTATCAAATTCCAAGCAGATATTTTTTATTACATAAGATACATAAGCATCACTGCTTTTGATAACTTTGTTATAATCGTTAAACGTTAATTCATATTCTAACCTATCACCAAGCCCCGCTTGATAAAATGGCATAAGACTTTCTAACATTTCAAAGTCCAGAGGAATACAAAATCTATTTCCATAAGCTGCTGCTATAGCTTCATCTTCGGTGTCTGAGGAAGCGTCTCCCGCACCATCTCTATGTTTTAGCATGTTTGCTTTACCAATACCTTGGTAAGCTGTGTTTAATCGTTCGGTAGGGGCTTTCCCTAAATCTACATAACAATGATATGTATCACTGTCATCTATTGACATGACTTCATTGCCACTTATTCTTATTGTCATTTTTTTCACAATTGCTCTACCCAGATTTTGGAATAGATTAGCGTTGGCGTCTGTTCTGCTTTTAAGTTCTATTTCAAAGGCAAGACGAGCAGTACGTGGAACTATCACATCATTAGTACTTAGATTTGTAAATCTCACAAGCAGTTGCTGGTTTTGGTCTATTGTTGATGGATTATTAGTTATTACTACACTTGTGCGAATGCCCTTGGCACCATGAAGTTCTCTTAGTTTTCTATAAGGGTTGAGTTTGTTTCCGTAAGCTGACATTGTTTTTATTTTTTAAATATATTTTTTAAAATTAAATAAAATAAACAATGGCTGAAGGAGGATTTGATTTTGACAATCCTACGTACGATCCAGATGATTATGATGAATATGATGATGATGATTTACCAATGGTACCTGATGAGCCTGTACGAAGAAGTCTTCTTAATCAAAGCGACCATATTGCTGAACTTAGGGGAGAGCTGACAGCAGCCACACTTGAAATATACAAGAAAAATCTTGTAAAATCCTTTTATGATGAAATAGGAAAACGATATAAGATGGCACCGGACAAAATGGGTTATGACCAGTTTAAAGTATTAGATGATGGTAAAACATTATACTGGATTGTTGGTGATAAAAAAATAAGAATAACTGCCAAGCAAGGCTCTTTTACATTTCTTGCTCTTGGTTCTTTGGTAGGTGAATATAACAGGGTTATTGGCTCTGGGGGAACAAGGGCGGTAAGACAATTTTTAAAATTGCCGGTGTATGACAGTAAAACAAAATTATCACAAAAAGCTCGACAAGCGTTGGAGAGCACAAGAAACGATTTACCAGATAATGTGAATGCTATTTCATTACAAGATTTTTCACATGTTATTGATAACACAGCACAGTCAATGGAAAGTGCTCTTTATGACTGGGATGTGATTGAGCGTCCTGATGTTGAAACACAAACAAATATAGACAAGCGTGAAATGGATGGAATAGTAAAAGCGATGACAACTGTCAAGAAAGAACTCACCAATAACTTACCAAAACTCACACAACTTGATAAAGACATAACAAGAGAAAAACAAAAGTCAGAACAAGCTAAGACTGACGATGATGAATTCCAGATAAAAAGAATTAGCGACCGCATCAAAGACCTTGAAGTTGAGAGAGGTGCAATGATGGATGCTATCAATGAAAACAGAGAAGATTTCCGTAACCAAGTAAGCAGAATAATAGAAACAATAAAAAAATGTTAAACGAGGATACAACTCTTGGTGAGAGAAACAAAACCTTGTTTAGGGAGCAAGGTATTACTATTGTTAGTATTTTAACTGCATTTGGTATGATTCTTGGGGTGATAATTAATTCTATTATTCCCACATCAAGTGCTGCTCCAACTCCAAAGCAAACTCCAAAATCTGATCCATCAAGTGTAAAAGACTGGATAAAAAAACAACTACTTAATCTTGGTAACTTCTCGCTAATTTAGCTGGTAAAGCTGCTGCAGCACTTCCAGGAGTTATTGGTGCAATAATATCATGGCTTTTATCTGCAACAGGTAATGTTATTAATTGGCTTGGTAACAATCTATGGGCTTATCTTGTGTTTGTTTCCGGGTTGTTGTATGTGGCAGCCAAAGAGTGGTTCAGTAAATCTCGTAAATAAGTAATGCAGCAAGACTTATTACTATAGTACCAACAATTATAGTTGTTTTGTTATCTTCATGTTAAATCGCTATTTTTATTTTTTTTTCTGGTGGGTTATGCTCCACAGTTTTATGTAGTGATTTATCAAAATCAGAATGTTCCGGTAAAAATTTCTTTGTTGTGGTGCCTTGAAAAGGTTGAATAATTTTTGGTATTGGTTTTACATTCACATCATTATTCAATCCTAATGCTTGTGCATCGGTTGCTATTACAATTTCATCATTGTAGTCTTGTATTATTCCGATTCTTAATTCCATGTCACTTGGAGACATGTACAATCCACTTCCATAGACAAAATTTACTTTACTTCTTGCATATTTTAGGGTGTTTTCATATCTTGAAATTTGACTGGGCAAGTCGATGGGGCTATTTATTGCGTCCTCTACATTTGCTAAACATTGTTTCTGTGCATCAAATGCCGTTCCAGTTCCAAGTATATCTGTTCTTGTTTGTGATTGTGAGCCAAGTATTGCCCAGCAGTATGTTCTTATGCTGTCATTGATTCTTTCTACTCCAGCTCTTGTGAAACCCGAAGAATTATCTAGTATAAAAGTAGACCAGCTGTTGTCTGCCTCAGATCCTTGTGCAATGTAATCAATGTGATATGTTTTATCACTCTCGTAGACTGTAAAACTCATCGTTTTGTTGTCGTATACAGTATTTATCAAAGGATGATAACCAATATTTGTCCAGTAATTTTAAATTGTTCCTAGACCATCATTATAGCTTTGTTTCTGTCTCTAGTCTGAATGTAAGTCAACGTTAAACTCCTTGCATATTCTCTCGTATGCGTTTCGGTTATATGTGTTATTAAACGCATTCCAATTTGAGTCTTGTGGCATTGCTACACTCATCTCAAATAATATTCTTCTGACTTGGTAATAGACATGAAATCCAAATAACGAACCAACCAGTGCATCAGCTTTTTAGATGATTGTTGAAATCAATTCCACATCCAGTTGTCGCACACCAAATAGCAAAATTCAACTGATTCTGCCAAAATAACATCCAATCTGTTCCCCAGTGTTGGACTATAGCATCTGATTTGACGTATGGGAGTTTGTATTTTTCAAAGACATTGGGAAATGATGCTTTAAAGCCTTTACCGTTTGATGTAATGACTATGTTTTGATTTATTATATCTATCACTTTCTTGCTAAAAGTATTTGAATAGTGAGCATCTGGGTTATATTTGAATTCTTTAGAAATCATTTTTATTTGTATTTTTAATATATATTAAAAAAGATGTTTCATACAATTTCAAACATAGACAACTCTATTAATTTACAACAGTATATCGATAATAGAAATGGAACTAAGCGCGTTGGATTAAAAAGTTTTACATACACTATCGGTTGGTATAATATTAATCATGAAATCGTAAAGACAAAAAACCCAGATGGAACGCAACATATACCAGGCGGACTCTATAACTTTGAAGAGTTGAGAGAATTGTTTGAATTGCTAAATGAAAATATTACCCTGGGCATTATTGTCCAAACTGGTGCAGCCTTTTTAAGTGCGCCAATAGAGACACAATTATCAAGCGGTCTTTCAAAAATGCTGGGATTTGAGGACAGAAAATGGTCAAAAGGTCGTATTGGATATCGCCCAATTGATTTAGCTCCTTATAAACAGCTATATGTTCATCTGAAACAAGTTAATACAAGTAGTAGTTATTTCAATGGTGCACCAAGCACTATTATAGGTGTTGTACCTGGAGTAAATAAGCAGTTTGGAGATACTGTATATACACATTTTTATCCTGAATATCACTGTCTTATGAATGGTGCAATTTCTGAATTGAAAATAGAAGTCAGAGACAAGCATGGCAACAAGATAGATAATCACGGTTTGCCTATGAGTTGTGTTTTAGAAATTATTTAAAAAATATATTTTTATAAAAAAACAATGAGTATATTTGGACCAACAAGACCTAAAAAAACAGAAGACTTAGAGGCTTTGATAAATAAGGTTCAACATTTATATAGGCGAGTTTTGCCTTTTGTTGACCAGTTTAATCATTTGAGAGATAGAGTTGATAATCTTAAATATGGGATTATAACAATATTTGCGGAGGCTTAGGGTCCAATTGCAATGAATAGAATACTCTCATTTGGTAACGGTGGGGCAGAAACAAATGTGGGCATGTAATGACACGCCGTGGACGGATTATGGGAATAGGTTTAGCAAGTGACCGATTAATTGGTGACGTAACTGTAATAGTTTCTGTCAATGGTGTTGAACAACCAAATTATGGCATAATGCTTCACATCATCCCACGCAATCATGATAACTTTGATAGTCCTTTAGAGATTGGTGCTGGTTCTGTTGTTAACTTTATATGCAAGGTTGCTAACACTACCGCTGTAAATACGGTGGCATCATTATTAATTGAATTAATTTAATTTAATTCTACGAGCTGGCTTGATTTTTGTATCAACAAAAATATATTATATACAAAATTGTATAACAGTATGCTAATTAGTGTACTGGGTATTGAGAGCTTGCCCTTAAAAGATGTGTTTAATAATTTAATATTAAAAATTTAGTCTTTGGACTATTTTTTTTTTTTATAAAAAATATAATGTTATAATTATATGATGGAAAAAAATGGAAGAGGAAGAGGAAAATGAAAATGAAGAGGAAAATGAAAATGAAGAGGAATATGGAATTGAAGATGAAAATGAAGAGGTAGAGGAATATGGAATTGAAGTTGATGATGAAGAGGTAGAGGAAATTATATGGGTAGACTGGAAAAGATGGCCATTTTTTGAAAATGTTAACACGTGGTTACCAATATTTATAATTATAATTTATTGTTTTTCCTACAAACATATATATAAAAAAAATAACAAAGAGTACAGTCACTGCTGGGCAGGGATTGATGGCATCCATGGTTTTTTCTCATGTTTATAAAACATATCTTTTTATCCACCAGGCTTAACAGGAATCATAATAGCCGGCTGATTAATATTCCCACGGGGAGTCTTAAAGGTAACAAAGATTGAAAACTTAACCAAATCACGTCGCTTAAAATCCTGTCCGGTGGCTAACGCTACCGCTGTGAATACGGTGGCATCATTATTAATTGAATTAATTTAATTTTTTATCAGTAAATAAAACAAATGAAGCAACCAACAGCACCAAGTTTATATCCTGAGTTGCCAGTGGAAGAGGGACAAAATTATAGATTACAAAAGATTTCAGAGATTGAACGAAAATTAATTACAGAACGAGACACACGCAAATCTATTTATAAAAAATATAAATGTGGTATTAATATTACAGATGGAATTGACACTACCTTGATATATGCAGGTGTTATTATGGCTGGGATTGGATTTGTTGTTCCAGTTTTGTTACCTTTAGAAATAGCAGCAATAGTATGTGGAGCTACAGGTGTTTGTATTAATTTTATCAGACGCAAGCTTAATGCAAAAGCTCAAAAACATTATGAAATAAAAACTTTGGCAGAGTCTAAGTTAAATAGTATAAAGCATTTAATATCAAAAGCGTTGAGTGATGCACAAATATCTGAGCAAGAGTTTAAGTTGATTTTAGATGAACTGGAAAGATACTATAATTTGAAACAAGATATCAAACAAAAGAAACTTGAAATTAGTGAAGTTCAAAAAAAGGAACTAGTAGAGCAGGGAAGAAAGGAAGCAATGGCAACCTTACAAAAAAGTCTAAAAAGTGTGTGATTTATTGTTTTAGTAGTGTGTTTGAGTATGATCCACCACCTTTGTATTCAAGATCGAAAAATTGTTAATTTGAATGTAATTTTGATAACAAATCAACAAATTTGTTTTGTATTAAAGAAACATTTTATAATATTACAAAAAAAATTAAACTTGTGTTCTTCAGTACCATATTTTTAAAAAAGTTTGTTAACCTAAGTTTTAATGTTTAACCTCTATTTTGTAATAAAATTTAGACATCCAAATTTAAAACATTTTCACTATTCAATCTTAAAATCTTGGGTTATTTAGCGCCTGTAACATGCTAAATAACCAATTAAATCGACTTAAATTTTCAGTTTTACTGAAAAATTTATGTGGTGGTTTTAGATTATTTGGGGTGATTTTAGTTGCGGCCCAGAACCCCCAAAATACATATATATCAAGGTCAATCCAGTGCTAATAATCTTCAAACGGAAGCACATGCTTATTTCCCATTTTGTTTATATAAGTTAGCCGTCCATTACACTAGCAAGCGTTTTCGATTTCATCAGGGAGTTTTTTTTCGAAGGCATCCTAGAACTAGCTGGTTGATGTAAGTTAGGTCCTCGTTGACGTAAATGCCGTTTCTTTTAAAGACTTTTTTTCCTCTCATGATGTAGTCTCTCGTCATGCGTGATAGGAACTTCACAATTATCTGCCTAGTACATTTTTGGGTTTACCCAATCTGTGTGCCACATCGATGTCCCTCTTTTGTAGGTTAAGGCCTTCTATTTTGCTGTTAAGCGTTTTTATAACTATTTCTGTAGTGTTTTCGGCGCTTTCATTTCCTTCCACACTAATACCGCTGATTCTTACATTATTCCTTCGACCATACTGTTCTAACTCATTTATTTGCGCTTGTACTCTTTCGCTTGCCCTCTTTGTCTCATTTCTGATGATTTCGTTTACATGACTCTGTGTTTTTACTTCACTTTCGAGCTCCTTTATCTTTGTCCTCAAATTTTCATTTTCTTCTTCCTTTTCAAAAAGCTTTCCTTCTAATATTTCAATACGATGAAACACGGACTCGAGAAGTTCAGTTTTCATTTGTTTGAGTGTGCCTTTAATCATTTCCTTCAGACTACTGTCGTTTTCAGTTAACATATTTGACATTTTGTTATTTATCTCTTGGAGTTGTTTGCTTAAGGATACAGTACTCTCATCGTCTACTGACTTTAAACCGGTGTCTTCTAATATTTCACCTATGTGTTTTGCCCTTTTTGCTTTCTTCTTTTTTTCCGCATTAGAGATGGTCTCACTTTCTGTGCTCGTGTCAAGATCACTGACGCTTGATGTTTCTGACCTCTTTCTCTTACTTTCACTGTCAGTTTCCATATTCATATTGGAAGTAGTAGACATAACTTTTGATTCACCCTGTATCTGTAAAATATTTTACCGTAACCTGTTTTAGTGTACCTCTTTTCTAATGGATATCAATCTGTGTAAAAGTACACTATATATGTCTATATAAATCACAATATTTATGTTTATTGTCTCTGTACATTCGACCCTTTGATTTGATTCTCACATGTTCAAATATCTCCAAAAGTGATTCATAATTGAAAGTTTATATTTACCAAACTATCCGATTTAATAAAATCCTTTTTATATTTAATTTCCTTTTCAAATTTTTAAGTTTAGTGATAGTTAAATTTGAGCCATTTATTTACAAAGTCGGCTGGTTACCGGAAGAGAATGGTATTTTCTGATTCTTGAATTATAATCTCATCTAGT
Organism: Cyrtodaria siliqua; assembly: GCA_037043455.1. Classification (NCBI taxonomy): domain Eukaryota; kingdom Metazoa; phylum Mollusca; class Bivalvia; order Adapedonta; family Hiatellidae; genus Cyrtodaria; species Cyrtodaria siliqua. Next base: position 16,843 of record JAWPHD010003097.1, read on the forward strand.
TTTATATTAGTCTGCGGTAACTGAGCATGTGTTTCATCAACAGAGGAAATGGAAACGAAATAATCATTTAAACAATCTGCATTTTCTTTATCTGTGAATAAATATACAATTTCTCAATTATCTAATATAGACGCAAGAGGTGGAAAACTTCGGAGTTTTTATTCATCTTCATGTAATGTTTCAATCATTTCCAATATTTACGCTGATCATCTATATTTGCTTCATGTATTATATCTTCGAGATTACTAAAGAAGTTTTCTCTTGCATGATTTTTTAAATTATTAACTTTGTTTCTCCGTGATTTATATAAATTCCAGTTCTCAGGTGTATTAGTACGGACAGTCGTCTGTTTTTGACGATCACGTTGTCTTGAAACGCGCCTTAATTCCGAGTCATACCACGGTTTATGATTAGGACTAATAGTAACAAGTTCTGATGGAATACATAATTTAACAAGCTATATAAACCTATTTGCAAAAGTCTTACACGCTTCATGAACATATCCATGTATTAGGATGCTCCAGTCATAAGGTGTTATAAGAGCATTACGTTTGGCAAAATCAGCCTTTTTATAGAGCCACACACGTCTTTTGTATGTGTATTTTGTTTCATATGTTAATGGAATTAATATATATGTACTCTAGTGATCATTGATTTCACTAGGTGCTTTCATTATACCATAGTTTATAAATTTAAAGTAAATCGGTATGACAATTGGATCTAATAGGGTCGACGACCGATTAGAAACGCGCGTTGGTTCATCTATAACATTTGTCAGATTATTAATGAGTATTATATCTTTCAGATAGTGGTTAGCTGGATTTAATTGGTCTTCGTTAATATATCCAACCATAACTATGTTGTTGCAAGTATCAAGAGATTTTTCAATGCAGATATTTAAATCTTCCCAAACATTAATAGGCGCCTTTGGTTGTCTATAAAATGTACATAAAATAAACGGTTGTTCTCGTCTTTTATTTCTATCCAAAGTGTATTTTGTATTGCATTTTTAAGTTCAGTTATTCGTCGCGAATATATGTTTTCCGATATATAAACAAGTATTCCACCAGAATGTGCTGTTTTATCTTTTCTATGCATAGTTGAAAAACCATCAATTTGCAAGGAGTCCAATAACGTTATCAAATAAATGTGTTTCGGTAAAACTTAGTATATCAAAATCAGTTAAATAGTCCTTATGTAATCCGTTTTATTGCGAATACTGCTGATGTTTAAGTGTAGAATGGAAAGACTAGGGCTGACGGATTGCGAATTGGGTCCCGCGTTTTGCTCAACATCGTTCGACATAGAAGAAGCACTTTATTTCAAAATCTGTAAGCCATAGGCCCATGGGATCATAGAATATTATACATATACGTTTTAACAGACGTAGCAAGATCCGTATTATCAAATATCAGATTCAAAAATAAACACAGTTATACTGTTTACTTCTTTGTAGAGAACAAAAACAGAAGACAAAAATAGAAAAAAACACATGAACACACGTCAGAAGTTCGATTTAAAATGGACATAATAACTAATAATTGCCGCAGGATGTGTCGAGCAGGGTGAGATCGACAACTGAGATGAATACACATTACAATATTTAATTACAGTAGGTGTAATATTTTATTAAAATGCATTTAAAATTCAATCTATATTCACAAGTTAATCTATAATCACGACAATTAATTACACTGTCCTTTTGTTCAGTCACCGGTTTAGTGGATTACTCGTTCACATATCCCTGATATATATATATACCGTTATAACGTATCACTATCTGCACATATCAGTTATATCGTTTATCACTTATCTCCTTATGTGGCCTGATCCATAATTAGAAGATGTCTTATTATTTTTACACAGAATTTGCAATATAAAATCTTTACATACCAATCTGGGTAGTAGGAGCAATAAATAGTTAAATAAATCCATACAATGTTAATAAAAGCTTTTTTCCTTTCACAATATTCCTGTTCTACACAAATGTGTCCTTCCATTATAAACAATCCATTCCTCTTTTGTTGTCTACACACTAATCCGTTTCAACATGTTCACTGACCATTCACTGAACAATTGTAGTGTAATACCAATTTTGTGTTCATAACAAAGGAATATTGTGAAAGGAAAAAAGTTCCTTATAAATATACAGTGTATGTCAAAGCATCACACGTAAAATAACTCTTATGAAATTGCTATTAAAATATGTCAACCAATATAATTTACTTCAATGCATATAAATATATTGAAACAAACAGCTAACGCACCAGTAGACAATATCTTTAATATCTCAATAATAACAATCAATAAATCAAACAAAAAATTCATTCTGAACGAGACAAAGATCTTGTCAATAACGACTGTTAACTAAAAAAAGTCATTTAAATAACCTGTCCCCAACGGTACCAGTCGGCATATAATAAGTTAATACATTAAAGGTATCGTCTACTGGTGCGTTAGCTGTTTGTTTCAATATATATTGGCTGGTTTGATTATGGATGTATTGTAAGGGATCGTTGCTCAGCCAATAATATCGATCGAATACTAAAACTTCAAAAACACCTGAATACATTGACAGCATGATATCAAAACTTCCGACAACTCATGGACGAAATTTAAGACCTTCAACAAACTTTAAAACACACGTTCCAAGATCAAAATCACGCTATGAAATATGGACCACCAATTTACTTTATTATAACTCATGTCAATCCACCATGTTAAATTATCATATACTGCTATGTAATATTTGGCGCTTTTGCACGCTATTGTAATGTCACCCTGGAAAGGCTGTTTTCTGTGACTTCTACATTTCCTGGTCCACTTTTGCATGTCCACTTTTGCATCTACTTCAATTTTTAAGATCATAGTTATTCACAACTACCAATTAGAGTCCCATCGTCAAGCACTACTACCAATTAGAGTCCCATCGCCAAGCACTACTACCAGGGATATTTATGTTTTTAGCCGGATTGCGTAGCAAATACAGGCGTATAGCTTTGCCATTGCTATAATTTTTATGTATGTTCGTCTGTCTACGCGTTTTGACTTTTTGGTTAAAGTGTTCGTTTTTACTAATTTCTCAAAAACTAGTTATCGGAAAGCTTTGAAACTTGATCATTGTTATATGACAAGAAGCATAACTCTGTCATATATTTTACCTGAACTATCCCCATTTTGACTTAGAATTTTCAGTTAACATGTTGAATTGGCAATCCGGCGTTTCGACCACTATTGATGCTTCACTTGTCTTACTATTAAGATGTGTAATACCTACATATTGTATATCTTTCCGAAACACTGCCCCTGGAAATTTTGAATCCTTGACTATTGAGCTAGTCTTTCAAATACATTACTTGATCTGATACAAGCATATTTTAAAAAGTGTTAATTGGTTGTCAGATATGCCAATTTTCCCTACCCTTAGAAGCAACGAACACGAAGTAGACTCGAATGTATTGAGTCTGTTCATGAGTGGAAATATAAGGTGCAACACCTTGCACCCCCGCAAGCCGTATTCTTCGTTAAAGTGACAATGATTAGACTCGAAGACCCCAAAGGACCAGTAAGTACGCGAGGATTTATAAAAGCCAAATGTCTATAGTTTCAATAATTATTGCATGCAACTTGTCGTTTTGAGTGTTTTGGGGTTTACTGTGTTCTGTGAAAGCTGCATTTCATGTTCGACTTTTATACTTATTTTTAACGTAATGTCGTGATAGTCCTTGTATATACCTAGTCAGTATAGTTTTTTCTTAATAATCAATGTTGCGCTATGTGATGCGGATGTGAAAATTAAATGAGTTATACTAACAATTGATTTTAAATAAGATATTACACTACAGTATGTGAAGCCTAAGAGTATAATAACACTACTAATTGTAGTTGGAGCTACCCTTTAAAGCCGTCACACAACATTAAATAAATGTTAGTGTAAATGCCAATACATTCTGAAAAGGAGATCAGTTGTTGAAAGCAACGAACTCAAACAGAGAGAAAAAGTAACAGATACGGTTCATGAGAGGTAATATGCGATACAACACTTCCCTAACTTACAAGCACCGGCTTAAAGATAGTCGTATAGAAACCACAGAAATCAAACGCAATGGCACCGTAGGTGCGCACTGCAACATATTCCGAAATATGAGAAATGTCAATGAAAAGGACAATACGTAACATCAAAGTGTTGAAGACAGGGATACCTACTTGGAACGGCCAGTTTGCAATAAGGTTGATGTAAGTGTACACAACCTCGCTATTATCCTGTCTTAAAACAGACGCCCTGCAGTATTTTACGAACTCTAGTATCAATGTAAATACATACTGAAAAGAGGATCTCTTGGACGCACAAACAAAACAGAAAAGTAGCAGAATCGGTTTTATTGAGTTTGTTTATGACATATTATATAAAGGAGGCCTTTTAGGTGAATCTGTACACTATAGCAAATGTAGACAATATAATCTATCGGAGGATGAATACCATTTGTTAATTGAGTGAACAAAATACAACGATTTAAGAACTAGATATATATTAAGAAATACTTTTGGAAACACCCAAGTTTCTTAAGTTTTACACAACTAATACATAGCACATGCGAGTCTGAAATCAGAGAGTTATCCGTATCCGTCTACAAAGAATTTGAACCACGAATACCTATAAATAAGTACTAAAGTAACACATGGAACTTGTTTTAACTTAATATTACAAATCGATATGTATAAATACCTGTTTTGTAGTAGATCTCTCCCAAAGATATATGTTACTTATTTACTTATACTTACTAATTCATACTGCATATGAATGTTATTGTTTACTTATTAAATTATGCCGTTACTTATACATACTATACAAATGTAAGGCTGAATGGATAAGAGACCTAAGTAAATGAATGAGTTGTTGCATGTGACGAAAAGAGAGAAATACTAATAATCATGTAGTTTGTTACATACTATCAACTGATATATAAATACATTATATTCTTACTCATCTCACCAGTGGTCATTATGTATAGATATGTATATTATTTAAATATGTTCATGGGCCATATTTGGCTTGAATAAAGAAATACAATAATATAAGGTGCAAAATATTTCACGCCCCTATCATCAGTTTAATCGGCATTCTACTCGAAGACTTAATGTTGATTTTCATGTTAATGTTGGATACGTTTTGACGTTTTCAAGTCTAAGAATATTATTTGTTAAATCATGTTTTTATTTGATAACATAATTGTTTCATTTTTTGCATCCTAGTAGATATGGATATAATTTAGGATTCAAGACAGTAACATATCAAATTTTCAGCAATTTTTTATTCATATTTTTTTCCTCCATTTGTGACAAAGAAAATAGGAAATATGGTTAGGTATGAGTAGAATTGATCCTTTTGATATATAAGAAAAGCTTTTTGTTTTTAAATAGCGGAATACATATGTCAAAGCACATAATGAGAATACCTAAGTCGCATGGCCTTTCAAAAAGCACTGGATCCCCGAGGGGATACGAACATGTCGGAATAAATTAATAGATGGGGAAAAAACATTTATACAGTGCTACAGTTTATAAAAACCCTTGCGCTTTCGGCTTACGCCTTCATCAGGAGTACACAAACACGAAAATAACAAATACAAAACAAAAAACACACTAAAATACACGGCAGTTTAAATAAAACTCTTTAAAAAACAACTTATCGTTTGGCAGTGTTGCAGAAACTGATTACTTTGAATAGACACTCTGGAGCCAAATGTGTCATCCAAATACCGAGAGGTGTCATTAAAAGTTTCAATAACATCTGCTTGGGTATCTGGTGAAAGACTCAACATGAAATCCCTTTCATAGCAAAATAAAAACAAATCTGCGACAAGTGGTGCACAGTTCGTACCCATAGGGATACCAACAATTTGTCTATAAACGGTGGTACCATACCTGACGAAAATATTATCTAATAGGAAGATGAGTGCTTCACAAACTTCATAGCAAGTCCACATAGTATAATTGTCTAAACTGCCGTTAGTAAAAAAGGCTTTAATATTATTACATGCCAAAAATGTAGTATTTTCTCTAGCCAATGTTTTTTTAAATAAGAGAAATTAGCTTGTCTTTAATAAGATGATGTGGTAAGGTTGTATATAGTGTAGAGAAGTCATAAATACTAAGTGATGAAACTTGACCTTTATTGAAAATATTATCAAGAACATCTCCTGAATGTTTTATAGACCAAAATAAATTAATCCCAGAGTTTTCATAAGTTTTATCACAATATAGTTTAACGTGATCTTTAACGGCAGTAAGACAAGAAGTTAAAAGTTTGGAGATGTTTGTTGTGATTCAGGCACTAGAATTGGAAATAAAGCGAGATTTTTATGTAATTTAGGAATCCAGTACATGGTATGCAGTTTATTTTGCTTATCGTTTACACCAGCCTTGAAAGTAGTGCACCGAGTGATATGTGCGGAAACAACATCATCCTCAGTAGAATTAACTGGAGTATACGAATTGCACACACACACCTGCCGAGTTCCAGAGATAAAACATTGACGTTATGTAAGCGTCAAACAATAATTACATTATTAGCTGCCCTATCTGCAGGAACTAAAACAAATTTATTATGAAATTCCTGAATTCCCGATTTTAAATTACGAAAGGAAAACCTAGGTCTCGGAGGTAGTAAAGAGGGGTTAGCATTATAAAAGTTAATACGTGTATCTATAATTTTAAGAATTGACTTTTTCCAAATAGAAAGCGAGTTTGGGTCCGCATGTTCTCTACGACACCATTTTATACTAAAATCTTCAATAGAGTGGGCGATCTGGGCACGACAGGCATTAAAATCAATAGCTGAAGGTAATATATATTTAGGACCTTTCGAAAACAAATGCCGAATACGTTTATCAACAATATCAAAATTGCCAGTGATGACATGACCTGCTGGAGCATAGCAACATTTTGATGTGTTGCATTCACATTCCTTAGGAGTATTATGTACTAAATCAAGGTCAGAAACTATTTTGTTGTAGTTGAAAATAATATGTCTAATAGGCTTTTTATACTTATAACAAATTACAGGATTTTCGGAATTTCTGAAATATTTTGGGATAGAATCAACTACATGAGTATCCTGAAAAATACAAGGCATGTCAATAAAATCAAAACCTTTATACCTCGCCTTGTAAGGTGCTCCGAAATTTCGCTTGCTCTGATTTCGAATGTTTTGGTGTTTGAACATATTCGTCTGATACGAAGTGCAAGACTGAACGGTATGTTCTTGCAGCAGTGTTTAGGGTGGCAACTGTTGGGCAGAAGGTACTGGTGTACTACTGGTTTTGAGGTAGGGTTTGTGTTATCTTTTTCACATTTTTACTCTCTCTTCATAACTAAATGTCAGGGTACTGTTCTACCCTCATCCAACCAGATATGTTCTTTTATTAGTATCACATTTGGCTCCAGAGTTTCTATTCAAAGTAATCAGTTTCTGCAACACTGCCAAACGATAAGTTGTTTTTTATAAAGTTTTATTTAAACTGCCGTGTATTTTCTTGTTTTTTTTGTTTCGTATTTGTTATTTTCGTGTTTTTGTACTCCTGATGAAGGCGTAAGCCGAAAGCGCTTGGGCTTTTATAAACTGTAGCACTGTATAAATGTTTTTTCCTTCATTTATATATATATAGTTTTAAAGACACCAGTTTATTGGGTCAAAAATGATTTTTACACTCGTTATATTGGGTCCTTACCTTGCTATTGGGTCCTCAATCTGCCTACTGGGTCTTGTGTGGCCCACTTATTCAACGACCCAATAATACATGCATGTTTAACAGAACTACATTTACCTAATTAGGCCTCTCGCACATAACTTATTTTACACGTTTATTGGGCCTTCCACTTGACAGTTTGCTAAGTGTGTATATATACTGTTTATCCAATCAGAGTTCAGGTCAGAGTTCAGGACCCAATACATTGGGAAATTCACTATGACCCAATAAACTAGTAATGCGGTATATATATTTTTTTTTTTAACAAGACCCAGCAAAAATGTTGGGTCAGACCCAGTATTATGGTTTGAGAATAAAAGGCGTTAACATTTGAATTACCCGTTAAGTTACGACATATAGGGATACATAAGTACCTTTAGGTGTACTTAATTCATAAAAAAATACCAAACACGTATATACACACTATTTCAGGGTGGTCCCAATAAATGTGTTCAAATTGAGAGACACATTATCCTGGTGATTTAAGTATATATATGCTTACATATATATATAGTATATATAGTTATGTATATATTGCTTTTTATACTAGTAGAATTTGTATCTCGGTTCGGAACTATTTGCTAGACTGTGTGCAGTGTATGAATACGTTGTCATTAAGGTGGAACGCAATAGTCCCGTCTAGAACGCCCACCGCGCCCAAAAGTGCTGTGAAAACAGAACACTGAACATAATTGACAGGCTCCATGAATTTGAGAGAGCAAACCCCAATCAATTAATCCAGTCGACTTACAGGTGTCAAGACAACAATACAGTCTAGGTGTGTCAGAGTAGTGCAACCTTTTGATTGACGTGTTGGTGTTCATTTCTGCTACATTTCCCGCCAAATGCAATTGTTCACTGAGTTTACATTTCACGCCAAATGCAATTGTTCACTGAGTTTACCGGAGTGCAATCGCAAATATACATTTAGATATATTAAAGGTACTGGAAACGTTTTGAAAGAATACTTATGTGTATCAATACGTTAAACAATGTGTTTTAGTTGCATTTAATTAAACCGAACGAATAAAAAAGAAACAACAACATAACATAATGGATTATCCTGCATATAAAATTTGCGTGTTTATATGGCCTTGCGGTGTGCACATGTCACTACACTGCATGAATTGAATTGAATATTGTTTAACGGCTCATCAACACAGTTAGGTTATTTATGCGTGTGTATGTGTACATGTGTGTACGTGTTTGTACATATGTGTACTTGTCTGTATGTGGGTGTTTACGGGTTTTGTGTGAGTGCGTGCGTGTGTGTACATGTATGTACGTGTGTGTACGTGCGCGTGTGTGTTTGTGTGCGTGATTGAGTACGTGCGTGCGTACGTAGATGCATACATGTGTTTGTGTGTTTGCGCGTGATTGTGTGCTTGCGTGCTGATTGTGTTGGCGTGCGTGAGTGCGAGCTTGCGTGCGTTTGTGTACATGTATGTTCGTGTGTGTCCGTGTGTGTAAATGTCGTTACTTGTCTGTACGTGTGTGTTTACGTGTTGTGAGTGCGTGTGTTCGTGTGTGTACATGTATGTACGTACGTGTGTGTACTTGCGCGTGTGTGTGTGTGCGCGCGCGCGCGTGTGTGTTTACGTGTGTTAACGAGCGCTTACGTTTGTGTGTCTGTGTGTCTGTGTATGTGTGCGTGCGTGCGAGCGTGTGTTTGTGATAGTGCCTGTGTACATGTGTGTACATGTGTTCATGCGTGCCTAAATGCATGCATGTGTGTGTGTGTGTGTGTGTGTGTTGGCACGTGCGTGTGTGTGTGTGTGTGTGTGTGTGTGTGTGTGTGTGTGTGTGTGTGTGTGTGTGTGTGTGTGTGTGTGTGTGTGTGTGTGTGTGTGTGTGTGTGTGTGTGTGTGTGTGTGTGTGTGTGTGTGTGTGTGTGTGTGTGTGTGTGTGTGTGTGTGTGTGTGTGTGTGTGTGTGTGTGTGTGTGTGTGTGTGTGTGTGTGTGTGTGTGTGTGTGTGTGTGTGTGTGTGTGTGTGTGTGTGTGTGTGTGTGTGTGTATATGTATGTATGCATGTGTGTGTGTGTGTGTGTGTGTGTGTATATGTATGTATGCATGTGTACATGTTTGTACGTGTGTGTACATGTGTGTACGTGTATGTACATATGTGTGTTTACGTGTTGCAAGTGAGTGCGTGCGTACGTGTGTGTACATGTATGTACTTGTCTTACGTGTGTGTTTACGTGTTGTGAGTGCTTGCGTGCGAGTGTGTACATGTATATACGTACATGCGTGTACTTGCATGTGTGTGTGTGTTAGTGTGTGCGTGCTTGCTTGTGTGTGTGTGTGTGTGTGTGTGTGTGTGTGTGTTTTAGTGTATGCGTGCTTGCTTGTGTGTGTGTGTGTGTGTGTGTGTGTGTGTGTGTGTGTGTGTGTGTGTGTGTGTGTGTGTGTGTGTGTGTGTGTGTGTGTGTGTGTGTGTGTGTGTGTGTGTGTGTGTGTGTGTGTGTGTGTGTGTGTGTGTGTGTGTGTGTGTGTGTGTGTGTGTGTGTGTGTGTGTGTGTGTGTGTGTGTGTGTGGTGTGTGTGTGTGTGTGTGTGTGTGTGTGTGTGCGTGTGTGTGCGCGTGTGTGTGCGCGTGTGTGTGCGCGTGTGTTAACGTGTGTTAACGTGTGTTAACGTGTGTTTACGTGTGTGTGTGTATGTATGCCTGCGTGCGAGCTTGTGTGTGTGAGAGTGCCGGTGTACATGTGTGTACATGTTTGTACATATGTTAATGCGTGCATAAATGCATGCATGTGTGTGTGTGTTGGCGCGTGCGTGCGTGTATATCTATGTGTGTACGTGTATGTACATATGTGTACGTGTATGTACGTGTGTGTTTAGGTGTTGCAAGTGAGTGCGTTCGTGTGTGTACATGTATGTACGTGTGGGTACGTGTCCGTTTACATGTATGTGTGCGCGCGTGCGGCTGAGTGCGTGTGTGCGTGTGTGTTTGTGTGTTTGTGTTTATGCGTGTTTGTGTTTGTGTGTTTGCGCGAGCTAGTGTGCGTGTGTTCGTGCGTGAGTGCGTGCGTGTATTTGTGTACATGTATGTATGTATATGTACATCTGTGTACGTGTGTATACATGTGTGTACTTGTCTGTACGTCTGTGTGTTCACGTGTTTTAAGTGAGTGCGTGCGTGCGTGCGTGCGTGTTTGCGTGAGTGCGTGCGTGCGTGCGTGCGTGCGTACGTGCGTGCGTGTGTGTACATGTATGTACGTACGCGTGTGTATTTCCGCGCTCGCGTGAGTATGTGTGTGCGTGTGTGCGTGTGCGTGTACGTGTACGTGTGTATACGTGTGCGTACATGTGCGTACGTCTGTCTACATGTGTGTACATGTGAGTACATGTGTGTACATGTGTCTACTTGTCTGTAAGTGTGTGTTTACGTGTTGTGTGTGCTTGCTTGCGTGGGTTTGTGTACATGTATATACGTACGTGCGTGTACCTGCATGTGTGTGCGTCTGATTGTGTGTACATGCTCATTGAGGATGAAACATGACGACCATAAGAATAAACTGACGCGTTCTCACGTGTTTTAAGGCTATTGTTTTTTTGTATTATATTTACACGAGCATATTTGTGGTTTACTTATATTGCCTATTGATGCTGCCTTGTTGGTTAGAGATTAGATCATGGCGGGGATTTCTTTATTTACACTGTCCCGTTTTAATGGGATGACAGTTGGGTAAGTGTGAGGTTTGGTGCACCCTAGAACCGGTTTAAACCCCAAGTGGCCTACTTTGCCACTGACCGTTCCAAGGCGGTAGCCCTATTGTTAACCCTTTTGTAGTTTGTATTTATTATTACTTTTGCCTTCTTATTTGTCTGTTTGCGTGTTTGTTTCTGTGTTTTGTGGTTGACTGACCTCCTTGAAAGCTACTTTACCTGTCCGATCTTTTTATATTTCTGTATACTGTTACATTTAAGTATTGGGCGTCACTGTGCGTGAGAGAAATCGCACTTCATACGCAGAGGCGATTACGACTCGAAAATCACACAGTGTTGTCTCACCAATACCCAATGACCAAAGTCGAAAGAAAACAAAAAATGATTATGATAGAGGATGGAGGTTATACTGAAAACACATCGCCTCTGTAGAAGCCGGTGCGCTGTTGGATAGTTTTCAACTCATATGTATCGTATCATCAAAATAATTCGTCAGCCGCGCGCACATAATGGGGCCCTTATAATATGTGCCATATTTGCCATCATAAACAATATGGATTAAACAACCGAAGTTAAAGATGTAAAGAATCGTTCCTTAAAGAGTATGAGAGTGGACCTTTGGAAACAGACGAACACGATAAATACGAAATATTGAGACTGTTCATGAACGGTAGTGAATTATACTTGCTACCGTTCACGCCCCGGGTTTTCATAAAATCAATAGTACAGATTAAGGTAGCTCCCAGTATCCAACACAATTCTCTGCCCCGAATAGCGAAATAAACAAAATAAGTAAAGGACTAGAAGGAAAATAGTGAGGATTAACTCACTTACATAACACAGAATACTCATTGATAGAATTACCTATTCTCGACAAGTACGTCATTGAAAGCATGACACCTTTGTGATTGAGCGTCCATACAAAAGAATACAATTTAAACAGATATCCCTTTTTAATAGACTTGAATAACTTTGCAGATTGTTATTATATGAAGGCTACAACGGGGTGGTTGTTGGTTTCCTAAGCCGTTTTTGTCTCGCCTTTTCGAAGGAAAAAAGAGACATAGGTGTTGCTTTTCTGGCGTCGGCGGCGACGAGTAGTTTATAAACTGAGGGTTCTGGTGCAGTTTTTTTATCGGGGAGTTTGTTGCAGTGAGTCAGTAAATTTGTCGGCCGGCAAGCCAACCAACAAATTTAAAACTCATTGCAACTTCCCTAAAAAAAAAAAAAAACTGGTACCCTTAGTTTCTATAGTACTTTGAAATAATTGATAAAAACGACTTGCTACTTTTGTTTAACCAACCCCAAATAAAACAACTGTATATCGGTTAATCAATATCTTTTAAACCCAACACCGCAAAGGATTTTGGCCTCAGCTGTTAAACAAGAATTGATTTTGTTACTTTTTATGGAAGGGTGCAACGTTTTTTAATCACACTTTTATATCTTGAATGTCCTAAAACAACTGTATATCGGGTAATCAATATCTTTTAAAACCAACACCGCAGATGATTTTGGCCTCAGCTGTTAACCAACGTCGGAAGGAACAGACCCCAATTTGTATGCTACCCCCAAAGAATTGATTTTGTCACTATTCTTGGAAGGGTGCAACTTTTTAAATCACACTTTTATATCTTGAATGTCCTTTAGCGGTACCCAACTATTGAAATCCTCATTGTAACCTTTCCTTTTAATCACTAATGCTTGTTTCTTTTTGTAATCACGTCGTATAACCTTTTCAATTCTGAATATATCTTGATCAGCTTTTAACATTTCCAATTCATAGAAGCTTCCATCAATGTTTTGGTTGTTTAAATTTTTTATTTTGTACGTCACAGGATTTGTATATTAAATGTCATCAATAACAAATATGTCTTCGGTCCAATTCGGAGTATAACATGTTTCAAACGTCCTTTCATATTTGCTAATTCTAACCTTGTCTCCTATTTAGAACTTTGGCAAAGCTTTATTAATTTTCATCTTTCCATACAAGTTAAAATACACTTTTCCTTTATTTTTCTCATCACTGGCCTCAATCGCCGTCATTTTAATACGCCGGTGTTTTGTATTGTATTTATGAACCATCGCCTGTAACACATCTAAATATGTATTTGTATTGTTTGCCGTGAAATATTTCCACATCCTCTCTTTCAGTGTTCTATTAAATCGTTCAATTACTACAGCTTTTCCGAAATTAAACGTGTGATACATTTTAATATTATTATCATCAAGAAATTGCTTGAATGTTTTGTTATAAAACTGATCAACCTAGAGAAATTTACAGTGTCTTTCTGCACTTATAATCTTTTGAAAAGCTTTGGTAATTTCTATATCAGTTTTATTCGGAACTGGCATAACTCAAGCAAATTTACTAAATACATCAATAACAATGAGCAGGTATTTGACACCTTTATTATATTTCGGAAACGATTGCATATCAACCAAATCAGCCGACCATACTTTATCTATTTCATTAAGAATCACGCGGCGTTGAGTGAACTTTCTTCGTTTATGTTTATGAAGTTCATCGGCTCGCTTATCAGACCATCTAAACGCCTGTTTTTGTTTTTTGGCTCTTCAAGTCCTAGTTTATATGTTGCGCTAATTACGGGCTTGACTATCAAATTCTTGGCGATCTTTTCTCCAAGTGATTTTGATTTGCTTGTTTTAAAACCAGCCAGCATGTTTTTATCACATATTGATTTATTAGTAGAACTTTGTTCATAACAATAATCATGATCTTTGCAAATAGCATCTAATCCATTTGATGGTTCTCCACTATCAAGTGGATTACCAGGACCGCAATATTTATAACCAGAAGAGTTAACCCCTTTTTAGGTAAGAAAGGAAGTAAGGCTTTATGAATATCAATACTCCCACCTTGTGTACTTTTAACAAATTGTGTTTTAGTAATACCACAAGACGCACATGTTGCTTTTAACATTCTTCTACCGTTTTTTGTTAAAATATACCGAGGATTAACATTTTCAGTAATTACTTTTTCTTTTACACAGTAACTCATATATAATATGATTAGACTAAACTCTGTTTACAAAATATGATTTTATAATGTTTTCATTTTCCACAGGTTTGTAAGGTTTCAATATTTTATCAAGAATATCGTACAAACTGTTTCCTGCTTGTACCTTTTGGACAAAGTACAGACAGAAATATCCACACAAGACACTCGTTTTATCTTGATACTGGATGGTGTTGTATTTAACGTTGGGTATGTAATTTAAAACTTCTTTTGGTGGACTCAAGCCAAACTGATCAAAACAATACTCATTACAGTAACAGGTCCAGTGTGTACCAGGTCCAGTATAATCATCAAGATTAATAATACCGCATTCTTGTTTATTTTGTGTTGTTGGTAATTTGTTCTTGCTAATCACTCCCCTAAACTTTTTAATGTCTATCTGCCTAACCCACTTTTTTATGTCGAAGTTAGAAATAAGCTCATTTTTGAAAATTAACTTTTTTTAACGAATGGGATACTTCTATATGGTCTAAATTCTGAGTCTACTTGTAAACCTTTGCCTACTCTCAAGCCTTTTCCTTTTCTACCCACTTGTAAACCTTTTCCCGTCAAACCACTAATAAGAGATCCAATTAAAGGAATTCCCAGTGATGCGAGCAATCCAAGAAATCCCCCATCTTGTTGTTGATGTCTTGTGAGTTTAATAGGGCAGCAACCTTTTGACTTTATTATCTTTTGTCTTTGCGATGGTGTTAGCACACCTGATTGAAGAAGTGCTTGTTTTTTATCGCTAGGGATAGTTACCATTCCATTTCCGAATAGTTTACCAATTCCAGTACTCGCCAGACCACTAAGTGCTCCTGTTGCTAGTGGTCCTAATATTTTTAGAGCAAGTCTAGCAACTGTCGGTAATATCGTTTTAGTCAACAAACCAACTAACGCCCCCAAAAGCCTCCTTTCTTGGACTGAGATCTCATCTGCGATTTTGATATATTCACATCCAATCCATGTCCGTTGTATTTAGCTTTGTTAATATTGTTTATCTGAGTAGCTGTCAACAACAAAGGAAAATCCCCAGTTAATTGATTATTCTTCAGCCTTAGTGTTAATTCACTTTTGTTTTCATATGCTTTTGCCAGACTTTGTTTCTGGCCATCTGTCAAATCGATCGAATACTTTACGTACGTCATATATATAATAAGTTAGATTAAACTATTGCAAATTCATTTCCAACAATATCTATAACGACATCTTCCTCATAGAGAACCAGAGCATAGCTTTATAAGGAGCTCCTGGAGCTATATTTGATTTATATCTCAAATCCAGTTTTTTTTAAATCAACACTGACCTCATTTCGCTTGTAACTTAAATCGATATAAATCATTCCAAAGAGATTTTTAAAATTACCCACATTGAGTAAAGTTCCAGTGTTTTTATCATTGTGTTTGTAAGAATAATTAATAACATCTCTGAATATTCTTATAATATTATCATGGCTGTATTCAGTTTCTGGATAATATACCCCATTTCAAACTTCCAATCTGGCTGTTTGCAAATAAGAAGTAGCATCACCAACATTTAGACGGAAAGCATCCAAACGGTGAGGATTTCGCTCTTGGTGTGAACTCTTGTCTGATCTTTGCAAATACACTAAAACATGTTTGGGAATTTTAACACCAGCCGTTATTCTACATACAGATTCGGTTGCTTGAGAACTTCCGTTTTCTTGTATCATCTCACGAAGGTAAGTCCAACTTGTTGATGTCATGTGATTTGACATAACATATGCCAAACCATCTGAGTCAAATATCATTTTAGGTATCCACAAAACTAATTTATTAAAAACCACTCGACCATTACCACCAACACCAGCATCTTTGAAAATTTTCGCATGAATACCTCTTCCGGATAGTAATCTGTTAATGTTTGCAATTACATCTTCTTCAATTATATTATCAGCCACAACATCTTTTGTGGCAGCTTTTGTAAGTTCTTTTGAAATTATCTCACCTTTTGGCTTGGGTTTAATAATAGAAACTAATTTATCAGCAGCCATTTTACCTCATCTCCATGTTTTTAGAACCACTCTCTATGATTTGTTTTCCAGCAGTTTCTAATGCTTTCTTGCAGATTTTACAGACTCACTAAATATTTTGATCCAACTTTTGAAAAAATGTCAAATATGCCAGCTCCAGTTAATCGATACAATTCAGTATACGTTTCCGTGCTAGTATCATACACTTTTTTTAATCGCGTCATATAACATATGTTAGATAAAACGTAAGTTACTTAACTACATTAATTCTTTCAAAAGAAATCGAAATGAAGTATGAACTCCGTTGAGATTAAAAAAATTACCGGAGAAATCGGTTACCTAAATATAAATACTGTTAATGATCGTTTGTTTACTCCGCAGAACCCGACTCTTATCGGTTCATCTTTGAAAGGATATGACCTCGTAAGGTCGGCTGTACTTATTTCATAAATAACATCCCCATATGATACATCAACAATATAATTACTTATCAAATCACAGTGAATGTACAAAGTATCGATAGAATTTGTTATGTTTGGTACTACTGTCCCAAATTTGGTTTCTCTAATAACCGCATCTTTGTCAAACCCAATCAAAGTGTGAAAGTTTGATTCTCTCAAATCAAGCATGAAATTATCACGAATGGTAACTAAACATTTGAAACTTGATCAATCAAATTCAATTTTTATCGGGAAAAGTGAGTTATCAGCCAAATCACCGTATACATTCAATGTTTCTTTTATATAATTATCGATATCAGCATAACTGTAATTTCCATTTGTAAAAATAATTGCTTTTGGATCTTTTTGTTTTCCATTGTGATACGTTATCATTTTGTTATTAAAATCCTCGCGAATAGAATTAATCTTATTAAGCCCAATACCATACTGTTTGTTCTTATCTAACATCAATGGTCTATCAAATACAGTTGTAAAATTACTGGGTGTATTTGAGCTATTAATTACTGAAGCTCTTTCCGATGATAATACAAATTTTTGGTTCCATTATACATATTAGTAGATAAAATTAATCACCTTTGTGATACAGCTTAACATTCGATTTTTCAAAATTAAAAACTTGAGCAGCGTTCATTTCTATGTCTGGAAGGATGGACCAAAAATGAAATTTTGGAAGATATGCTTCAAATGTTCCTTTTAGTATTCGTTTACCATTTTCTATTTGTGGTTGATAAGATGGTTCCTGAACATCAAACAAAATAAACGCTTCTACACCAATGTTTGTATGTGCAACAGTATATGTAAGATCTGCTTCAACTATATAAAGCTCGGGTTTAACAATTGTTAAGCTACAACTATCAGGATCTGTACCATATTTTTCAATGTTTATAAATGGATTGGTTACAGTGGTAAATACAAAGGGAAAACAGCTTCCATGAGACCTTCTTTCAAGCGTTTTTTTGTTGGGTATGTTACATAACCATAGTTATCTGGCATAATGCTTATTCCATCTATCGTACATTCAAGCAGTAGGGTCCAGCTTAAATTTTCTACTTTTACTTTCAACTCATCAATTATGCTAAGAAGTGCTGTGTGACGACTATCAGACTTTCGATTAAACTGTTTTGATGAAGCTATTTCACCGTCAAAAGCTTTGCTTCTTTCAGCCTGGGCAGATTTCAATCGCTTTGAAACACCATCAAAAGCGGTCTCAAGTTTGTTAGTGTCAACTAGTTCATTCAAAGCAGTCTCCAGCGGCTTACCGTCAACAATTTTATTTTTGATGTCTTCAAACTCTTTGTTGCTATCCTCAACGTTGGTGGTTTTTATCTGCCCATTTAATATTTTTACTTTTGACTTATTTCAGCAGCAAAAGCAGTTCTCATTTGTGTCGTAGCATTAGCAATAGAAGCTTCAAGTTCATTGTTATCAACCATTTGTTTATTGATTTCTTTAATTCGCTCATTAATACTGTCAACACCAACTTTTACCTAACTTTTTATAGAGATCGTTATCTTCCAATCCATCTTCCTTTTTTTCTAACTCGTTCAAAGTATCACCAGAAGTTTTATTTCATATTTCAATCCATTGTGAATTTCAATCATTTTTTCACGGTTTGTTTGTAATTGCTTTTGTATCAGACTTATTTTGTCACCAACACCTGTTGTCAATTTTTTCATCATGTCTGGAATTTTATCAATATTATAATCCTGTATGATCTTTGTTATTCTTCTTTGAGTAAATTGCCTTGTTGCCACATCTCAAAACATTTTCCTGGTTCTTACCTTTGTGAAGATAATTAACCAGATGTTTCTGTTTTACATACTCAGACAGCACAATACCAAAATTTGTAATATTAACACCGCCTGAGCTAGTTTCCCCGCTTCCAAGATCATTAAAAAGTCCCATTGTATATAATATAATAGATTAAATTTCACCGTTGAAGTTACGCTTTACTAACTTCCTCGGACGATCAAGATACAAAAAGTCATACTGTTTGTCAGTTGCTTTCCTATACTGCTCTTTGCTAACACCCTGTACATTGGAAAGCATACCCAGCTCACGATTAACTGGAGTCGCGAAGAAAATGTAGTGAGAACAGTTCAAACGAATGTCTTTGGGAGTTTTGTAATAAGACCGTGACAAGTAAATCACGCAACAACTCTTATGCCTGCCTTGGATGATTTTGGTAAGCTCGCAAACATAATCATCAAAAACAGCTATCTTTTGAGTATTAGAATCCAAATCATTCACAGGGATAACTTGATCATTTGAACACTTCAGTATATCTTCGACTGGGATTTTATTATTTTTTGCTATCTTTTCAAGTTTTTGTGACAAGACCTGGTACTTCGACTGTCCCAAGTTTTTATCAACAAATAAATGTTGTCGGTGTAAACTAAAGGTTTTAGCAACATGTGAACTAATGTGTTTGTCTGGCAAGATCCTGAATTACCGCATATAAGCATTCTAAAACAACAGTCTGGCATGAAGTTCCATATCTGCTTAAAATTACCGTTGTCTGTCTTCATATCATAGTTTAGAATTTCCATTATAATAATACTTGGATAATACTAAACTAATCTTAACTCATGTTATTTTAATCTAACCCTATAGTATATATGTATTCGCTAAAGTGGAAAGAATTAGCAAGTAAAATGAAAATATCGAATAATCTTGTCAAAGAATACGAGAATAAAGTTATTCAGAAAATACTAGAAAAAGGAGCTAGTCGTAAATAATACAAAGAAATATTTAAACCGGTAACTAGTGAAATAAAAGATCAATCAGTACAGTTAACTAAGCAGTTAGCTACTCTTCCAGAAATAAGTCAGCAGTTAGCTACTTTTCCAGGAATAAGACAGCAATTAGCCATTCTTCCTAGAGCTATAGGTGAGGAAGTAAAAGAAAGAGACATGTGTCAGGGAATACCTCAGTTATTTGCTGAAGAGCCTCATGAAATAATTGCAGGTAATCTAGATGCTGGAATCGATAAAGAAGTGTAACAACCAGGGCAGCTGAAGGTTAAATACATTTTGGAGACATACTTGGGAAAGTTAATGATATTATCCAATACAATGGCCGCAATAAGGCACTTTTCACTAGGCAAATTAAAAGTACAAGGGATGCAGACATAAAAGCAGAAATTAAACAAGTCAGAGAACGCGTCAAAAAAGAAACTTATTGCTAGACAAGGAGAAACAGCTGTGGTAGATATCAAAGTGGATGATGATTTTATTGATTTGGTGACAAAGCGTTGCAACAATGGAAAATGCATTGAAGTAACTGACATAATTATCTGGTTTGCCAATTTATAAAGGTTCTTTAAAGTACAATAAGATTTTAGGAGGTTGTGTAGAATATTACAATATTCATGATGATTTGGTTAATGATCTAGAGTTAGTGTGTGGAAGTATTAAATCTGGAAATAATAGTCCACAGTTGATAAATAAAGGTATTAGCATACTCGACGAGCTATTAAAATATGGTAATATATCAACCGGAGAACACGAGCAATTGTTTTCTAAATATTTCAATTAATCTAATTATTATTATAATGAAAGAAATTAAAAGCAAGGAGGAATTAATTAGTTACTTGACTCGACAAGCGGTAACATACAGACTTAGTTACAAATTATGCGGTAGAATTAACACGGGGTTGCAAATCACAAGCGGGATAATTGGTTGTACTGCTGCATTGGTATTGGTTCCAGCAGATCCTGTTTTCATAGCTATTGTTGGGGCAATCCCCCCAATAATAGCAGTTTTGATGAACAAAACTAAAATAGCAGAGAAGAAGGTTTTATTAAAGTCACATCATAGAAGTTTTAAACAACTTATTTCATATATGCAAACATCTAATATGCCAGACGGGGAGATAATCCCATTATGCTTTTCTAAAATACTCCATCTGCAGCAAAATGATAGTTATACTAAACTCTAGAAATATATATTGAGAGGTATATGTTAAACGGCTACTACACCAGTTCTTATTCAACTTGTTTCCATATAGTATCGTATTTGTCTCTAGTAGCTTTTGTCTTAATCGGCTTTATTTCGTTTTTTATTTCTAATAGCTCGAATATCTTCTGGAAAATGTAATTAAATTTAATTACTCTTTTCCGGTCTCCTATCTTATCTAAAAATGTTGCAGTCTTGTAAAACAAATCCTCGCATCTCTGCTTGTCTATTGGGGATACATTGTACCCTCCCAAAAGTGTTTCTAGATGATATCTTCTATGATAAACGTTCTTCTTGCGAACTCCCCGATAGTCTACAACAAGATCATATCCGTTGTGGGTCCCACATTCGAAAGAAATACGTTCCCCATCAAAAACCTCGCAAGTGCTATTACAATTTGCGCATGCATACGTGCAATTATAGCACAGTTTGTACCCAACACAATCCTTACAGTGCGCCTTTTTGTCGACTATACACAATAAAAAACAATCCATGCAAAATTCAGAAGAATCAAAAACACCTAATACTCTCTTTCAATATATACAGGTCATCTTATAATATACTATTAATATTATTTATTTAATTAAAAAATTAAGAATAGCATAATATTATATGGTATACACAGATGACATAGAAAGTCTTAGAAAGGAATGTGCAAAAGAAGCTTTGTTAGTTGATTTTGAAGGCATGCGAAAAATGGATAGAGAACTATTAATTTTTATAAACTTCAAGGATTTGACTGAAAAGATTATAACCGAGGCTCAAAAGATGAAACTGCTGTGGAAAATAAGAAAACATGATATCAAAAGGGCAAGAGGCTTTACAACAAAAAGATCTCACTAGCAACTAGAGGCTTAGCAGATATTAATTTCTTTAATTACTACTTTGCTGAGTTAATAAGGGAGGGAAGTGATACTATTTTTATGCCGGTTAAATTAATTAATTAATTATAGCCTAAAATTTATTTTCTATACACTTATTATATAATGAGTGTAAAAGAAATTGAAAAATCCCCGAAACAATGTAGCAAGGTTTTTTCTGTCGGTATTGTGGATGATCCGATCCTTTTGCTCAGCTTCGTCTGACTGAAAAAAACAGTTGGAGAATTTCTCAAAGTGGAATTACAAAGGATGGGTGGTTTTAATTTCAATGTTACTTTAAAAGTGACATTCTTCAAGACGGAAATGGAGAGTTTATAACTACATATAAAATAGCTTACTATGGGTCCCGGACAGAAATAATCTCAAACAAAATCTTAATCGAGGATGATTTAAATAGAGCAACTGGTCAAATTACGGAAAGTATTGGAAACTGGATCTCCGAGGGAAGTGGAGGGGCAATTGAATCAGTGAATGCGCATTATATAAATAGGATGAAGTATAAACCTTTAAGGGGTAGCTCTTATTTAGAGTTACCAAAAGAATATTCTAACCCTAAAAACAGGTTTAATAAATATAATAAATGACGAGTTCTTCAGATGGTGCCATTTAGCATATAAATTTCCAGCAGCAGCAAATTTAGAAAGAACAACGAAGTATAAAAAGCACATTGTTGATCTTGATAACAGCGGAATTACATTTCCTGTTACATTAAATCAAATCCCAAAAATAGAAAAACAAAACAATATGTGTTTTAATATATTTGGATATAAAAAGTGGGGTGTATCCTCTATACATATCAAAAAATAAAGTAAAAGAAGAATGCGATATGCTTTTGATTGTTAAAGAAGAAAAACATCATTATGTGTGGATAAAGGATTTTAACCGGTTGATGTTTAATCAATAAAAAATGGTTCTGCAAAACATGCCTGCAATGTTTTACTTTAGAAAAAGTCTTGGAAAAGCATAAACCCGATTGTGTTTCTCTAAATGGCAAGCAAGCAATAAAAATGCCTTTTGCGAGTGAAAAGGTTTTCTTTAAAAACTATAATAGGCAATTAATGGTTCTATTTGTTATATATGCCGACTTTGAAGCAATAACAGAAAAAATCTCTTCAGCTGTAAATAATCCAAATAAATCGTATACAGATGCATATCAACAACATACTGATTGTGGTTATGGATACAAGGTTGTCTGATGCTACGATGACAAATATTCTAAACCGGTTGTAACATACAAAGGACCAAACGCTGTTTATAAATAGTTTTTTTTAACAAAATATAGAGGAAGCAAAAACCTGCGAATACATGTTTTAAGAAAGATTTGACAATGACAGTGGCAGAAGAAAAATAATTTAGGGCGGCTGAGAAATGTCATATTTGTAATAAACGATATATGACGTGTAATAGGGCAGTTAGAGATCACTGTCATATAACTGGAAAGTGCTCTCGATGGATGCAATCTCAGTTTTAAGTTGACTAAAAAAAATACCTGTTGTGTTTCATAACTTGAGAGGCTATGACGCTCACTTTATAATGTAGCACATATATAGCATGGAAAGGTATATGGCTTTCATGTTTGGGTCAAATTTGGTGTTTATAGATAGTTTCCAGTTTATGTCACAGTCACTCGATAACTTGGTAAAAAACATTCCGTTGTTTAAATATATCTCTCAAGAATAATCTGATGAAAAGTTAGAACTGTTGAAAAGAAAAGGAGTTTACCCATATGATTATATGGATAGCTTTCAATGCTTCAAGGAAAAACAATTGCCTGACAAGAAAAGCTTCTACTCTCAGCTAAATGATGGAAATATCTCAGATGAAGATTATGAGCATGCTAAAAAAATATGGAAAACCTTCAAGATAAAAAATATGGGCGAATATCATATGTATTTGAAAAGCGATGTTTTGCTGCTAGCTGATGTTTTTGAGAACTTTAGAAAAATGTGCTTTGAGTATTACACATTAGATCATTGTCATTACTTCAGTAGTCCCGGTTTATCTTGGGATGCCTGTTTGAAAATGGCTGGGATTAAACTTGACTTGATTACTGATATTGATAAATATCTGTTTGTAGAGAAAGGAATGAGAGACGATGTGAGTTTTATTGCGTCTAGATATTCGAAAGCTAATAATAAGTATATGGAAAACTATGATAGTAGTAAACGGAGCACATATTTAATGTATCTTGACGCTAACAACCACTCATGTACAGACTCAATCAAACCGAGACTGCAATATTTCGTATGTGTCGTGCTCGGCCGTTTCCAAAGGTCCATTATCATACTCTTTTTGTACGGGTGGACAATGTGTCAACTTTTACCAACTGGTAACTAGGAAAATCAAACTATATTGTTGAGTGTGATCGAAGACGATGGAAAACTTGAGAAAGAGAGTTAATGTTAAGCTGACGCATGACGAGGAAGTCCTTTTGAAATATGCGGCAAGACCATCGTTTATTTCTTGTAAGATGTTTAGCGAAAACTTGTTTGCTATAAACAGAATGACAGAAAGACTGGTCTTAAATCGTCCTTGTTATGTAGGTATGTGTATTCTAGACTTGTCAAAATACTTGATGTATGATTTCCACTACAATTATGCTAAAAACAATACAATGAAAAAGTTAAGTTGTTGTTTACTGACACTGATTCTCTGTGTTATGAAATTAAGAAGATGTGTATGCTGATCTTTACAAAGACAAAGAACTTTTTGATAACAGCGATTATGATCCAAAAAGCGAGTTTCACTTCAACGATAACAAAAAGGTTATTGGTAAAATGAAAGATGAAGCCTGTGGTGCGGTGATCGTAGAGTCTGTTGGATTGAGGAGCAAGTCATACTCTTACATTTTGGCTGATAATACTGAAACAAACTAATGCAAAGGTGTTAAAAAAGGTGTTGTCAAAAAAGAGATAACGCATGATAACTACAAAAATATTTTATTCGCGGCGGCAGAAGCTCTTCATAAAATAAAAGTTATCAGATCTAACAAACACAAGATGGGCAGCTATGAAATTAAGAAAAAAGTTTCGTCCGCATATGATGGCAAAATGTACATATTAGACAATGGCTGGGATACACTAGCATATAAATAATAATATAATACTTTATATATGGAACAAACATTTGTGGAAGAGTTATATGAAAAACTTAAGGAGATAAAAGACAAATATAGGAAAGCGTTGTTGGCATGCACACAGGGTTGGGTGAAGTATGATGTGATTCGTGCTGATTTTTTAAATACTAGGAAAAGTCAAACTAACGAAAGAGGGCGATTACTATCGGAAATGGATTATTATCTAGAAAAACTTGATGAATTTTTGGCTTTGCGAAGCTTAGCTCCTAGCTACGCGAAGATTGCAAACAGACTCAATTGAGTCTATTTTCATTCTATTCTATCATATCAGGTATGAAAACATACAGGAAGTAATAAAAAAAATCTCGATTCATATTCGACATCAAGGCACCCTGAGAAAATCCTTGTTTTCTAAGCAATTACTAAGAAGGGTGAAAATATCGGACAGGGAAAGCAGCATTCAAGGACGACAGTCAACCACAAAACACAAAAACAAACACGCAAACAGACAAACGAAAAGGCAAAAGTAATGAAAAATGCAAACGACATCACAAACACAAAAGGGTTGACAATAGGGCTAACGCCTTGGAACGGTCAGTGGCAAAGTAGGCCACTGGGGGTTTAAACCGGTTCTAGGGTGCACCAAACCTCACACTTACCCTACTGTCATCCCTAAACCGGTTCTAGGGTGCACCAAACCTCACACTTACCCTACTGTCATCTACTAAGTCTCTTGTTAATAAAAGCGCCATACCATTGTATATATATATATACCTCGTCGTCAGTAGGTTTAGAAACGGTGTACATAAGTTGTAAAATTTGGCATAGCCACTTTAAATGGATTGTGATATTGGACTAATTACACATGAGCTGATCAATAACGGCCATGCACAGCTGTTAAAAATAATTCAGATAGCTGTTAACCTTTTAAATAACTTTTGAAAGAATAAAAACAGCAAATATTTTAATAACAGCCGTTATAAAAAGAACAAGCGCTGGTATAATGAAGATTTTAACAGTTGGGATAGATTTAATTCAGCTGAAGTTGGCCGCCGGATGTTTATCCCACACTTTTAGTATATGATGTGAGATTCACTAAACATAATATTAGCACAACTACGTTCACGATCGGTATATATTATGAGGGTATATATAGTTTGACCTGCAAGCACACATGTACGTTCGTACGTACGTCTGTATATGTTATATATATATATATATATGTATATGAATATGTACATACGTATACGTTTAAAACGGTACAGGACGTTTCGTACCGTGAACGTTTCGTACCCTGGATGTTTCGTACAAATATGATTTAATTTTGTATAAGCACAACTACGTTATATTCATTATTAGGTATGCCCTTTTTTATCCGACGAACAATTTCGGTCCGTCTATCCGTCTGTCTGTCCGTCTGTCCGTCACACTTTCGTGTCCGGGGCATAACTTCGAAATAAATTATGGGACTGCATTGAAGCTTCACACACTGATAGAGAGATATAAGAGGAAGCGCAGGGTGCAAGAACCGTAACTCTATTTTCTTACACACTAGAGTTATTGCCCTTTGTTTTTTTATACTTATAATTATTTTCCGGAGCGTAACTTTATAAATACTTCAGGGATTGCATTGAAAGTTCACACCAGGATAGAGGGCATTAAGAGGAAGTGCAGAGTGCATGAACCCCTGTCTTCATTCAAATTAGAGTTACTGCCCTTTGTAATTTTTTACTTATAATTATTGTCCGGAGTATAACTTCATAACTAGTTGTGAGATATATTTAAACAACGGAATGTTTTTCACCAAGTTATCGAGTGACTGTGACATAAACTGGGAACTATCTATAAACACCAAATTTGACCCAAACATGAAAGCCATATACCTTTCCATGTTATTTGAATAACTTTTATCGTTTTTTTAAACTTTCCGATGTGCTGTATTATAAAGTGAGCGTCATAACCCCTCAAATTATGGAATACAACAGGTATCTTTTTAGTTAGTTTGAAACTGAGATTGCATGCATCATGAGAACTTCCTCTAAACTTCCCAGTTATGTGACAATGATCTCTAACTGCTCTATCACACGTCATATATCGTTCATCACAAATATGACATTTCTCGGCCGCCCTAAATTCTTTTTATTCTGCTGCTGTCATTGTCAAATCTTTTTTAAAACATGTATTCGCAGTTTTTTTACAATATTTTTCTTCCTCTATCATGTGTTCTAAAAACTTATAAACAGCGTTTGGTCCTCTCTATGTTACAACCGGTTTGAATTATTTGTCATCGTAGCAGAAAACAACCTTGTATCCGTAACTACAATCAGTATGTTGTGGATATGCATCTGTATACGAGTTTTTTGTATTATTTGTAGCTGAAGAAATGTTTCTGTTATTGCTTCAAAGTCAGCATATATAACAAAAGGAACCATTAATTGCATACTATAGTTTTTTAAAAAAAACTTTTCACTCGCAAAAAGCATTTTTATTGCTTGTAAAGCATTGCAGGCATGATTTACAGAACCATTTTGTCCCTTCATATAATGTTTGATTAAACATTTAATTGTTGAAATTATTTATCCACGCATAATGTTTTTCTCCTTCTTGACAATCACAAGCATATCACATTCTTCTTCAACTTTGTTTTTTGATACGTACAGAGCATACAACCCACCTTTTTCATATCCAAATATATTAAAACATATATTGTTTTGTTTTTCTATTTTTAGGATTTGCTTTAATGTTACAGGAAATGTAATTCCATCGTAATCAAGATCATCAATATGCTTTTTGTACTTTGTTATTCTTTGGGGATTTTTTGCAGTAGGAAATTTATATGCCAAATGGCACCATCTGAAGCATTCGTCATCTTTTTTATTTATTATATTTATTAAACCTTTCATAGAGTTAGAAAGTTATTTTGGTAACTTTAAATAATAGCTACCCCTCAAAGACTTATACTTCACCCTGTTTACCTAATGCATATCCACTGATTCAATTACACATCCACTTCCATTCCAGAGCCAGTTTCCAATTCTGTGAATAATTTCATTAGTTGCTGTATCTAAAGCATACTTGATATTTTTTTCATTTAAGATTATTGTTGCCCGGGACGCGAAGTAAGCTGTTTTATATGTAGTTGTGGACTCTACATCATTGATTTTAACTGTCTTAGATAAAGTAATTTCCAAAGTAACACATACTTTAAATCCTTTAGTTCTTTGTAATTCCGCCTTGAGGAATTCTGTGATTGTTTTTCGCGTCTATCCACAATACTCACAGAGAAAACCATACTATATTGTTCCGGGGATCTTTCGATTTCTTTTACACTCATTATATAATATATATAATACAGAATTATTTAAGCCATAATTAATTAATTTAACCGGCATAAAAAAATAATATCAAGTTCCTCTTTCAATAACTTACCGTATTAATAAATACAAAAATCAATAATTATGGGACCGCTAGTCGCTCGTGTGATCATTTTATCACGCGAACTGTTTAATCTTTTGATATCACGTTTTCTTATTTTCCATGGGAGTTTCATCGCTTGAGAGTCAGTTATAATCTTTTCAGTCAAAAGCTACTAGAGACAAGTACGACGCCATATGGAAACAAGTTGAAAAATAACTGGTTTATTAACCATTTGATTTATACTTTTCAATATACCTTTCTAGAGGTTCAGTAAAACTATCATTTTACTGCAGGTGGAGTATTTTAGAAAAACATGATGAGATTATTTTCTCATCTGGTATATTAGATGTTTGATATGATTTTAATAAATCCTTTTTCTCTGCTATTTTAGTTTTGTTTATCAAAACCGCAATTATTGGGGGAATTGCTCAAACAATAGCTATGAAAACGCGAACTGCTGGAACCAATACGAATGCAGCAGTACAACCAATTATCCCGCTTGTGATTTGCAACCCCATGTTAATTATACCATATAATGTGTAACTAAGTCTGTATGCTGCCGCTTGTCGAGTCAAGTAACTAATTAATTCCTCCTTGCTTTTAATTTCTTTCATTATAATAATAATTAGATTAATTGAAATATTTAGAAAACAATTGCTCATGTTCTTCGGCTGATATATTACCATTTTTCAATAGCTCATCGATTATGCTAATACCTTTATTCGTCAGCTGTGGACTATTATTCCCTGATTCGATACTTGCACATACTAACACCAGATCATTAACCAAATCATCAGGACTATTGTAATATTCTGCACAACCTCCTAAAATCTTGTACTTTGACGAACCTTTTTTGAATTGGTAAATCAGATAATTCTGTCAGTTCCTTGAAAGCGTTTTGAGATAGCTTCGAGTATGCTTTTCCATTGTTGTAACGCTTCGTTATCAAATCAATAAAATCATCATCCACTTTGATATCTAGCACAACTGTTTCTCCTTGTCTAGCAATAAGTTTGTGATGACCGGTAAGTTTGGGCAAATCAATGTGTAACACACCATAGTGGCCATCTTTTATGACTTTGTAAGAATTTCTTTTTTGTTGTAATCCTTCCCCCGAAAATACTTCACTATGCATGTTCATTACATCAATTCTTTTTTTTATAAAATTGTAAGGCGGCTTGCACTTTTGTCACGTTTTCTCTGGCTCGTTTAATTGTTTCTTTCCTGACTGCATTCTTTTCATTTTTGAATAGGTTAGTAAAAGCAGCCCTTTCGTAACCATTTGTTCTGATAATCACATTAGCACGCTCAATTATGCCTCCAAAATTGAAGTTATCTCTCAGCGCCTCTGACGGCAGGGGTAAATCATTTATTTTCACCACTGCTTTATTGATGTTAGCATCTGGGTTAATCATAATTGTCTGCTGAGGCTCTTTAGCAAATAACTGAAGTATTCCCTGGTACACTTCCTGTCCTTGTTCCTGACTTATTTCTGGAAGAGTAGTTTACTGCTTAGTTAACTGTTCTGACTGATCTTTTATTTCACTAGTTACCGGTTTAAATATTTCTTTGTATAAATCGCGACTAGCTCCTGTGTTTAGTCTTTTTTTAATAACTTTATTTTCATATTCTTTAACAAGATTACTTGATGTTTGCATTGTATCTGCTAATTCTTTCCACTTTAACGAAGACATAATATATACTATAAGGTTAGATAAAAATAAAATAAAATAAGTTAAGTTGTAAAACATGCATGATTTATTTCTTGGTTGCTTTCTTGGCTGGTGCCTTGTTTAATTTGGCAATATTTGATAGGGCTAGTGCTTGTTGTTTTTCCGCACGTGCTATTTTAGTCCTAAGCTCTGTATTTTCTTTTGCTGTTCTTGTTTTGTTGGCTAGTTGATTTTTAACCATATAATTCCCATCCTGTTGCAAGGTTAAACAGTTGTATGGCTTGCTTGTCGGTTCCTGATATGCTTCCTGTTTTTTTTTCTCTAGATGTAAAAGGTTTTGATGGTGCCTCTTTTGGTTTTTGTACATCCTTGACTACTTTAACCAATCCATAATATCTGACTTGATTAGTTATGAAACATTCTGCTTCTGTTCCGAGTTTTTTCCCAGATGGGATTGTTTATATTCCGCAGTAAACTTTAGACATTATACTAGTAGGTCAGATACTTATTATTCAAGTATATTATTATAATGGAAATTCAAAACTATGATATGAAGACAGAAAACGGTAATTTCAAGCAGATATGGAACTTCATGCCAGACTGTTGTTTTAAAATGCTTATTTGTGGTAATTCAGAATCTGGCAAGATAAACACATTAGTTCACATGTTGCTGAAACCTTTAGTGAACTATGATAAGATTTATTTGTTTGCTAAAAACTTGGAACAAAGTACCAGGTCTTGTCACAAAAACTTAAAAAGATAGCAAAAAAGAATAAAATTCCAGTCGAAGATATACTGAAGTGTTCAAATGATCAAGTTATCCCTGTGAATGATTTGGATTCTGACATTCAAAAGATAGCTATTTTTGATAATTATGTTTGCGGGCGTAAACAAAATGATATTGTCGATTATTTCATCCAAGGCAGGCATAAGAATTGTTGTGTAATTTATTTATCGCAGTCCTGTTACAAAACTCCCAAAGACATTCGTTTGAACTGTTCTCACTACATTTTCTTCGCGACTCCAGTCGTGAGCTGGGCATGCTTTCCAACGAACAGGGTTTTAGCAAAGAGCAGTACATAAAAGCAACTGACAAACAGTATGACTTTTTGTATCTCGATCGTCCGAGGAAGTAAGTAAAGCGTAACTTCAACGGTGAAATTTAATCTATTATATTATATACAATGGGACTTTTTTGCTCTTGGAAGCGAGGAAACTAGCTCAGGAGGTGTTAATATTTCAAATTTTGGTATTGTGCTGTCTGAATACGCAAATCGTAATCATCTAGTTAATTATCTTCACAAGGGTAAAAACCAGGAAAATGTTTTGAGAAGTGATCTTAACATGATTAATAATAACATTACCAAAGTTGGCAATTCAGACAAAGCAGATGATGCAGCAACAAAGCAATTTACTCAAAGAAGAATAACAAAAAGCATACGTGATTATAATATTGATAAAATTCCAGACATGATGAAGAATTCAGGTGTTGGTGACAAATAAGTCTGATACAAAAGCAATTACAGACAAACCGCGAGAAAATGATTGAAATTCAAAATGGCTTGACAGATGAAATAAAACTTCTGTGGTGTGTGGACCCAATGATGACGCTTACCTAAAGCCCATTGGGACGGTGGCGTTTGATGTTTGTCTATGATCTTTCTTGTCGTGCCCTTAATGGTTTATTCTCTTGTTGCTCTGGCTTCTGCCAAGTCATTGAGCACCTTCATTGTGGCTTTCTAGGCTATTGTTTTTTTGTATTATATTTACACGAGCATATTTGTGTTTTACTTATATTGCCTATTGATGCTGCCTTGTTGGTTAGAGATTAGATCATAGCGGGGATTTCTTTATTTACACTGTCCTGTTTTAATGAGATGACAGTAGGGTAAGTGTAAGGTTTGGTCAACCCTAGAACCTGTTTAAACCTCCAGTGGCCTTTGTTGCCACTGACCGTTCCAATTGAATTGAATTGGATTTTATAGTCGCACCAACAGCTAAGGTCATATGGCGACATTTCAGCTTCCACTGTTGGAGAAAGACCCCAGGTGCCCCTCCGGGTAATTTTCGTGCACGGGCGGCCACCGGGGTAGAACCACCGACGTTCCGCAAGCCTGCTGGATGGCTTTCTCACATAAAGATTCCTAGGCCCCTGAGGGATCAAACCTACAGCGGTGAGGGGCAAGTGATTGCAAGTCAGAGACTCTATCCACTCGGCCACGGACGCCCCCGACCGTTCCAAGGCGGTAACCTTAATGTCAACCCTTTTGTGTTTGTGATGTCGTTTGCATTTTTTTATTACTTTTATCTTCTCGTTTGTCTGTTTGCGTGTTTGTTTTTGTGTTTTGTGGTTGACTGTCGTCCTTGAATGCTGCTTTCCCTGTCCGATATTTTTGTCTTTCTTCTGGGTGATACTTTGAAAGAGTGAACAAATACAAGTTGATGTTGACAGTATTAATGAGCGAATTACAGAAATCAATAAACAAATGGTTGATAACAATGAACTTGAAGCCGCTATTGCTGATGCTACAACACAAATGAGAACTGCTTTTGCTGCTGAAATAGCTCAAATAAAAATATTAAATGGGCAGATAAACACCAACGTTGACAATATCAACAGAGAGTTTGAGGACATCAAAAAGAAAATGGTTGACGGTAAGTCGCTGGAGACTGCTTTGAGCCACATGGTTGATAAAGCTGCCCAGGATGAAAAAAACAAAGCTTTTGATAATGAAATAACGCTTCTCAAAGGTACATTAGAACAGGATTATGCACAATTAAATGAGAAAATGGTTGACACTAATAAACTAGAGACTGCTATTGCTGGAGTTTCAAGACAATTGAGAGCTGCTCAGGATGACAGGAACAAAGCTTTTGACGGTGAAATAGTTTTACTGAAACAGTTTAATCAAAAGTCTGATAGTCTCCACACAGCACTTCTTAGTATAATTGACGAGTTGAAAGTAAAAGTAGAATATTTAAGTCGGATTCTAACTGTAGAATATACAATAGATGATGGTATAAGCATCATGCTAGATAGAGCTCAGCTTGGTTATATATCATATCCAACACAAAAACCACTTGAAAGAACTAATCATAGATATTTGCTCGACGCGTTTACTTTTATAACCAATCCATTTATAAAAAGTGAAGAATATGCTACAGAAACGAATGGAGGCTTGGTAATTGTAAAACCAGGGAGTTATATAGTTGAAGCAGACCTTACATATGCTGTTGCAGATACAAACAATCGTCCTGTGGAGTCTTTTAGTTTGTTTAAGGGGCGTGCTCAACCAAAAATAGAAAACGGTAAACGAATACTCAAAGGAACATTTGAAGCATTTCTTCCTAAATCTAAATATTGGACGATCACTCCATTCGTCATTGGTGATCGGGTTTTCAATTTTGAAGAATCAAGCTTTAACCTGTATTACAAAGGTGCTTAATTGTATCTTGCTAATATGTATAATGGAACAAAAAATTGTATTATCATCAGAAAGAGCTGCATTAATTAATAGCTCAAATACACCGAGTAATTTTACAACTTTTGTTTGACCATTGATATTAGACAAGATCAAACAGTATGGTACTGGGCTCGATAAGATTAATTCTATGACTTACTCATGGTATAATATTAGCGAGGAGTTTAATAACAAAGTGATAAGTTATCACAATGGAAAAGATAAAGATCCAAAAGCAATTATTTTTATAAATGGACATTACAGTTATGCTGATATTGATATTTATATAAAAGAAACATTGACTGTAAACGGTGATTTGACTGATGACTCGCCTGACCCGATAAGAATTGAATTTGATTGATCAAGTTTCAAATGTTTATTTACCATTCATAATAACTTTATGCTTGATTTAAGGGAATCAAACTTTCACACTTTGATTGGGTTTGACAAAGATGCGGTTATTAGAGAAACCAAATTTGGGACGGTAGTACCAAACATAACAAATTCTATCAATACTTTACATAATCACTGTGAATTGATAAGTAATTATATTGTTGATGGATCATATGGGGATGTTATTTATGAAATAAGTACATCCGACCTTACAAGGTCATATCCTTTCACAGATGAACCGATAAGAATCGGGATCTGTGGAGTAAACAAAACGATCATTAACGGTATTAATATTTACATAACCGATTTCTCCGGTAAAATTATTAATCTCAACGGAGTTCATACATCATTTCGATTTGTTTTGAAAGAAGTAATGTAATACAAGTTGAGTAACTTATGTTTTATCTAATATATGTTATATGACGCGATTAAAACAAGTTTATGATACTAGTATGGAAACCTAACTGAAGTTGACAGATTAACTGGAGCCGGTATATTTGACATTTTTTCAAAGTTTGGCTCAAAGATATTTAGTGAGTCTGTAAAAACAGCTGGCAAGAAAGCATTAGAAACTGCTGGAAAACAAATCATAGAGAGTGGTTCTAAAAAACTTGGAGATGAAGTTGGTAAAATGGCTGTTGATAAATTAGTTTCGGTTATAAACCTAAACCAAAAGGTGAGATACGTTAAGAAGAACTTGCAAAAGCTGCCACAAAAGCTGTTGTGGCTGATAAGCTTTTGTGGCTGATAATATAATTGAAGAAGATGTAAATGCAAAAATTAACAGATTACTATCCGAAAGAGGAATTCATGCAAGAATTAAACGATTAATTTAATCTAATTACTAGTATACATAGATGTTTCGAAGTGATAAATATGATACTAGATATGAAAAGGTGCTGTTCAGTTAGATACTCCTGTAACACAACCTGGAAATGCCACCAGGCAAATGAAAAGTGGCTGTCAATTTACAGTAAATTATAGAAGTTCTTACTTTGATTGGTATAACGCATATTTTGAAATCAGTTTTCAAGTAAACAAGCTTGACGATGGAACCGCTTTCGAAGACGCTGACAGAATTCCTTTAATTAACGATGCAGCTTCATTAATTGATCAAATGCAAGTAAAGCAAAATGGAAAAAACAGTTTATGATGGAAATAATCTTCACAGATTTGTTAATGTCAAAGGCTTGCTTGAAATTTCTGACGATTATGCAAAGACAACCGGAACAAACGAATACTTTTATTTAGATATCACGGCTGTGGCAGAATCTCGACATCAAGCTGGTTATAATTTAGGATTTGTGACTCGCCATGCTTTAATCATAACTAATCAAAAAGTTGAGTCTATAATTCTATTAAATAAATATTCCTTTTTTGTAGGTATGGAAACAAACATACTGCCTCTCAGTCATATTCAAATCAGTTTGCAATTGACAGATGATAATGTTTTAATTTTCAAGTCAGATGTTGATGCTAATGGTCGAGTAGTTATTGATAAATTAGTTCTGTGGATACCTAAAATGATATTTAACTCAGATGGTTTGGCTTATGTTATGTCAAATCACATGACATCAACAAGGTGGACTTATGGTTAGCTGTGGATTCAATTAATCAATAGCATTATTAAAATTATAAAGAAAATGTCTTAAAACGATAGAAAAAGTTGTTTCAAAAAATTGATACATTTTGACGTAAGTTAAGATATTGCTAAGAAGCTTTATGAATACGGACCCAGGAGCTCCTTATAAAGCTTATGCTCTGTTCTCTATGAAGAAGATGTAGTTTTTTATTTTGTCGGAAATGAATTGGTAATAGTTTAATGTAACTTATAATATATATGACTTACGTAAAGTATTCGATAGCTTTGTCAGATGGCCAGAAAGAAGTCTGGCAAAAGCATATGAAAACAAAAGGTTTACAAGTAGATTCACAACTTCGGCCAAATAGAAGTATCCCAATCGTAAAAAAAGTTAATTTACAAAAATGAGCCTATCTCTAACTTAGACATAATAAAGTGGGTTAAGCGGTTAGACATTAAAAACTTCAGGGGAGTGTTTATTAAAAACAAATTACCAGCAAATCAAAATAAACACGAATGCGGTATTATTAATCTTGATTATTATACTGGACCTGGTACACACAGGACTTGTTACTGTAATGAGTATTATTTTAATCCGTTTGGCTTGAGTCCACCAAAAGATGTTTTAAATTACATGCCCAACATAAAATACAACACCATCTAGTATCAAGATAAAACAAGTTTCGTATGTGGATATTTCTGTCTGTACGTTGTTAAAAAGGTGCAAGAAGGAACCAGTTTGTACGATATTCTTTATAAAATATTAAAACCATACAAACCTGTGGAAAATGAAAACATAATACGATCATATTTTAAAAAACAAAGTTTAGTTTAACCATATATTATATATGAGTTACTGCGTGAAAGAAAAGATAATTACTGAAAATGTTAATCCTCGGTATTTTTTAGCAAAAAATGGTAGAATAATGATAAAAGCAACATGCGCTTCTTGCGGTATTACTAAAACACAATTTGTTAAAAGTACACAAGGTGGGAATATTGATATTCATAAAGCTTTACTCCCTTTGCTACCCAAAAAGGGGCTAACGCTTCCTGGTTATAAATATTGCGGTCCTGGTAATCCACTTGACAGTGGAGAACCATCAAACGAATTATACGCTATTTGCAAAGATCATGAATACTGTTATGAAGAAAGTCCTAGTAATAAATCAATATGCGATAAAAACATGCTGGCCGGTTTGAAAACGAGCAAATCCAAATCATTTGGAGAAAAGATCGCTAAAAATGTGATAGTCAAACCCGTTATTAGTGCAAAATATAAACTAGGACTTGGAGAGCCAAAAAACAAGAACAGGCGTTGAGATGGACTGATACGCAAGCCGATGAACTTCATAAACCTATACGAAGAATGTTCACTCAACGCCGCGTGATTGTTAATGAAATAGATAAAATATGGTCGTCTAATTTGGTTGATATGCAATCGTTTTCAAAATATAAAAAAGGTGTCAAATACCTGCTCACTGTTATTGATGTATTTAGTAAAAAAAGTATGATAATGGACCTTTGGAAACGGCCGAGCACGACACATACGAAATATTGCAGTCTCGGTTTGATTGAGACTGTCCATGAGCGGTAGTGAAATATGCTGGCTACCGCTCACGCCCTCTAGCCCCGGGTTGAGCAGAACTCAATATTCAAAAAATCAACAGTACACAAGTTTAACCATCCCAAAGATGGCATGCATACGGCGGTGGACATGGAGTTATTTGCTTCCCCATGTCGTACGGCGTATGGTCCCAGTATCTAATAAAATTAAATGCCCCGAAGAGCGAAATAAAAATAATGGAATTTAGTTGGGAGCAGCGGTTATGAAGCCTGCGTATCACAAGTAAATTTGCTTGGGTTATTCCAGTTCTAAATAAAACTGGTATAGAAATTACTAATGCTTTCCAAAAGATTATAAGTACAGGAAGACACTGTAAATTGCTCTGTGTTGACCAGGGTGTGGAGTTTTATAACAAGACGTTTAAGCAATTTCTTGATGATAATAATATTAAAATGTATCACACGTTTAATTTCGGAAAAGCTGTAGTAATTGAACGATTTAATAGAACACTGAAAGAGAGGATGTGGAAATATTTTACAGCAAACAATACAAATACGTATTTAGACGTGTTACATGCGATGGTTGATAAATACAATAATACAAAACACCGGAGTATTAAAATGACACCGATTGAGGCCAGTGATGAAAAGAATAAAGGAATAGTGTATTTTAACTTGTATGGAAAGATGAAAATTAATAAAGCTTTGCCAAAGTTCAAAATAGGAGACAAAGTTAGAATTAGCAAATATAAAAGAACGTTTGAAAAAGATTATACTCCAAATTGGACCGAAGACATATTTGTTATTGATGAGATTCAATATACAAATCCTGTGACGTACAAAGTAAAAGAGTTATTAATTATGTTCGTTATCTACTAGATCAATCTACTATGACCATGTCCCAGTTAACTAGACATTTAAGGAAAAAAGGAAAAGCGTTATTCAGGTATACATCAAGATTTTATTTAGTTCGAACTACTAGTGCTGCTGTTTATTGTGGCTGCTGACATCACTATATTGATACTACTATTACTACTACTACTACTACTGCTAATGCTGTTACTACTTCTGCTACTACTACATCTACTACTAGTACTAGTACTACTATTACTACTACTATTACTACTACTACTATTGTCACTACCACTACCACTATCACTATCAATTTCACTGCCTCTGCCACTGCCACTACTACCACTACTACTACTATTATTATTACTACTACTACTACTACTGCTGCTACTACGACTACTACT
Source organism: Cyrtodaria siliqua (assembly GCA_037043455.1). Taxonomy (NCBI): domain Eukaryota; kingdom Metazoa; phylum Mollusca; class Bivalvia; order Adapedonta; family Hiatellidae; genus Cyrtodaria; species Cyrtodaria siliqua. Next base: position 54,998 of record JAWPHD010003097.1, read on the forward strand.
ACAACTGCTGCTGCTACTAATACTGATAATGCTACTGCTGCTACTATTGTTGCTGCTGCTGCTGGTACTACTACTACTACTACTACTACTACTACTACTACTACTACTACTGCTTCTATGTCTAGTACTACTGCTACTGCTTTTTAAAAGTGTATACATGTACTTAAATGTTTGTTTTAATTTTTCAACAATCATTCACAACATATTCATTGAAATATTGAAAAAATCCAACAGGCCTCATACCTTTAATATCAATTTTGTACTTGAATACATGAACATTAACTTTTATCATTTGTGTTGCATGCGTGTTATTCGTTGTTTCGTTTCATGTATGACCATCAGCGAAGGCAACTCGTCAATATTACCCATTTGGCCGATGTTTCACGGGAATATTCACCAGTATTCCCTCTATGATCCCGACGATTCTGCTATTGAAACCATGCTGAGTGACATGGCCACACTACCTATTGTGAAAATTGGTATATATAAATGTCTATTTAGCTGGTGATATGTCTGTTTACTGGTACGTCCGTCCGTCCAATCGTCCATCTAATTGACAGGAACGAGTATTTATAAATCTGTTGTATGCCCCCCAAAATTGTCAGCGGAGCATATAGTCGCCGCTTTATCCCTCCGTCCTCTGTCCATATCTTCCGTCGATCCCATTCTTGTCCGGAGCATACCGTCGAAACTACGTATGGGACTGCAATGAAACTTCACACAATGATAGAGGTTAATGAGAGGAAGTGCGGAGGGCAAGAAACGTAACTAAGTCTTTATTCAAATTAGAGTTATTACCCGTTGTAATTTTATACTTAGAATGCATAACGTATTATATTAATTTATAACTGCCTCAAGAACGAGGACTATTGTAATCTTCCAGAACAATATAAATCACATATCTTCATGCATTTTTGCAGAAATATATTTGGTATTTGTAGGAGTAAAGTTACTGAAACCAAATTCATTTTATGTGAATTAGTAGTTTGTGATAACCTAGACGTTAGACATGAGAATCATGGCTCTTATGGTAGTATGTACCTACCATAAAGCCATGATTCCTTGTTTTTTAATTATCCACAGGACCCCGTACATACCCTTACGCACTTTTTCGGCGAGGTTTCTGAAGGCATCACGCAATGCATGCATAAAGAACCACCGTATTGCAATAGAACAAACAACCTTAAATAACACTACTGCAGGCCGAAGACTTACCAAAGAGAGGAAAGACACGCCGGTATTGTCAGTGCTCGTAGACCACTGTTAGAGGTCCAACATTTTCATTGTTTATGTTCGAAATAATCTCGTTGTCGTGTGACGTCTCGTTCCCTGTTGGGAAACTTAACCCCGCCCTACTCATACATCTGACGACTTCCTGTAAACGTTGTCGATTTGTGCCAGCTGTGGGCAGGTTTAAGTTTCCAAATACGGAATACATGTCAGCGCGAGATATGTAGAAATGTAAACATTCCAGAAAATGTCTAAAACAACATGGACAGTCGTACGAATAGTCCTAAGATCGGCGAGGTATTCTTCTCTTTGGTGAGTGTAATGCATGCACCCGTGATATTTAAGGTTAATCTATTGAAACAGACCTGTTGTTTATGCAGATATTGCTTGATTTCTTCAGACACCTCTCTTGTCAGGGTCGACCCACATATGTAAAAATATATAAAGAGTGGCCTTTTTTCTCATTTATCTACACAAAATAAATTGAATAAAAAAAACGAACCATTTTAAAATTTCAAATAATCGAATTCATAATTAAATAGGTATATATATTTTAACGTACGGTACACTATATGAGATTATTATTATTATTATTATTTTTTTTTTAGCTATTATGTCTTATATTGTGAAACATATGTTCCTGGTTTAATGAACAGAACATAGAACAGAACATATTCTTTATTCACTTAAGCTTTACAGTTTTTCGTGATACACAAAAGCATATACATACATTCAATCTACACGTGAATAGTTATGGTGTATGACAATACATTAAAAATAGATTGAATCAAATAAATACAAATTCAGAGGTATAATAAATATTGGATGCACTCCTATTAGCAATTTCAGTCTTAGTGGAACTGACACTAATCACAATATACAGTAGGGAATATCCCTCCGCCCAGAAAATCTAATTTTCTTAGTAAATAAGTTAGGTCGCTATTAAATATTATTATTTTTAAACGATTTATACGAAGCAAAAATGCTTTATTGATAAATTTGCTTAGCAGAAGTTGTTCTGATTTGTTATTACTTTGAAGGAGAAGCGTAAATGTATACATACTAGGTCTATGTCTATAGAAACGCTTTAAATACACTGTTCTTAAATCTGAATACAAGGGACATATAAACACAAAATGATACTCGTCTTCTACTTCATTTGTAACACAAAGCTGACATACAGGATTATTTCTTTCAATTCTTTCTCTGCCGAATCGACCAGAATGAATGCGTAAATGATGTGCCGATAAGCGTAACTTTGATAGAGATGTTCGTAAGCTCCTAGAGATAATAATATCCAAGTAAGATTCAAATGCTAAGTTTTCTTTAACTACCTTATACAACATAAGTACCTGATTCGTATCAACTCTGGCTCTAAATTCTTGTAAAAATTCATCCAGTAGTCTTTGTTTAAAAATACATAAAAATGCATTGATATTTTCTACATTTTGGTCCTTCCAAACATACATGAAACCATATTTCTCTAGCAACATTTTAACCTTAAGAAACCAGTTTGTATATCCCTTTTCTACGTCTTGTAACGAAGACTCTCTAATGTATTTTATAATGATATTTTCACTATTGCATATTTTTAACCAGAACTTGATAATACGTACATATCTATTTATATAAAGTGGAAATCTTCCCAGTTCCCCATAAACAGCACAATTGCTTGTGGATAGTCTAACTCCCAATACTTGTTTACAGAACCTTAAATGTAAATTTTCCAATGGTTTAGTCTTTGAGAAGCCCCAAACTTCGCTCCCGTAATTTATAGTTGATGAAACAAATGCATCAAATAATTGTAAAGCTAGTTTCGGTTTAGTCTCATGTATTTTCAACTTGGCAGTAAGCGCATTCATTGTCAGTAATATGACCAGACAATATATCACTAGCCTCAATGAAGAACTCATTTAAAAGTTCATCTTCGCTGCATGATTTTCTACGATTTAACAGTGTAATACATTTGCATACCTCTTCGTGAGATATTCGTTTATCTAATTCTTCAAAAACTGGATCGAAATCTTCAAAATCGTGAGTCTCATTAAAATGTTCAGAATCTGTATGCGTGGAATGTATAACTTCGGCAAACATGTCTTCGAAATAACTTTTAAAATCATTTAAAGGTACCTTTATATTGTGTGTTCCCTTTTTGCAATTAAAATAGCGCCAAAAATCACGCGGTTTACATTTCTTTAAGTTTTCAAATTCTTTAGTCAGTTTAAATTTATAGCTTCTAGCCTTTTTTAACTAAAGTTTTATATAAACGTTTTAGTCTGTGCTACTCTATCCTATCTTCATTTGTTTTAGTTCTATTGTATTTAAACATCGCAACTTTATAGACTCTCTTTGCTTCCTTACAATCTTCATCAAACCACTTATACGAGTCATTTACATGTGTGAATTCAAATTGAGGTCGTTTAACGTAACTTTTGTCAAACAATGGGTCTGCCACCTCCTTAAGTATAGAACTGAATCCAGTTATCAAAGTATTTATACTATTTGCATCATTCCTGTTATTTTCAAACAAAAGATTGTTAAAATTCGGCAATTTCGAAATTAACAAAGAACGATAGAATTCTTTTTCTGCTTCATTCCATTGAAACTTTTTAATATATTCGTCATGAGTATAGCAGTCTGCTTTATTGTAGCATGGAATAGCAAAATTTAAAGATGCGTGGTCACTAAATTCATTGAAACAACCAATGGAAAAGTTGTTTACCTTGTCAAAGTTATTAGCATTCAATAATAAATAATCAATTACAGTAGCACCTTGACTATTTTGATATGTAAATGAACCGATACCACTGTCTTCCGCTAATCTCCCATTTACAATTCTTAATGAGGTAGCTTTACACAAGTCTAATAGTCTGTTACCTTGCGAATTATTGCCCTTGTCTAATGAGTAACGAGGTATCGGGGTATCTGCAATATAATCATCTGTGTCTAAATCTGGTATAAAACGATCATTTAGTATAAAGTCTGGTTTACAAGCAGTTCTTGCATTACAATCGCCCGCGACCATAACGATACCAATAGATTCATAATATTGAATATCGTTTTGTAACACTTCGAATAAGTCTATGTCTACCAAATTTGCGATAGGAGAATTTTCACCCCACAGATACACAGCAGCAAGATAAATGTCAGAATCATTACCGAAATAATACTTATCAATTTTTAGCCATATAATTGTTTCATTAACATTTTTAATTACACTAATTCCATCTTTAATTTCATTTCGTACATATATAACAATTCCTCCACTACTGCGTTTGGCGTTTCTATGTCTTAGTTTTCTATAAAAATTGAAACAATAGTAATCATCGAGTTCTACCTTACTAGATTTACAAGTCCACGCTTCAGTAAGAACAATAATATCATGACCATATAAACAGTTTACAAAATCACCGTCAGCTCTTTTGGCTGCTGATAACCCATTGCAGTTCCAGATTATACACTTGAGTTCATCCGCGTCCTCCTATGTTTCTTTGATCGGCCTCCCATCGATGTATAGTGTATCGTACGAGATCCACGCTCTCTTCCCCTGGTCCTTGGCGTCCTTCATCTGTTTGGTTAACTTCCTTCGCTTTGCCACTATGTCCGGTGGGAACTGCTCGCCACGTAGAAATTAGTGCCACTCAATTGGTTGCTAGATTTAGGGACAAGTTCTCTATCCGTGAACAAGTTGAACTTGCAAACAATACGTCTGGGCCTACCAGGTGTAACACCCGCGCCAGCTTTGATAGGGTGTCCCATGTTTGGCGGAAGACCCATGCGGTGCACTTTTTCAATTTTAATGTTATCAACAATATTTTGGGCAATTTTCAACTTTTCAGTGAGAAACGATCGAAGTTTTACCTCGGTATCTTGTGGCTTCTCATTTGGTAATTCCTCAATGTTATCAAATATTAAATTGTTCCGCATAGACTGCGATTGCAAATAACTAATCGAGTCTTTTAAAGATTTGTTTTCTTGCTCGAGTTGGTGCACTTTATCTTGGTTAAGGCCTGTAGCCATTTCAACTGAATCAACACGATCTTGGACGATCCCAATCTTTTCCTCTGCAGCTTTTGTTCTCGAGTCAATATGAATCCATAACCTTTTTAACTCCCTGTCAAAATTATCAACCTTTTTCTCCAGCGATTCGAGAGTTGACAACCGTTTGTCCATATCTGTAATTTTGAGATCAATTTTACCAAGGAATGCTATAATGTCAGAATTAGTAGGTCCTGTTTGGCTACCATTGTCGCCATTGCTACCATTACCGTTGTCGCCCTTATCGCCCTTATCGACCTCCATATTACAGCTAGGGTTAATATTTGTTAACACATTAAAATTGTTACTCGTTGAAATGTGTACCTGTGACAAGATCTCATCGCCACTCTCGTATAAAATCCTGTTAGTTTCATTCAATACCCCGCTAATCTCACACGCATCTATTGTATATCCACTTGCCTGAGGCGAATTACTCGGTTTGGCAATTTTACTAGTATTCAAATCCTCATCACTTTGACTACTTTTCTTCCTTTTGTTTTTACTTGTCGTCATACATTGATCACCTAGTGCATAACACAAGCTTCAAAATGATACCAAAATGTTGATTTATAACCCAGTAGAAACACTATAAATCCGTAAAATATGCAGAGCTCAAAAACACGTCTTTACACCAAACTATCACGTTTAAACAAATTGAGACACCAAATTGATCGTTCTTATAAGTTAACTATGGCAGTGTTTCTGTGCAACAATTATGTTGATAAGAAAGTTCATTACACACCTCAGTGAAAATACATATTATTTTGATTCTCTTTTATTGTGTGACACCAACAACAGACCAATGGGAAAATAAGTCAAAGCATGTAAATAAGCAATTATAAAAACACCCATCTGTTGAACATGTTTGTATAGAAATTAATTGAAACAACAAATACACAAACATTGCAATTGGACAAAAAATTGTTTCTACTTGAAACTAATTGGTTAATGCAAAAAGATGGAAGAAAAAAGATAAAAATAAAGACAAAGAATATGTTTTTGTAAAAAAACGAAAGCTCAATCATAATAAATGAAATGGCGATTTAATCAGACTATTATGTAACGTATGTGACAATGATACTTGTAAGGATTTCATGCATACCGGATTACAGAAGATCGACAAACATCATATTTATACATTTTCATTTCTTGACAAAAGGAACAAAGAAAGTGTTCATACAAGCATATCTAAACATAGTTCCTCCCACCACATTCCTTCCACCAAATAAATAAAATTAGTAATCCGGAATAATTATAGAGGACATGTATATTTAACATTATTTAAACTGTAGAAATTAAACCAGCCTCGTTTAAAATATAGCCCATAAGTATAACAATTGTACCGCATGACTACATACATAATTATGTATTTATACAATGCCATCTGTTAAATGTATAAGCTTGAATATATCAGTAGTAACGTATGTTTCATTAATTACCATTTACGTATATGCTGCATACTAGAGTTGCAAACCAGTTTTCAAAGTAAGGGTAATCACTTACGTCATTTATATACTGTTCTAAATGTTCATGAACTACTTATATTCGGCTATAGTTTAATGTTTTCAAATAGTAATGTATGTTTAATAAAAGTACCGTATGTTTCATAACATTTGTAATTTCACACAGTTGTAATTCAGTCTGTAGACTACTATTTATTAATCTTCTTGACTTAAATTAGTTTTTAAATTACACCAAACACATTGTCTTTTAGTATGTATCTTATTAGATTGTATATACCACTGTATGTTACATGACGTATGTTACATTTTAGTTTTGTTGAAGCATTATTTTAAGAATCACACAGAGAACAGGTCAACTACTTATATTTATGATCAGGGTAGTACAGCAGGTTTTACGAAAACATACCATTACTTTCTGAATAAGCATGGAACATAGCAAAAGGGACGGTGACGTATATTACATCCTTAAAATGTATTAATTTTTTTAAATACTATTAGCCTATTTAAAAAGAATCAGCTGAGCTAACTTTAAGTTCAAATGAAAATAGTGTACATGGGTCCACATTGACATGTTCGGCAATGTGCATGTCCCATTAAAGCTAGGGTATGTAGTCTATGATACTCTCAAGTTATGGTAACGCATGTTTCATTCATTTTGGTGACATCCTTGAAGAAAAAATTGTCTTAACATCTTCTAAGACGTTTTACTTGTAAGTTTAACGTGATATTCCAGCTATTCTAAATGTCATGATATTTATCTACAATGTATGATTTATACGAATTATCTGTTTAATTTTCAAGTGTCAAATTTGTTACTGGCGACAGTAACGTATGTTACATATTAAGGTGTTTGACTCAACATAATAAACACAATTTGGAACAAACTGTTAGTGCTCCGACTTACTCAACATAACTTCATTGCAAATGTACACTGAGCGTGATTTGTATACTATTACTAGTAATACATGTACAAGTAAAACAACGGCGACAACGATGCACGATTTTATTGAGAAAAAGCATAAAGTTATCGAAAACCAATGATCTTATATGTATAAAGGGCCATAACACTGGTGTTTCTTTTTTCCCAAATTAACCAGAATCAAATCCGACATGTAGTTTGATACATAACAGCTTCATAACAATTACATACTAAAGAAAACAACGTTTAGAACATAATTATAAGCTTATAGAAAAAAATTAAACAGATATTTTTATTATTATTTTTTTGCTTTTTATGTCACATTATGTTTATTTATCATGCTTTGTAAGAGCAAAAAATATTATCTTTTGCGTATACATGTACCTTTTTTTCCTCCTTTCAGATGAAAATGGAGAAGGAGCAGAATTGAAACTTGATGTTTGGTTCAGTAACGGCGGGAAGGCTATAATGAAACCCATGAAGTATGTCCTTTATACTTTAATATCGAAATAATGAAATTAATTATTTTTTTCTGTGAATGTTACTTTTTGTATCTATTTTTTTTATTAGTAATGTTAACTCTTAGTTATCAACAATGTCGTTAATTTTACAGAGCTAAGAAGTAGAGATTGGGCATTTACTCAAATCTCACATAATCTCGTATGACACAAGGTAAAACTTTAAAACCTTGTTCTTTATTTTCTCTTCTTATATTTAAGACAGAAAAAAATAGTAATATAACTAGTACACACATGCTATTTTTTAATTTAATTTGAGACCAGTTGCAGACTTCTGCTGTGAAAATGAGTTTTCTTTACAGTTCCAAGTTTTAGCACATCTGCAACTGTACAACAAAGACAACAACAACAGGAAGTAGCATAAAATACGCCATAGTCGGACTTTTTAAACATCATGTGTTGACGTTGTTAGTAAACATAACAATATTTTCCACCGCATTCCAAACATAAATATCTTCAATTCGAGACCATTAGCAGACTGGTGCTGTAAGATTTTTTATTTTTATTTTGTTATTTTATTTCGTTTATTTACCGTGATACAGAGATACTCTATCTTAGAAATAGCTTTTCGTCTCACACCACCATTTATTGTCCATAGGGTCCCAATGTAATGTTTTTGATCGTGGTATTGCAATATACAAAATGTGCATGTCTTTATGCTTAAAGTCTTCATTAATCCAATATCTGCAATTTCAAAAACACAATTAGCAAATATTTACGAGGTTGAACATTTTTAAATTTCATGTTTGCCTGTCAAGATTAAGCGTAATAAAATGGCAAATATACAACCAGTGGTGATTAATATACAACCAGTGGTGATTAATATACAACCAGTGGTGATTAATATACAACCAGTGGTGATTAATATACAACCAGTGGTGATTAATATACAACCAGTGGTGATTAGACGCATGATGTGCAAAATGAGGCAAAATTAGATAGAAAGCTTATATCAGTAAGGAATGTTCTGTGATCTTTTCTAATATTCAGTAGATTTCGAACCGGATAAGGATACATCAATGTGTGCAAGGAAAGTCCTGTTAAAAGTAGGAAAGGGGAGCTGTTTTTGTTATCTACCCCCTTCAGGTTTTGGGACTGCAGTGAAACTTCGTACACTGTTAGAGGGCAATGAGAGAAAGTACAGCAGAGCACAATAACCATAACTACACTACTCACTATAATACTTATAATCAGTCACTTTTCAAAGAATTATATATTTTTTAATAATTCATATTTTGATTTGAAAATTTAACTGCCGTCGTTTAACAAATATCTCTAGCGATTTATAAAACTTAATCTTCCTTGATTGGTCTAAAACCTTGTTGATAAACTTATAAAATATGAGTATGTGTTTCGGTGATTTCCAGTTTGTAGTATTCGTTTTTTTTTCCAAAAACCTGGGCCACCGTGACCGATTATAAAAGTTGAGTAGAGTATATCGTCATTCAAATTAGAGTTATTGCACTTTGTTATTTTATACTTAAAATTAATACAGCTCTATATAGTCTGAACTACTTAGTGCTGATATGTTAAACCAGTCAGGTGTAATTCTGCTAAATAATGAGTTAGAAACAAATTGAAAAGTGGTTTGATTTTTTTTTTAAAATATATTTGCACTTTTGCTTTGTCATTAAACCAAACAATACATTGAGGCAATACTTTTTCCGGCGAATGTGATGCCTTGCATTTTCTCTTTTTTTTTTTGCTTTATTTTATTACAATGTGGATAGTCTGTTGTTTGTTTTCCAGAATTGCGAGAACTCAGGAGGCTAGCCCTGATTGGGAGATCATCGACGACATTGAACGACATTTTGCTGAAATTGCAGCATTTCATCTTGACAGGTAAATCATTGCTACAGTCTGATCGACGAAATACTCACTTTTATCCCACGTTATCATTTTGAATTTTCTGTTATTGTTTTGTTTTTAGTAGATTAGGGGTTATATTGAATAAATGAATGGGGTAATTAATATTAATAGAATGTTTGGTGTATGGCAACTTATCACAATATTCTCCAAATGGGATCCTGGGGTCAGGGGCGGTCTCTGTGGGGTGCTGGAAATATTTTGTGATGGTGGGGTGGTTGGGGGTGTGGTGGGGAGGGGAGGTCTTATGCATTTTGGCATTTGTTTTTATTGTTGGGGTGTCATATTACCTAGTTCGAGGCGCTTATTTCAGCCATTGGTTTCTCAACTTTAACATAAGCGTTTTAATAATACGCACATAAATTAAATGTCATTAGATGTGAAATAATTGGTAAATAAATATACATTAGTTTCGAAACTCGGCGGAGATTATAAGAATCTTTCATGGGTATCCGGTGAAGATCGAGAATTCCAACTCGAGGTATAATATTTTTTCCGAGGCTCTGCCGAGTTTCCGATTAAAACAATTATACCGAGGCTTGGAATTTCCCTATTCCCTATCTGATGCTTGATTTTGTTCGTGCATATCATTTATATTCTGCGCGTTGACGTCGCCAACTACTTATGTTTTGCATGTGTATTTACACAATGACGTCATGCAGCTGCTATTTTTAATATCAGCGCGTGGCTTTTATCTTCCCCCATGTGTAAGATCAGTCTTTCCATCACCCATGTATAACCATATCCGTTATGCAATAAACAAATATTTTGTAGCCAAAATGCTATTTCGATGGAACTATTCCCATGTAAACTCTTCGCTAGAAAATTAAGAAATCTAAAATAACTTCATTGAGCTTTGAAAATTTAATATAAAATGTTCAGGTTTCTTAATTTACATTTTTTTAACACATAAAACCATTTTAGTATACACATTCTGAATTTGTTTCTAATTGTTGATGCAGGAGAACTTTGCATTGAAAATGCCCCCTAATAAATAACGTGACACTTTTCTTTCTCAACCGATTTCGAAAAGTAAGGTAATTCATTTCACCACTACAATATATGTTTCTCTGATATACAACTTATCTAGGAAATAATTATATGTTGTATGAAAAGTAAAAAAACAACAACAAAAAAACAACAAAAATACTTGGTCTGAAACCAGCGGACGAACAACAGTTCTCCGTTCATAGTTTACTTTGATTAGTATATAGTTAGGTCGTAAATCATGTATTGAACAGAATCATTTACGTTCGCTATGTCAATCACATGACCAATCACATGACCAACGTCTGGATGTTGTAATGTTTAGGAATTTAACTCGTATCCATGTTTGTTATCTTATGCAGAACAAGGAATTTCATACTGCTACTCTTAAAACATATTTTAGTTTGGTATTTTAGTATGCCCAAACCATGGATATAAGCATGTAGATCTATGCGCAAACCCGATGTTAAATTCTTCAGATTGGTTGGTAGTAGGAAACATGTTTTTTTCTTCCATGTATGAATATAGGCCCGGTTGAAATGCATAATAAAACAGCGAAAATAATCGATGGCATCCTCTACGGACGGATACGAACAAGGGTAGGTAACTAAAATCTTAGCGATTAGAAATAAGCGTCTCTGTGACAATGAGGGACAGTATAAAATATACGGCTAAAAAAATAAAAATCATATTTTTACTGAAAACAAGTTCAGAGTCCGGTCGATTTCTTTTTGACCGGTCATGTTCGGGCAAACAAACACAATTTTAATTATGCCTAGTATACGATCTATGACGACGAGCTGCAATATGAATGAACCTTGTGGTATCTGTTTTAGTTGAATTCATTATAATTACAGCATGATGTGTTGTTTGCAGGGAACAATATGGAAAAGTTGTGCAATACGATTTGAAACTAAACATGCAAAAGTGTTTTCCTAATGCCAAAACTTCGATATATCCATAATGTTTTTATTTGAAACAAAGAAGGAGCTGGCCGCGGTATTGAAACAAATCGCTATAACCGACAACTCGATATAGGTATGTTTAACAAGAGCACCGCCTTGCGGGGCATATACACCTGATGTTCCATTGTTGCAGACCTAATACTTCCATTCATTGAATCACGCTGAATATGTGTGTACAAAGTTTCATTGTTGTACACCTAATATTTTGAAAGTTATTAGCCACAATCACTAAAAAGACAACGTTATGTTCCAGCTTAAACATTTTTACAAAGGGGAATAATACAAAAAGAATGAAACGGTGATTTATAGGCCTTATCGGATATATTCATTGAATCATGCTTAAGGGGTGTACATAGTTTCATTGTTGTAGAATTAATACTTTGAAAAAATACGTCGAAAGTTATTAGCAACAATCACTTGCAAAAGGAAATGTTAAGTTTCAGGTTAAACCTTTTTACAAAGGGAAGACCTGAAACTTAACATTTCCTTTTGCAAGTGATTGATTCTGTAATAACTCTCCACTTAAAAACACCTGAAGTGGAGAGTTATGGGCCGTTTTAGATGTAGTTATTGGATGATGTTGAAATTGTGTGAGTAGTATAGATACTGAGGGTACAGAACCAGTTTTCCCTCGCGACGATTATCTAGTTGTTTCCAGTTGTCCTTAACACGAAGATGCAAACGTCAAATGACGACGGCATACTTGGTACCAGACATCGCACAACTAAACAAATTGCTTGAGTGCCCCCCCCCCCCCCACCCCCACCACCCCCGCATATTCTGACAAGTCTAAAATACACATAACAACATAACAAAAAGGATTTAAATCTAGTCTTTTTTTTCATTCTGTTTATGGCAAATAAATTTTTACTAAACATTTTACAAGAAATAAATGATGGTCTTGCTGCATATTTTAAAAGGACCTCCTCATCATGAGTCAAATTGACATTAATTCTCTTTCTCAAATTGTCCATAGTCTTGCCAAAAACTGAATTGTTCATTAGTTTAACGAAATCCTTTTCAAAAGCAATTTTACCGACTGTTCTTTTAGCAGTATTAAAGTTTATGTATACTTTCAACCACTCTGATTCATCAAACTGTAGTATATTCTGTGTATTTTTGTTACCTTTAGTCCAAACTTTTTGTATAACTCTAAGTTTCTATAATGCACAACATACTTCTTTTTATTATTTAGTGTTGTGACAAGTTTGTTAACATTACAGGATCCTAAATTAAACTTTTTCTTCAATTTTTTACAGTTATCTGACAACCATTCATCTTTTATATTTAAACTCACTGGAGCAAGAGGGTAGTCATTGTGTAAGTTGTGCAGTTTCTTGGGGTACTCGATATCACATTCAGCAATGTAATTTGATTTTCCTTTTTCAAACTTATCACTACCGCTCATGAACAGTTTCAATCTAACCGAAAGTGCAATATTTCGTATGTGTCGTGCTTGGCCGTTTCCAAAGGTCCATTATGATACTTCTTTTTTTTTTATCAACCCACTTAAAGTTGCCAATAGGTAGTGGTTGTGACATAGCCTATACATACACATTATTAACATCAAGGTATATAATATACTTAATTTCTTTTTTACTGTAATCATTTTTCATATATTTATTGTTAGCCTCTGAATATCTATTTGCAATATAACTTGTGCCGCCTCTTAATACTTTTCCTACAAAAAAATATTGGTCAATATCAGTTATTAAATCAAGTTGGATGCCAGTCATCTTAAGACATGCATCTTAAGACAAATCACCCATCATTGGAATCGCGCATCATTCTTTGTAACGTTTGTATCATCAACATTGTTGTAACTGCAACAACACTTTAGTGTCATATATAGTCATTCGACACATTCAGTATTTGTGATAATACTACAAACGTCTTAAACGTTCATGAGAACAGTCTTTTTCATATATCATCTGTGTATTCCTTTGTTTTTCTTGATAATTGTATATATATTTAACATATTTTAAAAGTTGCATTAAACTTATGTAAATGCAGTCATCGTCATTGATTCTTTCCTGAGTTAGTCCCAACCACTAGGGTCATCTTGCGACAACTTGTTTTCAGAGTAGTGGGATTTTGGGCAACTACGGAGGGAAAGAATCAATAAGTGATCTTTATTATTATATACTAAATCTCTACGTATCATTTTAGAAATGTGTACCAAACTCTGACCCATCAATGCGACTGGAGAGGATCACGGCCAAGACTTGGAAGAATAAGGGTAAGACCAGTCAAGCAATGACGAGGGTAGGGTGTGTCCAAACTGTTGTTTTGTACGTTCTTGCCTTGGCACGTGGTCGCATTTGTCTACACGATTGGGTCTGAGGCACGTTTTGCTCCTCCATAATTTGGGTGTTTGTTCTTACCTCCCATGATTATAATAATAATATCCTGTGAGATTGGCAAACACAACGTTCTACTAATTTGTGTGACTCGCGAGTATAATTATATTGACGGGAGAAGTAAATATACATGTACATGCTATACACATTTCTATAATTGTTTAAGGTTTATGTCCAATTTCAAATATAGATAATTTATGTAGTGTAACTTTATGTCTTGTGGAAGCTAGGGACTATTTATACATCCCCGTTAGTAGTTAGCGCTAGTACAAATGTGTATGTAACTTGTCCTATGATAATCCCTGGTATTTACTGAGGACACACTGCCTGACCATTAGTACAATAATTCGTATAGTAGAATCATAAGTTGCTAATGTATTGTTATTATCGTAGTTAGTATTCCACAAGACGTCCATAAAGGAACTTACGGAGATGGGTAAGGAGTAAGGTTATGATGGAGAGGGGCTTAGAACCTGTGTAAAAGACGAACAGTCTCGGGAAAGGGAATTTAGACTTAAGGAAAGAGATGCTGAGAAAGATAGATTAGATTTAGAAAGTAGATTAGCTAAAGAGAAGCCAGAAATAGAAAGTAGATTAGTTACAGAGAAGCTAGAATAAGAAAGTAGATTAGCAAGGGAGAAGCAAGAGTCGGAAAAGGAGAAGCTAGAATTAGAAAGTAGATTAGCAAGGGAGAAGCAAGAGTCAGATAAAGAGCAGATATAATTAGCTGGGCATTTAGAACGGGATAGGTTGAGACGGACTGTAGACTAGCTAGGGTAAGATGGATATGGAGGTGAATAAAGCAGAGTTAGACCATAAGTTAGCTTTAGAGTTGTTAGTAGCTAAGAAAGATAGTGAGGACAGTAAAACTGTAGGTAAAGATAGTTATTCTGGGAAGTTAAAAGGTCCGAAGTTACCATACTTTGATGCTGACAAAGATAACATGGACAGTAACTTGTCCACCAGTGAACGTTACACAGAGTTACAGGAATGGTCTAAGGATAAGTTGGCAGTTCATTTAAGTGCAATATTGAGAGGCAAGGCCTTAGATGTATTTTCTAGATTACCTAGTGTACATTCTCATGACTATGATAAGTTAAAGGACGCTCTGCTAAAGAGATTTGAGTTAACTGAAGAAGGATTTAGAAAGCGGTTTAGAGCTTGTTTACCTGAAAAAAGGCGAGTCGTTTATTCAGTTCATTAGTAGGTCTAGAAATTACTTAGATAGGTGGTTAGAGTTAGGGAAGGTAGCGCAGACTTGTCAAGGCCTCATATATTTCTTGTTGCGGGACCAGCTATTCAATGTCTGTAGTAGAGATCTGTTCTTATTTCTAACAGAAAGGAAATTAGCTAGTGTACAAGAAATGGCAACACAAGCGGATCAGTTTGCCGAGGCTAGATGTGGAGCTCATAATGTAGTGTCGAAAGACAGAACGTTTAGAGATAGGCAAGGGGACGATCATATCAATAAACAGAAAGTACAGAGTGGTAATCATAGAGGCGGGGGTAGTTCGATGGGTGCTAGAGGTAGCAATAGTGGTAACAACCTAGAAGACCTTTTATTTGTTGTCGTCACTGTAATGGGAATCATGCTTCACATGAGTGCAGAATAGCGGTGAAAGTCGCCGCTGTCGTAGACGATTGGGGTGACAATAGTAAAGTAGAGAACACTGTAGGTAGTCTGAACCAAGGTTTTAACAATCCATGGAGTTTTGGTAGAGGTACAGGTGGTCAAAACCGAGGTAGAGGTAGATGCAGAGGTGATAATAGTCCGGTTACTAAACCGAGAATAGTAGCTGTTGTGTTATATCAGATCGGGTAATGTCAAAGATCGGAACATCTTTCCGTATGCAAATTTTCTAACAGCAGATGGTCTAGTGAATGGTAAGGACGTAATTATATTGAGGGATACAGGTTGTACAGGTGTGGTAGTTAAGCGTAGTTTAGTTACGGATGACCAGTTGGTAGGTAATCAGTCACCGTGTATGTTGTTAAATAAGTCGGCAGAGTACGTGCCAATAGCGAGAATAGATGTAGACACACCTTTCGTTAAAGGGACTACAGAGGCACTTTGTATGGACGACACGATGAACGATTTAACGATAGGGAACATAGAAGGTTCAGTACTTTCGGTAGTGTCCGATTTTAGGAGTAGCATAAGAAATGCAGTAGAGACTAGAGCGCAGGTTCAGAAGCAAGGTCAGGCTTATAGAAAATTAAAGGTTCCTGAAGCCGTAGGTGATATTTCTAGAGCGAAGTTTATAGAAGCATAAACTCAAGACGAGTAATTAGATCATTGTAGAGTAAAGGGTCCGGTAGTTCTAAGTTTGTACATATGAATAGTTTATTGTACAGAGGATTTGAAGATAGTGGTGGTAGACAGTTTCACCAATTAGTGCTACTTACCCAGTATAGAACGAAAGTGCTTAATGTAGCTCATGAGGCGATTATGGGAGGTCATTTATGTGTAAACAAAACGTCAGATAGGGTATTGGCAGAGTTTTATTGGCCAGGCGTTAGTGGAGATGTAACGAGGTACTGTAGGTCCTTCGATGTATGCCAAAGGACAGTACCAAAAGGTCGAGTGACCAAAGTACATTTAGGTCAGATGCCAATGATAGATACACCATTTAAATGGGTAGCCGTAGACATAGTCGGACAAATATTTCCAGTGTCTGATAGGGAAAATAGGTATATTTTAACAATGGTAGACTATGCAAGTAGGTATCCGGAGGCAGTGTCGTTGCCCTCATTTGAAACTGAGAGAGTAGCGGAGACATTATTCGATATGATCAGTAGGCTAGGTGTACCAGAGGGAATGCTGACAGATTGTGGGTCGCAGTTTACGTCAGAGCTTATGGCTGAAGTTAGCAGGTTATTGTCTTTGCGTCAAATCACGACAACACCTTGTCATCCTATGTGAAATGGTTAGTCGAGCAATTTGACGTTAAGGCAAATGGGACGTTAAAGCAAATTTTACGACGTATGTGTAAAGAGAAACCAAAAGATTGGGACAAGTGTCTCAATACTTTGTTGTTTGCATTTAGAGAGGTTCCACAAGACAGCTTAGGATTATCTCCGTTTGAGTTATTGTACGGTAGACCAGTTAGAGGTCCCATGAAGATTCTTAGAGAGATGTGGGCAGGCGAAGTAGATAGTGAGGAGGTTAAGACTACATATCAATATGTGTTAGATCTTAAGGAGAAACTAGAGGAGACTTGTAGGATAGCTCAAAGTCAGTTAAGGCAAGTACCAAGCACAAACGGTACTATGACCAAAAGGCTAGAGCTATGAGATTTAAGATAGATGACCAGGTGTTAGTGTTACTCCCTACCAACAATACCAAGCTCTTATTACAATGGAAAGGGACATTTTACGTTAGAGGGATAGTGAACACTATTGATTATCGAATCGAGATGAATGTAAAATTGAAGACCTTTCATGCGAATATTCTGAAAGAGTATATTAGTAGAACCGATAATGTGCAACAAGGGGTGTTAACTGTAGTTAATGTTGCAGTTATTGAGGATAGTGAGGAAGGCAATAGTGGGGACACTAGTCCCATGTATTTTCCCACTAGTGTATGTAAGCAGACAGCAGCCGATGTAGACATATCGGGCATGCTTAGTGTAAAGCAGCAACGAGAGATAGGTAGTTTACTCTCGGAGTTCAATGATGTATTGTCCAAAAACCCGGGGCAGACAGATGGAGTGAAACATGATATTGTACACACATCGGGGGAACCAATTCGAATTAAGTGGTATCCCATTCCATTTCACTCCCGATCAATTGTTGACGAGGAGGTGAAAGACATGTTGAAATTGGGTGTCATCGAACCTTCAAGCGCCCTTTTTTATCCCCAGTCGTACTTATTAAGAAGAAACATGGGTCAATTCGATTGTGCTTCGATTTTAGACTGCTCAATAAACGTACCATCTTTGATGCAGAGCCAATGCCTAATCTTGAGGAGGTTTTCTCTAAACTTGCGGGATATACGTATTTCTCGAAGTTAGACCTCAGGAAAGGGTATTGGTAAGTCCCACTTTTAGACCAAGCTAAAGAGATTGAGGAAGGTCTTGAAGGATTTGTCCAACACAGATAGTTTTGTAGATGACATCCTGGTGTTTACAACAACATTTGAAGACCATATTAAGGCTCTGCGTAATATGTTGGAACGGCTACGCCGGTTTAAACTGACTGCAAATGTCACATAGGTTACGCATATATACAGTGTCTGGGTCATGTTGTCGGAAGAGACCAGAAATTGAAACCCAACCCCGACAAGGTTAAGGCAATTCTGGAAGCACCAAGACCCGAGACAAAAAAACATGTTAGGTCGTGGTTTTACAGGAAATTCATTCCAAACTGTTCGGCTATAGCTGCACCTTTGTCAGACTAGACACCCAATATAATTCTTTGGGGAAAGCCAGGAGCTAGCTTTTGTCTCTTTAAAGGGAAATCTGGTCAAAACCCCAATACTAAAATTACCCGAAATTTACAAGGAGTTTAGCCTCAGAACGGATGCCTCCGATTTAGGGATGGGTGCAGTCCAACTGCAAGAGCAAGATGGGTGTAGTCTCCCCGTGGCTTACGCAAGCCGGAAACTAATACCCCGGGAACGTAACTACTCTGTCATCGAAAGGGAGTGTCTTGCAGTAGTGTGGGGGATGAGTAAATACCACCGATATTTTTTTGGTAAGAAATGTGTCTTAGAGACGGACCACCAACCGTTAGCTTATATGAACAAAGCAAAGGCAGCTAACAGTAGTTTAATGAGGTGGGTACTGACTCTTCAGCATTACCGGATGAGACTTAAAGCGATTCGAGTAAAGGTCAATATTGGGGCAGACCATTAAAGTCGCCGCACATAATGACAGGGTAAAATACAATAGCAGAGTACAATAGTATAATAGTGTATGGCAGTGTATTGTACAACAGCAGTATATGTTACGACAGTGTAGTGTACAATTGTAGAATAGTGTTGAAATTTTAATGATTAATTTTCATCCCATTTTACAATTATGAAACATACATATTACTATTAGGGAACACATATCATAGGTTATAACTGCAGTGTATGTTTTCCGGAAGACGGTCGTTGTACTGTCTCAATGTTGCATTCCTCTGTAGTATAATTTAACATACTCAGGCGACTGAGCGATCAGCTTGTACGTTTTGTCGCTCATTTGCTTGGAAGAATTAATAGTTTGTTAACGTGTAAATATTAATTATATTTTGTTGAATTTTAAAAAGTGTAGCACTTTCATTAAGTGGGGAGATATTGTCACAAAATAATCTCGAGTAGAGCTCTTGTAAGCACTTGGCGACATCTGTTAGTCACATGCTAATCCATTGTTCAGTTGAAACAAATTCAGCAGTTGCATGATATTTTCATGTACCACGGAAAAGCGAGTACATTTTTTAGCGCCTGTAGAGGGCCATTCAATAAGTTTATATGTGCGTTAATGCATGTAAAAGTATAGGTATTTTACAATCTATCTCTCTAAAGGGCAACATTTTGTAAGGGTCCTTTCGTGTAGAATTGTAATACTGCGCATTTAGCCACATGTATCACGGAATGAACGTGAGAAATAATGTTTTGGGCGAAACGTTGGTTATAAAATGCATTGTTCTCCAGTCATGGCAGGGACTGATTGAAAGTTGCTTTGTTTGGGCAGAAGTTGGAAACGGCGAAATTCACAGGCAATATGTGGTCAGTATTTATTGTATGAACTTTTATCGTACATTTGTGTTCAGTGGGCGTCGCCATCTTGTTTGGCGATGTTACTACATCCGGTTAGCTTTTATGTTTCTCAAACATTAACTTGATAAACTAGCATATGATTCAGAAGTAATACCTAACTTGATTAGTTTTAAGACATTCTGTTTCTGTTCCAAGATTTTTACCGCGAGGGATTGTTTTTATTCCGCAATAAACTTTAGACATATATAATTATAGTTAGACAATATTAATATTATCCAAGTATTATTATAATGGAAATTCCAAACTATGATATGAAGACAGAAAAATGGTAATTTCAAATAGATATGGAACTTTATGCCAGACTGTTGTTTTATGATGCTTATATGTGGTTATCCAGGTTCTGGCAAGAAAAACACATTCGTTCACATGTTATTAAAACCTTTAGTGTATTACGAGAAGATTTATTTATTTGTTAAAAACTGAGAGCAGTCTAGTATCAGGTCTTATCGCAAAAACTTGAAAAAATAGCAAATAAAAATAAAATTCCAGTCGAAGACATATTAAAATGTTCAAATGACGAAGTTATCACTGTGGACACTTTAAATTCAAATGCTCAAAAAATAGTCATATTTGATGATAATGTGTGCGAACGTAATCAAAATGATATTATCAATTATTTCATCCAAGGTAGACATAATTGTTGCGTGATTTACTTGTCACAATCTTACTACAAAACTCCTAAAGACATTCGCTTAAACAGTTCTCATTTCATTTTCTTTGCTACTGCAGTTAGTCGTTAGCTGGGTAATGAACAGGATGTTAGCAAAGAACAGTACAAAAAAAGCAACTAACAAACAGTATGACTTTCTATATCTTGACCGTCCGATGATGTTAGTAAAGCGTAACTTCAATGGTGAAATTTAATCTAATTCTATAATATATATAATGGGACTTTTTTACGATCTTGGCGAGGAAGTTAGTACTGGCAGTGTCAATATTACAAATTTTGGTATTGTGCTGTCTGAGTATGTAAAACAGAAACATTTGGTTAATTATCTTCACAAGGGTAAAAACCAGGAAAATGTTTTAAAAAGTGATCTTAACAGAAATAATAATAGAATTATCAATGTTGGCAATCCAGACAAACCTGATGCAGGAACAAAGCAATTTACTGTAAGAAAAATAGCAAAGGTCATACGTGATTTTAATATTGATAAAATTCCAGAGATGATGAAAAATTTGACAACAGGTGTTGATGACAAAATAAGTTTGATACAAAACCAATTACAGACAAGCCTTGAGAAAATGATTAAAATTCAAAATGGTTTAAAAGATAAAATAAAACTTCCGGGGATGCTTTAAAAGAGTTAGAAAAGAAAGAAGATGGATCGGAAGATAGCGATCTCTATAAAAAGTTAGGCGAAAAAATACAAGTTGGAGTTAAAATTATTAATGAGCGAATTAAAAAAATCAATAAACACATGGTTGACAATAATGAACTTGAAGCTGCTATTGCTGATGTTTCAAAACAAATGAGAACTGCTTTTGCTACCGAAATAACTCAAATTAAAATATTAAATGAACAAATAAACACTAACGTTGCCGATATCAACAAAGAGTTTGAAGACATAAAAAAGAAAATGGTTGACAGCAAGACGCTGGAGGGTACTTTGAGCAAAATGGTTGACACTAATAAACTAGAAACTGCTATTGCTAAGGTTTCAATGCAAATAAGAGCTGCCCAGGATGAAAGATGCAAAGATATTGAAAATTAAATCGCTTTCCTTAAAGAGCATAATCAAAAGTCTGATAGTCGTCACACAGCACTTCTTGGTATAATTGATGAGTTGAAAGTAAGGTAGAAGATTTAAGTCGGATTTTAATTATAGATGCTACAACAGACGATGGCATAAGCATCATTTGAGATAAAGTTTGCTATGCGTCGTATCCAACACGAAAACCACTTCAAAGAACCATTCATAGGGGTTTTGTCGAAGCATTTACTCGTATATATAGTTCATTTGTACAAAGCGGACAATATGCTACAGAAGCGGATGTAGGCTTGATAATTGTAAAACCCGGGCGCTATATAGTTGAAGCAGATCTAACATATACAATTACAGATACAGACCTAAATACAGAAAGGTTCAGTTTGTTGAAGTCCACGTACTGATAAGTCACATGCTCAACCACAAATAAAAAGTGGTAAAATAATACTAAAAGCATCATTTAAAGCATTACCTCCGGAATCTAAACATTGGGGCATCTTTCTAAGTAAAGTACGTGGCACTCAAGTTTTCAATTTTGAAAAATCAAGTTTTAAACTGTATTACAAAGGTGATTAATTTTATCTACTTATATGTATAATGGAACAAAAAATTGTATTATCATCAGAAAAAGCTTCAATAATTAATAGCTGAAATACACCGAGTAATTTTACAACTGTATTTGACAGACCATTGATATTAGACAAGAACAAACAGTATGGCAATGGACTTGACAACATTAATTCTATGACTTACTCATGGTATAAAATTAGTGAGGATTTTAATAACAAAGTGATAAGGTATCACAATGGAAAAAATTGGAAAAATATATTTTTACAAATAGAAATTATAGTTATGCCGATATCGATAATTATATGAAAGAAATATTAAGTGTAAACGGTGATTTAACTGATTACTCACCTGTCCCAATAAGAGTTCATAACAATTTCATGCTTGATTTAAGAGAATCAAACTTTCACAATAAAGGTCAAGTTTCATCAATAAGCACTTATGACATCTCTAACCTTACCACATCACCTTATTAATGACAAGCTAATTTCTCTTATTCAAAAAACATTCGCTAGAGAAAATACTACATTTTTGGCATGTAATAATATTAAAGCGTTCTTTACTAACGGCAGTTTAGACAATTATACTATGTGGACTTGCTATGAATTTTGTGAAGCACTCATCTTCCTATTAGATAATATTTTCGTCAGGTATGGAACCACCGTTTATAGACAAATTGTTAGTATCCCTATGGGTACGAACTGTGTACCACTTGTCGCAGATTTGTTTTTATTTTGCTATGAAAGAGATTTCATGTTGAGTCTTTCACCAGATACCCTTTAATGACACCTCTCGGTATCTGGATGGCATATTGAACATTGACAACCTTTTCTTTCCAACTATGGTTAATAATATTTATCCTAAAAAACTTCAGCTTAACAAAGCTAATATATCTGATAATAACGCTTCTTTTCTTGATTTAGATCTCTCGATTGAAAATGGTGAAATAATTAACAAAATCTATGACAAGAGAGATGATTTTAATTTTGACATTGTTAATTATCCCCACTTGGATGGGGATTTTCCCGAGCAACTTCTTATGGGGTATATGTGTCTCAACTTATTCTTTTTTCAAGAGCTTGTACTCGAGTTGTGGATTTTAATATTCGTAATCTTTGTATAACTAAAAAGCTACACAATCAGGGTTACCGTTACCAAAAACTTCGTATAACCTTTGCTAAGTTGTATTATCGTAACCCTGATCTTCTTTCCAAATATAAAAGTAATTTAAGGACTCTTTGGGGCAAGGACTATCACAACCTGACTTCTATGGTGATGTGATTTATAAACTTCGTAAGATTCTTGGTCATGATCACTTTCACGAGCATATTTGTGTTTTACTTATATTGCCTATTGATGCTGCCTTGTTGGTTAAAGATTATATCATGGCGGGGATTTATTTGTTTACACTGTCCTGTTCTAATGGGATGACAGTAGGGTAAGTGTGAGGTTTGGTGCACCCTAGAACCGGTTTAAACCCCCAGTGGCTTACTTTGCCTCTGACCGTTCTAAGGCGGTAGCCCTATTGTCAACCCTTTTGTGTTTGTGATGTCGTTTGCATTTATTATTACTTTTGCCTTCTTGTTTGTCTGTTTACGGGTTTGTTTCTGAGTTTTGTCCTCCATGAATGCTACTGTCCCTGTCCGATCTTTTTATATTTCTTTTGCAAAGATGCATTATTAGAGAAACTAAATTTGGGACTGTAACACCAAACATAACAAATTCTATCGATACTTTATATATTCACTGTGATTCGGTAATTAATTCTATTGTCGATTGATCATATGGGGATGTTATTTATGAAATAAATACGGCTGACCTTACAAGGTTATATCCTTTTAAAGATGAACCGATAAGGGTTGGGTATTGCGAAGTAAATAAAACGATCAATAACAGTATTACTATTTACATTACCGACTTCTCTGGCAAAATTATTAATCCGAATTGATCGATTAACGGGAGCTGGCATATTTGATATATTTTCAAAGAGTGGATCAAAAATATTTAGTGAGTCTGTAAAAACAGCATTAAAAAGGCTTAGAAATGCTGGAAAACAAATCATAGAAAGTTGTTCTAAGTAGGTAAAATGGCTTCTTATAAATTAGTTTCAGTTATAAAACCTAAACCAAAAAGTGAAATAATTTTAAAAAAACTTACATGAGATGCAAAAGAAGATGTAAATACAAGAATTAATAGATCACTTTCCGGAAGGGAAATCAAAAGTATAAATGTTCATACAAGAATTAAACGATTAATTAATAAAAAGTAATCTCATTAATAGTATATATAGATGTTTCGAAGTGAAAAATAAAATACCCGATACGAACATGTACTTATTGAGTTAGATACTCCTATAGCACAACCAGGAAATGCTACCAGGCAAATGAAAAGTAGTTATCAATTAAAACTAAATGATAGAATGTCTTACTTTGATTGGTATAACGCATATTTTGAAATCAGTTTTCGAGTAAACAAGCTTGTTGACAGAGCTGATTTTGTAGACGCTGACAGAATAGCTTCAGTTAACGATGCAGTTCATTGATTGATCAAATACAAGTAATTTAAAGCAAATCGAAAAATAGTTTACGATGGAAATAATCTTCACAGATTTGTTAATATTAAAAGCTAGCTAGAACTTTCGGACGATTATGCAAAGACAACCGAAACAAACGAATACTTTTATTTGGATAATACGACTGCTGCAGAATCTCGAGATGATCAAGCTGGTTATAATTGGGGGTTTACAGCTCGTCATACTTTAATCACATCTAATAAAAAAAGTTGACCCTATAATTCCATTAAACAAATATTCATTTTTCGAAGGTTTAGAGACAATCATGCTGCGTCTTAGCCAAATTCAAATTAGCTTGCAACTGACAGATGATAATGTGCTAATTTTCAAATCAAGTGGTGATGATTGTAGAGTAGTTATTAATAAATAAGTTTTGTGGATACCTAGGATGATATTTTACTCAGATGGTTTGGCTTTTGTTATGTTATGACCTGCCACATGACGTCAACACGATGGACTTATCTTCGTGAAATGATACAAGAAAGTGGAAGTAGTCAAGCAAGTGAATCTGTATTTAGAATAACGGCTGGTGTTGAAATTCCAAAACATGTTTTGTGTATATGCAAAGATCAGACAAGAGTTTTTCTCAGACACAAAATCTTTTAGATACGTTTAAGCTAAATGCTGCTGCTGATTGTTATCTACAATCAGCCAGGTTGGAATTTGGGAATGGAGTTTATTACCCATAAACCGAATACAGTTATGATAATATCATCAGAAGAATTAGAGATATTATTAATTATTCTTACAAACAAAATGATAAAAACACTGGAACTTTACTCAGTGGAAGTAATTTTAAAAATCTCTTCCGAATGATATATTTCGATTGAATTTACACAGTTAATGAAGTCAGTGTTGATCCAAAACAACTAAGTACACAACATAAATACACTTCCTACTACTAGATATAAAGTTTATGCTTTGATCTTATACGATGAAAATGTTGTTATTGATACTGCTGGAAATGAACTAGTTATTGTTTAATCTAATTTATAATATATATGACTTTATTAGTAAATTTAACAGAAGGTCAGAAACTGAGTTTAGCGAGGGCTTATGAGAACAAGAGTGAATTAACACTCAGGTTAAAAAATAACCAACTCTCTGGGGATTTTCCTTTGTTGCTGACAGCAACTCAAACTAAAAACATTGGTAAAGCTATAAATGGTGGACGTGGATTTCTTGGACTTCTTGCATCATTAGGAATTTCATTGATTGGATCTCTTATTAGTGGTGGTTTAACTGGAAAATGTTTACAAGTAGGTAGAAAAGGGAAAGGCCTGAGATTTGATCATGGAAATGGTTTACAAGTAGATTCACAAATAAGACCATATAGAAGTATCCCATTTATAAAAGAAATGAACCTATTTCTAACTTAGATAGCATTAAATGGGTCAAGCAGTTAGGTATTAAAAACTTCAGGGAAGTATTTAGCAAAAACAAACTACCAGCAAAACAAAATAAACAATAATGCGGTATTATTAACCTAGATGATTTTACTGGACCCGGTACTTGTTACTTTGGTGAATATTATTTTGATCCGTTTGGCATAAGCCCCCAAAGGAAGTTTTAGCATACATACCCAATATAAAATACATACAATACTATCCAGTACCAAGATGAAACAAGTGTGCTGTGTGGATATTTGTGTTTATTCTTTATTAAAAACTTACAAAAAGGAAATAATATGTAAGATATTCTTTACAAAATATTAAAACCTTACAAACTAATAGAAAATGAAAACATCATAAAATCATATTTTGCGAACGGAGTTTAGTCTTAACTTATTTATATATGAGTTACTACGTTAAAGAAAAGACGATTACTGAAAATGTCAATCCTCAGTATATTCCAGCAAAAAATGGCAGAACATTTTTAAAAGCAACATGTGCGTCTTGTGGTATCACTAAAACACAATTTGTTAAAAGTACAACAGGCGGTATTATTGGTATTCATAAAGCTTTACTCCCTCTGTTAACTAAAAAATGGTTAACACTTCCTGGTTATCAATATTGCAGTCCTGGTAACCCATTTGATAGCGGAGAACCGGTAAATGAATTAGATGCTATTTGCTATAAGATCACGATTATTGTTATGAAGAAAATCCCAGTAACAAATCAACGTGTGGTAAAAACATGCTTACTGGTTTAAAAACTAGCAAGTCTTAAACTATTGGAGAAAAGATTGCTAAAAATTTGATAGTCAAGTCAGTTATTAGTACAAAAAATAAACTAGGACTTGGAGAGTCAAAAAACAAGAAAAGGCGTTGAGATGGACGGACAGCTTAGCCAATGAGCTGCACAAACCCATACGGAGAAAGTTCACTCAACACCGTGTAATTGTTAATGAAATTGATAAAATATTGTCAGCTGATTTAGTTGATATGCAATCGTTTTAAAATATAATAAAGGTGTAAAATACCTGCTTACTGTTATTGATGTATTTAGTAAATGTGCTTTGGTTATGCCTGTTAAAACTAAAACTGGTTTAGAAATTACCAAAGAGTTTCAAAAATTCATAAATATGGGAAAGTGTAAATTTCTATGGGTTGACCAGGGAACAGAATTTTGCAATAAAATATTCTAACAGTTCCTTGATGATAATAATATCGAAATGTATCATAAGTTCAATTTTGTAATTGAACGGTTTAATAGAACGTCAAAAGTAAAAATGTGGAAATATTTCACAGCAAACAACACAAATAAATATTTAGACGTGTTACAAAAAATGATTGACTAACACAAAACATCGTAGTATTAAAATGACACCGGCTGAAGCAAGTGCTGAAAAGAATAAAGGAATGGTGTATTTCAACTGTGTCGTGCTCGGCCGTTTCCAAAGGTCCATTATCATACTCTTTTTTTGTATGGAAAAATGAGAAGTAATCAAATTAAGCCAAAGTTTAAAATAGGGGCTAAGGTTAGAATCAGCTAATATAAAAGAACGTTTGAAAAAGGTTATACTCCAAATCGGACTAAAGGAATATTAGTTGTTGATAAAATCCAAAAAACAAATCCTGTGACATACAAATTAAAAGATTTAAACAACCAAAATATCGAAGAAAGCTTTTATGAATTAGAAATGATAAAAGCAAAGCAAGAAATATTCAGGATTGTAAAAGTAATACGACGTGATTACAAAAAGAAACAAGCATTGGTTAAATAGAAGGGTTACAACGAGGATTTCAATAGTTGGGTCCCATTTAAAGACATGCAAGACATTAAAGTTGAATTTAGAACTTCAAAATATTTATTTATAGTATTATTATACATGGAACAAGAAAGATTAAAATAGGTTTGCAAAACATTTTGAGAACTAAAAAAGTAAATATAGAAAAAAATTAATGGAAGGCTAGCAAGTTCAAGTAGAATATGGGAAAGTTCGCGATGATTATATGGACACCAAAAAACGCCAAGCCAACAAGCGTAAACATTTGCAGGCTGAAATGGATAGCTATCAACAAGAGCTAGATAAAAACAGGAAAGAGCTCCTTGAACTAAAATACAAAATAGCAAAGTGTAGGGAAATACTTCATGGTAAAATACGATATGTACAGCGATGATGAAGACTACTGTCCGGTTCCGTCAGACTTTGCTTGATAATTTGTAAATGTTTCAGTTATTTACAAAAAGGAGACTGTGAAATATTATTTATACTCAATTAATAAATACTGGGAGTTTTGGTAAAGTTTTTCCTAAGCGGGGGCAATCAAGCAGTATGTATAGTTTTTAGGGGTCTGGTAGCAAGTATGCCGCCGTCATTTGACGTTTGCATCTTTGTTTTAAGGACATCTGGAGACAACTTGATAATTGCTTGTTCGTCCGTCGCGAGGGAAAACTGGCTCTATACCCTCAGTATCTATACTACTTGTGTGCGAAGTTGCATTGTTGTACACCTAATACTTTGAAAGTTATAAGTACAAGGCAAGGCTAAGTTTCAAGTTAACCCTTTTTTCAAAGGGGAATAATTAAAAAAATATGAACAGGAGAGATATGGACCTTTATCAGATGAACTTATTTGCTTATGGTGAAGATGGGTACATAGTTCACTGTTGTAGACTTTATACTTTGAAAGCTATTAGTCACACTCACTTGTCAGGTGAATGTTAACGGACAGACATACGGAAGGGCAACGACATATTTCCATATTCGTTACGACATCGCGCCTTAGAGTACCGACAAAACAAGTTTGCATTCAAAATCAAAGTTATCATCCACATTTTGCAATGCCATTCAGTCGATTTCTATATCAATAGTTTATTTACATAAAATCAGTGTTAAAACCTTTATCTGCATTGTAAAAAACAAACATTCAACGCAAAGTATACATCTAAACGTGTGGCTTAGGGCTATATTGTTTACATAGCAACAGTGCACTAGTTTCCGTGCCGTTGCCTTTCGGCGATCACAATGTCAAGTTTTTGAACATAGCGAAGCGTCGATATACATGCAAGGCGTGATCCCGAAGAATGGCCGAGTTTTCAAGATTGAACTACCACCTGATCGAATGAGCAAGGCTGAAACATGTTATTTATAATGCCTTTTATAAAGAGTTGTTTTAGGTTGCGGTACACTAATTGCTTTCCCATAGGCCACAATGCAAGCTTTTCCGAAGATAAAACATAAAAATAAACATACAAATTCAAAAAGATGTGGCTTATTTTCAAGGTAAGTCCAAGTTCAATGTGCAGCATGTTCCCCCTACAGAACTTTCAATTCCATGGGGGCCGCCATATTTGTTTACATGCAAAACCCCAGTAAATATTTACCTGTTTTTGAGTGGTGGTTAATCTCACAATTTCATGTTTCAAAAATACATTTGGTAAAAATAAATGCTCTCATTTTAATAAATGTTATTTATTAATTAATTAACAACTACGAAAATGTATTTTGAAACATTTATCTGGCATGTTTTAATTTTTGTGACCATTCACTTCTGGCTGAGGTCACTCCTGGAAAGGTCGTGGCCAACCTTAAGAGTGTTTTGATATATGCAAACTATAATACCTGAAGCTCTTGTAGTTCCACAGATTTTATTTTTTTTAAAGAAAGCTGATTTTTATTAAAAGGGAAAGATAACTCTATTAACAGTATTAACAGGAAACATAAACGTGTTCGCACTGATATCAGAATTTGTCCCTTGAAATGGCAACAACCAAATTGTATGGCTTAAGATCCATATTAATGTAGTCTTTTATATTATTATCGATTGCATACCTGCAACATGTGTTTATCGAATCATTTTCTTATCAAATTTGTATTTTTGTCCCTTGATTGTAACGTGTGATGAAACATGTGTTAATCTCATAGTTTCCTACCAAATGTATATTTCTGTTTCTACTGCAGTAGCAGTAGCAGCAGTAGCAGCAGCAGCAGCAGCAGCAGCAGAAGTAGCAGTAAAAGTAGAAACATTAGTAGCATTAGTTAGTAGTAGTAGATAGGTAGGTAGGTAGTAGTGGTAGTAGTAGTAGTTGTAGTGGTAGTAGTAGTAGTTGTTGTTGTTGTATTAATAGTGGTGGTGGTGGTGGTGGTGGTGGTGGTGGTGATGGTGGTGGTGGTGGTGGTGGTAGTAGTAGTAGTAGTAGTAGTATTAATAATAGTGATAGTGCTAGTAGTAGTAGTAGTAGTAGTAGTAGTAGTAGTAGGGGTGGTGGTGATGGTAGTAGTAGTAGTAGTAGTAGTAGTAGTAGTAGTAGTAGTAGTAATAATTGTAGTAGTAGTAGTAGTTGTTGTAGTATTAGTAGGTAGTAGTAGTAGTAGTAGTAGCGGTGGGGTGGTGGTGTTGGTTGTCGTAGCAGTAATAGGTAGTGGTAATGGTAATGATAGTGATAGTCGTAGAAGTAGTAATAGTAGTAGTAGTAGTAGTAGTAGTAGTAGTAGTAGTAGTAGTAGAAGTAGTAGTAGTAGAAGTAGTAGTAGTACTAGTAGTAGTAGTAGTAGTAGAGGTAGTAGTAGTGGTAGTAGTAGCAGTTGTTGTAGTAGTAGTAGTAGTAGTAATAGTAGAAGTAGTAGTAGTTGTAGTAGTAGTAGTATTTGTGGTGGTGGTGGTAGTAGTAGTAGTAGTAGTAGTAGTAGTAGTAGTGGTAGTAGTAGTAGTAGTTGTAATGGGAGTAATAGTAGTAGTAGTAGTAGTAGTAGTAGTAGTAGTAGTAGTAATAGTGGTTGTAGTAGTGGTAGTAGTAGTAGAAGTAGTACAGATGTTCAATGTGTTACTTCGTTGGTATATACAAGTATATTCGAAGGAATACTGGCACTGAACCAGGGTTCCATGTTTGTATGGAGAGAACATATATGGTCTTATCTAAAATATATTTTCCTCAGAACTTCTGGGCATACTATGCAATTCCATATAACCATATTTCATTCAACCGGAAAACGGCGACGACATGCGCAACTAAACTTGATATTGATCTTCCCTACAACGTTTCTCGCTGAAATCCGACCGGGCGTTCAGGATAACTAGTCCGGACAATGTTTGGCCATAACTCCGCCAAAAATCAGTCAAGCGGAACATGGCGACAATATGCGCAACTAGGATTGGTATTGATTATCCATGCAGGCCAGAGATTCAGAAGAACTATTCCGCACAAAGTGTATGTATTAAAATATGAAATGGGCCCTAATTCTGCTAAAAACATTTGACTGGAACACGGCAACGAAATGCACAACTTGGTTTGATACTGATTATCCCATGCAAGTTTCGTAGCAATCCGGCCAGGGTTCAGAAGAACTAGTCCAGACAACGTTTGTAGATCAAACCTCAGGGTCATGACTCAACCGGAACACGACAACGAGATATGCGCAACTAGGTTTGGTACTGATCACCCCTGCCAAGTTTAGTTGAAATCTGGCCAGAGGTTGAGAAGAACTGGTCCAGACCAAGTTTGTGTATTAAAACCGTTAAAGGATCATAACATTAACTCCGCAAATGTTATTCAGTCGGAACACGAGCAACTAGACTTGTACTCATCAGCTCTGCCAAGTTTCGTTGAAATCTGGAAATGGAGTTTTAAATCGTCTAGTTTAGACAAATTTAGTGTATTAAAACATTTAAAGGGCCATGACTTCGCCAAAAATCATTCAACCGGAACACGGTGACGATATGCGTAACTAGGCTAGGTACTGACCATCCCTGCCAAGTTTCGTTGAAATCCGGCCACGGGTGAACTTATCCGGACAAAGTTTGTGACAGAAACACAGACGACAGACAGACAGCACAAAACAGTATGAAGTATAATAATATGGCATGGGTTTCCGGTGAAGATTGAGAATTCCAAAACATTCTGCCGAGATTCCGAATAAACAGTCTTACCGAGGGTTGGAATTTTCCTATCTGAACCGGATACCCATGCTTGATTCTTTTTCTTGCATGTCATTTACATTCTGCGCGTTGATGTTGTCAACTACTAATGTTAATGTTTTGCATGTTTATTTACACAATGACGTCATGCAACTGTCATTATTGATATCAGAGCGCGACTTTTATCTTCCGCCATGTGTAAGTTCAGGTTTTCCATCACCCATGTAAAATTTGCGTTGCTTTGTCTTAAATTGAGAATTGTTCACTATCAAATAAAAGTATTTATGTATGCTTCAATACTTTGCAAACACATTACCATGTATACATGCAAAGTGCAACAGTCTAATAACAATTGACGATTTTTAACGAGAAGCTTCTGAAACAAAAATGTTTAAATTTGTTTTTGATTTGTTTTTATTTCAAAATTTAAACTGCTTTTAAATGGGACTTATTTTTTATACTTTTTGAAATTGGGAATGTGTCCTTTTATCGGTACCACATACACACACCTATATATAGAAGGGGGAAACACGCTGATAGGTACGGCTGGTTGATTGATGTTTTACGTTATTTTTAGCACACGTTAGGTCATATTTGACGGTCGATAAGACGTGCATATATGAAGACGGAAAAAGTGATCCGTATATACCGCATCAAATTTACCTACAAAAAAAATATACAACACATTAATGCAGCCAGTTTTAAGGTTTCTGCATGTTGTCCCTTTAAAGACACTGACATATTAAATAACGTTTCTCAGGTTATTTAACCTATTC
Organism: Cyrtodaria siliqua; assembly: GCA_037043455.1. Lineage (NCBI taxonomy): Eukaryota > Metazoa > Mollusca > Bivalvia > Adapedonta > Hiatellidae > Cyrtodaria > Cyrtodaria siliqua. Next base: position 88,031 of record JAWPHD010003097.1, read on the forward strand.
ATAACTCACATGACATCATCAAAATAATTTGACCAATCAGTGATCAATAAAATAAAACACCTCCACATTCTGGTGGTGGGTAAACTCGGTGTCTATCGTTGATGATCAACTGACTTTAGCTCTTTATGAAACTAATTTGTAATGACAATTATATTAAAAGCTTTATTTTTTATATACAGCTATGTACCTTTTCCGACCGGTGCTGTCTGATTTCAAAACACAAATATGGATACAGTTAATTTAAATCATTATCTAATATTTGGATTTTCATAAAGACATTGAGGATAAAGTCCGAGTGTTACCCTTTATTTTCACGTACTGAATATCTCAACATCTCGGAAATTTGTAACTAATGACAGGATGGGAAAATTATGAATCGGGTATCCTTTACTTATTCGTGTAACCATGAAAAAATGTGATAAACATTTAAGGGAAGCGGAGTAAATCAAAAGGCTAATAGTCTAACTACTGTTTAAATGTATGTTATATACATAACAAACGTTTAATCTAAGCGTAGATTTTCCAACAATTCGGAATAGCAGCCTCGTAATAGGACAATGTTTAACAGTAATTTACTCATTTAATTTTAGTGAGTATGGTTAATATATGTGCAATTTGCATTACAGAAACTTCCAACAAATATATTCAAGCAAAGCACTGAAAGTGCTGAATGCGGCGGGGTTTGTGTAACGAACACAATCTGAATAAGATGAACATGCCATGAATAACAATGTGCAGAAAAAATGAATAGAAAATGAATAGAAAAAATGAATAGAAAAAATGAATAGAAAAAATGAATAGAAATGGGAAAAAAATAGCGCCCGACGCGAGTTGTTCTTGCAATTTTGCACCTTGTCAATTGGTATAGCGTTCAGATCCGGGATGCCCCTCTACCTTTCTGTTCGTGCACGTCGCAACCCTGAACTCTACAATCTATGAAAGTTTGGATGGAATTCGATCTTAAATACAGGAGATATTCCAACACAATAACAATCCAGTGGTGTTTCTTCATTTCGTCTTATCATTAATAATAAATTACTGACATCGTAAATCACTAAACATCATTCGAAATAGCAATAATAATGTTGTTTTAACGTTCTATCGGAAGAAAAGAAATAAAACCATGCCGGGACCAGAACGTTTTCCCCAATATGATCAACTATTTTGTTACGTTATACAAGGCAAATTCTGTAGACACAGTTGATATATTGTCATTTGGAATAGTATTGTTTTCCTATTACATACATTGCTCGTCTTAGTTTAAGTCTGTTCTTCTCATTACATTCAGTTCATGCAAACCCGGAGGCACTATTTATCTACGCGGAGGCATATGATCTGAATGCTGTTCGGCTGCCATTTTGCTATTTTTAGCTCTCATAGCTATTTTTTTGCTCCCATAGCTATTTTTAGCTCAGAAATCTGGCCATCCTTCAATATTTCGTATACCATTCTGTTAACATTGCAGCGGGGGAGTTTGCACACCAGATATCGGATCGTTTGTAAAACTTACCAAATCCGTGATACAATAGATTTCCATGCAAGCATATATTGCTTAAAAGCTGTTGGTATCACAAGATATCTATTAACATGGTTCAAAAGCTATCTTACTGATAGAAAACAACGCGTTGTCCTACCAGGTGTCTAATCTGATTGGAATATCTTTAAAGTCGGTGTTCTCCAATTGACCATTAAAGATAGTTTAACAAATTTGTAATGAACTCAATGATATAGAACCATACTTAGATAAAACAACCACGTGTGATCATTCATTTTCTTAATTGGACAATTTAAAAGTCAATGTCATTCATTTTAAACCAAATTTCGGAAAAAAATGTCGTGTAGATCTACAAAAGTTTACGCGAAAGACTTGCATGAACACATCAAAATGGGATTACATCTATTAATAAGTTGAAAGAAATATAAAAAGATCGGACAGGGAATGTAGCATTCAAGGAGGACAGTCAACCACAAAACACAGAAACAAACACAGAAACAAACACGCAAACAGACAAACAAGAAGGCAAAAGTAATAATAAATGCAAACGACATCACAAAAAGGTTGACAATAGGGCTACCGCCTTGGAACGGGCAGTGGCAAAATAGGCCACTGGGGGTTTAAACCTGTTCTACAATGCACCAAACCAAACCTCACACTTACGCTACTGTCATCCCATTAAAACAGGACAGTGTAAATAAAGAAATACCCGCCATGATCTAATATCTAACCAACAAGGCAGCATCAACAGGCAATATAAGTAAAATGATATATAGGGTCCTATAGAAACCAAAGCGTCCGAACGTAGGTGGCATCGTAGGTCCGCACTGCACAGCAAACAAGGACTTGAAACTACAATGAAAGAGACAAAAAACAACAGAAAGGTTGGTGAAGACAGGGTTACCGACTTGGAACGGTCAGTAGGCAATAAGGCCTACTGGTTAGCTTGAATCGATTTTATATGCGCACAATCCTCGCTATTATACTGTCTTCAGCGCCCAAATAGACAAGACAGTGTAAACAAAACTACATCCCATCAAAAGGAAATCTCTAACAATAAAGTCCTCATCCACAAATATGCTCGTGTAAAAATAATACAAAAAAACAATAGCCTAGAAAGTCAAACTGAAGGTACTCAGTGACTTGGAAGCCAGAGCAACAAGAGAATAAACCATTAATGGCACGACAAGAAAGATCATAGACAAACATCAAACCCCACTGTCCCAATGGGCTTTAGGTAGGCGTTATCATAGGGTCCACCTGTCCGGTCATCGTACAATTACAGAGGAAAGCATAGTGGCGAACTGTAAAAGGGTCCACCACCAAGCATGCAGTACGTTGCAAAATTATAGGGTCATAACCTCTTTTGATAAACTTTTTAACAAGTTTAACAAAGATAGTATGAAAGTTATCATGACCAAGAATCTTACGAAGTTTATAAATCAAATCACCATAGAAGTCAGGTTGTGATAGTCCTTGTCGCAGAAGAGTCCTGAAATTACTTTTATATTTGAAAAGAAGATCAGGGTTACGATAATACAATTTTGCAAAGGTTTTACGAAGTTTATGGTAACGGTAACCCTGATGGAGTAGCTTTTTAGTTATATAAAGATTACGAATATTAAAGTCCTCAACTCGAGTACAAGCTTTGAATAAGTTGAGACTCATACACCCCATAAAATGTTGCTCGGGGAACATCCCCATCCAAGTGGGGATAATTAACAATGTCAAAATTAACATCCTCTCTCTTGTCATAGATTTTGCTAATTATTTCACCATTTTCAATCGAGAGATTTAAATCAAGAAAAGAAGCGTTATTATCAGATATATTAGCTTTGTAGTTGACAGTTCAACAACGTCATTGCTGAAGTATATGATAAATAGAATAAAAAATGGGTGTTTTCATATCACATCCTATATCAGGCCTGAGACCCATATCAGCCCTCTAGCTAAAGCTCTCGGGCTGATATGGTGTCTTTTTATTATTCTCTATATATTAAAAACTCAAACGTAGTAGATCGATTTGTTCTTTTGTTGAATTCCCAATTCAACTACACCCACATTCCCCTGTGTCGCCCAAAACTCCCCATTTTATTTTTAAGTAACAATGGAGATTTCTAAATAAATATTTATAACAATTAAAGTATTTGCATAATCTACTAATTTAGTTTTTTGTCTATTTGAGTTTCGTATATTTCAAGTTACTTTCTATTTTTCTCTTTCGTTACTTTTTATTGTTTCAATTATAGAGCTAATGCATTTTTATGTATGCTAAGCATTATTCTAGAATATATATCAAGAGCTTACAAACTATTTTTTTCTACAATAATTAATTTAAAATATTTAGTTCTCATACTTCCAGAATGTATATTGTGAAAATATATAATTATTACTGTTTACTATGCTATCAATTGTGTACAGTTAATATCATACCTAGGAGAAGAACATCATACGTATCTTACTTTCGTTCTAATCCTTTTTCATCTATTATGTACAAATAATACGTTGTAAAAGCGTGTGAAATAAAATATGTTTAAATCAAGCATATCTTTCGACATTAAACTCAGTAAAAAAGAAAACAAAGGAAATATCAGCTTTCATTTAAATCAGCATCTAACATGGATTGTTCACACGTAATTGGAAAGACACCCAGGCCTGTCAATTTTGGGGAAAGAAAAACACGCCTATTTCTCATTTTGGGAAAGATGTAGGATTTCATCAATTAAGTTAATATGACAAAACTATACTTTATTCATATTTTCATCTATTATTTGATATAATTACTGACTACTCAAAACAAACAAAACCATATTACAGAATGTGTTTTTTTCCTCAAATTCTGAGAAACTGCCTTCTGACTGGGAAATAGTTCTGCCACAGTTGGTAAAAACAGTCAGCTTTGCAATTGGGAAGGAAGGGGCCCTTTACGGGCCTCTGTTACATACAGTTAAACAAATCTGTGTGATAAACAGTTTCGCTAGGATTCAAGTAGCCACAGACGAGTAATCCTTGCCTATGGCTATCACACCATAAATTGCGAGTAATATTTGTTATTCTAATACACCCGCGCTGTATAGCCTAGTTTAAAATATCTCGTTTTATTGAAAGATATATCACTGTAATTTTTGCAACGTAAGGAGAATAAGCATTGCGCATTGCGCATTCCGCATTGTAACGTATGCAACGTTAGGAGAGCAAGCAAAGCAACGCGAAATATTTCAGATGTGTGCGTTATTTTCACAGTTTAGGGGTATTAGAATAGAAACAGAACATCGTTTACGGTGAATTATCTATAATATATCACGGTTTGTCGTTCAATTGTAAACAATAATTTCACCCGCCCGAGTGAAATTATTGTTTACAATTGAACTCCAAACCGTGATATATTCAACGATAAGTCACAGTAAACGATGTTCTGTTGCTTAAATCATTTCCCTTCGAAATAAAAGTTTAACCTGAAACTTAACCCTTTGCTTTATCCTTCACTGCCTCATAGCAATATTTTCAGGTTCAGAAAAGTGCTTATCTGCACGATAAAAACAGTAAAGGTTCAGTTACTTTGAATATGAGAACAATACACAGGGTATGCTAGAGTTTTTTGTTGTTGTTTTGTTGTTGTTTTTGTTGTTTTTGTTGTTTAGATATTTATTTATTTTCAATTATTAAGTTTTTCATAATTTGTTATGCTTTTTCTGAGTTTAATGCCGAAAGATATGCTTGGTTTAAACATATTTTATTTCACAAGCTTTTACAACATATAATTTGTACATAATAGAAGAAAAAGGATTAGATCGAAAGTAAGATACTTATGATGTTCTTCTCCTAGTATGTATAATTTGCGTTTAATGTTCCTTTTTTTACAATGCAGATTAAGGTTTTTCATGTAAATAAACTATTGATGGAGAAACCGGCTGCATGACATTGCAAAATGTGGATAATAACTTTGATTTTGAATACAGATTTGTTTTGACGGGAATCTAAGACGCGATGACGTAACCAATATGGAAACCTTCGATTTACATTTGAGTAATGCTGCGAAGCAGTGTACGAAATGCTGCGAATGCAAACATAGCTGCCAGCGGCCATAGAGTTATATAGGAAAACCTTGGGCCGACTACTCCTCTGAAAATTCTCGACGGATTTTCATGAAAATTACAGGAATGTTTCCCTTGATATCTAGTTGATCCTAGCATACATTCAGGTATCCACAGCTAAAACAGATTTTAAGAATACAAGTTTGTGACGACTACTTTTCAAATTCCAAAAGTGGTATTGATCTGGAACCTTACAAAAATGACTGGCATGACATGTAGTTGATCTGGTCGCAAACAAACGTCATTTTGTTTCGATGTCAGCGGCTGTCTTTGCAGACATAGAGTTATATAGGAAAAACTTGTAGCGACTACCCCTCTGAAACTATCAGCATCAATTCAGGTCGGTCGGAAATTCAAGATGGCCGTCATGGCTAAAAATAGATTTTGGGTTGCGACTTCTGAAAAACCATAGGTGATAATGATTTGGAACCTTTACCAAAATGGCCTGCACGACATGTAACTGGTCCTAATCAAAATTTCAATTCGATGTCAAACATGGCGCCATCGACCATCTTTGTTTACATAGAGTTATATAGGACTAACTTGTGGCGACTACTCCTCTGAAACTACTTATGGATTTCCATGAAACTGTACAGGAATGTTGCTCTTAATATCTGGTTACTTTCCGTTGAAATATTATTTTGCAAAACATTTATGCATGTTTCATCAACATTTAAGTAGGGGCCAAAATTCGCCCATATCATACCTGGTTCTTTTACCAATTTATAAAATGAAATTGAGGAAAAAGAAATAACATGAAACAAGAGATAAAGAGGTCTAATGCAGTTCTATAGAACGATTTTACTATATTTTATTGAGGATGAAGAGATATATGATTCATCATAGCAAGTCTTAACTAAAATATATTTGCGAAATTATAACTTTTTTTTTTTTATCATTCAGTAACGACTTTTCAAGCCAATTTATTTAAACCCTTTTAAAACCATTTTCACCATTTTTCGCTTTTTATACACATAGTTTATAATTATATTTACCGTTGTGACCGCCTTTGGCCAATGTTTCATGATATTAACACATCCATATTATATATAATGGATAACGGCCAAATTCCCCGTATACTTACACATTACTTGCTGTTATTTTACACCAAGCACTTGTTTATAATAATATGTTTTCAGTTCCGTGGATTCAGTAAAGGTCCACACTTGACTGCCGTCTTTATGAAATTAAGATTAGACGTTACATAAACATCGAACAATTTTCTTAATATTTATGAGCAGAAGGTTCATATCCTTTAGAGTTTAATCGCATAATGTTTGCTGGTTAATGATGTAATATATGGCATGACGTTTTCACATTTAAACACTATTAGACCCAGAGCCCATGGACTTTTATTGCAGTGGGAGACGCCAAAAGGTCTACGGGTGTTTTCTTCCTTGAAATCTTATGCTGAATTCAAAAACCCATTTCTTAAGTGCACCAGCATGCCCCAAAGTTTAAAAAAAATCAATTGAAAGCAACTATAGAGGTACGAAAATCAAGGTCTGAAAAATGGGGGGTAGGGTTGAATTTTTGTTTATGCTATAATTCTTATAGCATTAATAGTGTTTAAAATGGTATCAATGCATGGGTAATGAGGCAAAGATATTTAAAAAATAGTTTGCGAATATACAAATTCAAGGTCAAATACCATGTACAAGGTCAAAAGGTCAATTAAGTGCAAAATCTATAATAAAATAAAATGTTCCTTCCCATATGTATATATGTTTTTATTCTATATTATTTATCGTGTAAATATATTTTAAATATGGTGATATGACCTGTACTTCCAAACATCACTTTAATATGACATTGGGTCAAAATATGAGTGAACTCATTAAATGGGAATATATTGAATACAATTACTTGTACCACTGACAAACTTTTTATTTATAGCAGATAACATTAAATGGTGTTGTATATAAAAAAAAGTATGGACTTTCATGTGTTAGTTTTAAACATAATGCTTGGTGTATTAAAGATTAAGGTCATTGGGTTCATTGAGGTCAACAAGTTCAATTCAGTACTCATGTATGACAAATTAATATTTCTGACAGATATATACCATACTATTGGTATAAAATTCAGAGATGTCATCAAAATAAAAATGACTAGCCGATATAAATCACATTCAGAAGTAAAGCAGTATAGATTAAAAGACCTTTGATTCTGCATTTACAAATACTGAAAATAAAAATTGACTACTAAATACAAATGTGTTTTTACAACTTTTGATAACACAAGCTTCCCAAGCTTCTCAAAACCATCAGCATCTGCAAAGCATCCTTGAACTCGTCTAACCACTTGTCTCTCATTTCCTCAACTGCTACGATGTTTACTGCTATGTCTTTGGGCATTATTTACCCTGTGGAAATGAGTACAGCTTATCATTTCTATCAGAAATGGATTCATCATTGACTCTATGCCACTGACGCGTTTGATTCTGAATGGTTTTAGTTCCTGTGTTGAGTCTGCCTTTGCTCTCATTCCAGTTTTTGCCGGTAGTGATCCAACAACAACACTCCTAATAGATCGTGTAATCATCCATCGCCTCCGAGCACCAATATATCCACTAAAGGAAGCAATCCCTGTCAGCCATGATGCTGCATCCGCTTTAATGGATTGCTCAAGTGTGAAATCTATTGGAGTGCAGGAAAATAGCTTCGATGAACGTCGAACAGGACAAGCTCCGGCTTCTAGCATCTGTCTAACACCTGGGTGATTTTCGTCTACGTTAAGAACATCAAGATGATATCTCACCATCCATCTAGCGTAATTTGATTAGTTTGTTGCAGAAATATCACGAAACACATATTTTCAAGGCAGTATATGAACAATTCAAAATAATTGGTGTGACATTCGCATCTGAAAAGCTGAATCAGCACATTTACAGTATCCAAAACAATGCTGTCTTTCCATGTTCACCAGATCTTATTTTATCCGTATATTCTTCGCTAGGTGGATGATGAGATATCATCTTGATCTCCTTAACGTAGAAGGAAGTCACCCAGGTGTTAGATGCTAGAAGCCAGAGCTTTGTCAGTTCGACCTACATCGAAGCCATTTTCCCGCAGTCCAGTAGATCCCACACTTGAGCAATCCATTAATGCGGATGCAGCATCAATGGTGACAGGGATAGCTTTCTTTGTGGGTATATTTGTGCTCGGAGGCGTTAGATGATTACACGCTCTGTCAGGAGTACTGTTGTTAGATCACTACTGGCGAAAACTGGAATGAGAGCAAAGGCAGACTCAACACAGGAACTAAATCCACTCAGAATCAAACGCGACAGTGGTGATCTTGAACAGATCATTGTTGGCAAAGAGTCAATGATGAATCCATTTCTGGTAGATTTCAGAAATGATAAGCGGTACTACATTTCCACTGGACTGGGAAAAGTAATACCCAAATGCATAGCAGTTAAGCAAAAGGGAGACAAGTGGTTAGAAGAGTTCAAAGGTGGATTCTTTGCAGATGCTGACGGTTTCGAGAAGCCAATACCATGTAGAAAATTTAAGAACTTTTCGTTTTGCAAGCTGCCGTATCCGTAAAGATAGCAAATCCAAAAAACTACAGGAAACCAGAGAACTGTTTGGTCGCTTGCTTTACCTTGCCACTACGATTACGATTGAGATAGACCTGAGAAAGGTATTTAGCTATCCACTGACCCCTGTTCCGATGTCTCTTGCTTATGTTGATGGAAGCATTATGAAAGCTCACAAGTCAAAACTAATGAAAACGCTAGAGGAGAAAGTTGTTAGTGAGCCTCCACAAACATCCGATTTATGGATAGTGGATGCAGTGTTTCTCATTCAAACATTCAATAACTTACCTTCGACATTTGGTGGTGTAGCCAATGTGATATTGGCAATGCTAACGCGACTTGCAGACTGTGTCGACTTTGTATATGACACATACAAACATCCTTCAATTAAAGACATTGAACGATACTCTCATGGAGAGGTTTCTGATGAAACAAACATAGCTGGCCCAGATCAAAGATGACCTAAATATTTTCACCGGGCATTACGTTCGGAGTGGTTCCAAATTTCACTTCTACATTTCCTGTCTGGTGAATGGCAGAAGGACGAGTATGGATCTATATTGAAAGGTTGCGTGCTCTACGTTGATTAGGAGTATGTATGCTATCTCTTTTAAGGGTGCCCTCTGGTGAATATCAGAACAGTAAGAATTTTTAATTTCCCTGATTTTTATGAAGACTAACATATTACTAGTTAGTTTCTGGAAAAATAATGATGGGTCGGTGATTTAAATTTTTTCGCAAAATTAATCTTTAGTAATACACTCTCACAGTGCGGTTTTAAATTCTGAATCAGCTGCAAATTGTGTATGGCAACTTACATGTGTGTAGTGTGGTTTGCAGAACAGGTATCGATTTTCCGTCTTTTTTAATGTAATAGATCATACTTTAGGACGAAAAATTAAGGGTTGGGGTATTTTTATCACCATCTGAAAATTTAGTACATCCCTTGTCATTACCCCACCCAGTTTACTATAAATTGCAATTTTAAATTTGTGATCCATAAATTTTTCATGATAAAGGAACAGATAACTTTTTGAGATATTTTGTCTACAATATATACAAGACCTGAGTATCAGAATGAAAAAATAAAAATTGGGCGTCGGTGTGCATATAAGAAAGATATTCAATAAAAACTGAGAAAAAAATGTGCTTTTTTAGATTTCGACGAGCTCTGACATATGACGGCATAGGTCTTTAACAAATAATAGGAAAATACTTTTTATTCCTGTCCCTGTATATGCTAACACATGTCTTTGTAATAAAGTTTAAATTAAGTGAATATCTTAAATGGTTTTTGAGAAATACCATCTTTTGTACCCCTACCCCCCATTTTGGCTTATGTTAAAAATTGTCAATTTTGGGCACAACATGTGAGGTTTTTTTATTTTTTTTGCACTAAAATATCCCTATTGGGCATAAGTTTGTTACTGTATAATTATTTTTTCCAGTTTTATTATAATTTTTGAAATATAACAAATGTAAATTTCCGGAAGTGCAAAAATCCAAAACCTCAGCAGTGGCCACCCTTAAGCTGAAAACGAAACAGTTACACGTACGGTCATTGCAGATTTATGTTACACACATGAAGAGGCGGACACTAGAATAGTTAGGCACTTACGACACATCAGCCAGACCAACGAACTACCCAAAGTTGTTGTTCACTGTACAGATGCCGATGTGTTGATCATTCTCCTATTACATGTCAGTAACTTTGAAGCCTTTGTAGAGATGGACACGAACGTAAAAACAACAGGAGGTATATCGACGTCACACAGCTCAGTGGAAAGTTAGAAAATCCAGTATGTTCAGCATGCCAGCAGTACATGCATTCACTGGTTGTGACTATTCTGCTGCATTCATCCACAAATGAAAGGTTTGACCTTTTAAAATCGTCGAGAAATCCCCCCCACCGGTATCTACATGCGTTTAGACAGCTTGGAGAACTGATGAAGTGACAACTGAAGTCGAAAGTGATATAGAGTCCTTCATGTGTAATCTTTACGGCAAACCTGTTCTAACTAGATATGCTTTATTCAGGACAAAATAACGCCCCTATAGACCAAAGTCACCCTTTAGCAAAACTAAAAGGGGCTGATCCCAGTCTTCTGCTACTTTCAAGATCATTTCTACACCAAAAGGTGCTGCAGACAAACGTAGTGGCTTCGCTGTGGAAGCATGCATATAGAACCGATCCTCTTTCGCTTAACCCAAAGGAATCTGGATGGATAGAAGAAGATAAACGGTTCACAATGATGTGGTTTTCTGGACCCCAGATACCCCAAGACATCATTGACAACATAAACGGTGATAGTAACAGTGCTGCCAAAGACGATACGGAAGGCATGACATCATCTGATGAATCGGACATAGAGAAGAATGACAATGTTGATTAGAGAGTACTGGGCATAACGTGTAAATTACCGAAACTTCTGAATGTGATTTATATCGGCTAGTCACTTTATTTTGATGACATATTTGAATTTTATACCATTAGTATGGGTATATTTTGTCATATATGTGTACTTAATCGAACATTTTGACCTCAATGAACCCAATGACCTTAATCTTTAATATACCAAATATTAAGTTTGAAAACTAACAATTGAAAGCCCGTACTTCTTTTTATATACAACACCATTTTATGTTATCTGCTATAATTAACAAGTTTGTCAGTGGTACAAGTAATTGTATTCAATATATTCCCATTTAATGAGTTCACTCATATTTTGACCACGTGTCATATTAAAATGATGTTTGGAAGATTTACACGATATCAGCATATTCTGTATTATCAATAATTATCATGAAAATATATAGAATATATACACTGGAATAAAAAGAAAAATCAATATGGGAAGGAAAAAGTGATTTTATTATATTTTTGCACTTATCATGCTTATTGACATTTCGACCTTGTTAACCATTTTGACCTTGACTTTGAATATTCCCAAAATATTTTTTAAATATCTTTGCCTCATTACCTATGCATTTATATCATTTTGAACACTATTTATGTTATAAGAAATATAGCATATAGCTCAACCATACCCCCCATTTTTCAGACCTTGGTTTTCTTACCTCTATAGTTGCTTTCAATTGAATTTTTTTAAACTTTGGGGAATGCTGGTGCATTTAAGAAATGGGTTTTTGAATTCAGCATAAGATTTCAAGTAAGAAAACACCCACAGACCTTTTGGCGTCTCCCACTGCAATAAAAGTCCATGGGCTCTGGGTCTATATTTAGTGATATCGCTAATTCAATTACGGATATCGCTAGTTCAATTAAAGATATCAACAATTAATTTTCATTTCTTGGTATCGCTTATTGAACTTCAGATATCACTAATTCTAATTCTTATATAACAAATTGTATTAGTGATATCAGTAAATGAATTAGCGATATCAAGAACTGAACGAATTTGCGATATCAGTAATTAAATTTTCTATACAAAAATATCATTTCTTAGTATCGTTTATCCAACCTTCAAGAATCACACTGAACGCTCCCTTTTACAATCCCAAAATTCAACATTCCAAAATGTCCGGATGCAGTTGTATCAAGGATAGACCGGAACTTATTAAAAACAATATTTAATGCTTTATTTGTCTTAATAAAATATTTCTTTATTTGTCTTAATAAAATATGTCATAAATAACGAAGTAAATGTATACTGTTATTGAAATGAAATATTCACAAGAGTAGTTTTGGCTGCTGATCCCTGCTATGTTGAATTAAACGCGAGATTGGTACCCTTTTAAAAAAAATTGCCAATTTCTTTTAAAAGAAAGTCCATATTCTCTCGATTACAATCATTCTATTAACGATATAACAATTGAACTAGCGATATCAAAAATTGAATTATTGATATCAATAATTGCTTTCAAATGTTTGATACCGCTTAATTATTTTCTATATAAGAAATTGAATTAGCGTTATCAATAATTCAATTTTCATTATCGAAATATATGGTATTTGGAGACATCAATAATTGAACTACCGATATTGCTTATAGAATTAGCGATATCGAAAAATAAGTTTTTGATATCAGGAATTTAATTTTTGATATTGGTAATTGAATTAGCTATATCACTAAATAGTGATTAAATGTGAAAAGAGTTTGCCATACAAATATCATGTATAGGTAAACAACTCATAAACATTTAAAATCACCAATGACAATTAGAAAAGTACCTGCATAAGACAAATGTATGTTTTTATAAAAGTGTAAGTATTAAAAAGATATTATTTAAAATAAATGCTCCGCCATTTTTAGCTCTACTTGCGAGTTGTCCGTCGTCGTCGTCCGTTAACTTTTGCCTTGTGAACACGATAGGGCCTTCATTATTAATCGGAGTTTTACCAAACTTTACCAGCGTCCATATATCTATGAAATCTCGGACAAGTTCGAAAATTACTTTCACCAGACCTATAGCCCTTGATTTGCTGAAAAATGCCATATTCTGAACACTCGAACACTTTCATTTATTATCTTATCTTTATCAAACTTGCAAAGAGTGTTAATATTAATAAAAGCTCGGACATGTTCGAAAACAATCCAGATCGGATAAGTAACAGCAGAGTTATGGCCCTTGAGTTTCTAAAAAATGTTTTTTTCTGCATTGTGAACACTATCACCATCATTAATCATTTGATCTTTACCAAACGTGCATAGATTGTTAATATTAATGGAAGCTTGGACATGTTTGAAAACCAGTTAGATCAGATTAGTAACACTGAGTTATTGCTCTTGATTTTCTGAAACATTATATTGTCTGCCTTGTGAATACTCTAGCACCTCCGTTTATTATTTGAACGTTGACAAACTTGCAGATTGTTAATATCAATGAAAGCTCAGACTTATTCGCAAACCGGCCAGGTCGAATAAGTAACACCAGAGTTATGGCCCTTTATTTCCTGAAAAATGCATCTTTCTGCCCTGTGAAGTCTAACGCCTTTATTTATTATATGATCTTTACCAAACTTGCAAAGATTGTTAATATAAATGAAAGCTCAGACAATTTCGAAATCCAACGTGATCCAATCTGTAACAGCAGAGTTATGGCCCTTGATTGGCTGAAAAATGTCATGTTCTGCCTTGTAAACACTCTTGCAACTTGCTTTATTTTTGATCTTTACCAAACTTGCATATATTGTTAATATCAGTAAAAGCTCGAATAATTTGAAAAACTGTCGGATCGGATTAGTTATAGCCCTTGGTTTTCTGGAAAATGATATTTTCTGCCTTGTGAACACTCTAGCACCTTCATTTATTATTTGATATTTGACAAACTTGCACAGATTGTTAATATCAATGAACTTTACCAAACTTTGTCAGTGTCCTTATATCAGTGAAAGCTCGGACAAGAAACTGCAAGAACCAGAGGTTTAATATTTTCCATTTATCATAAGTCTATGTTTCTCTACCAAGTTTATTCAACTGGTTACACTGCGATCAAATTTGGCCACGCCCCAGGGGTCACATGTTTTAAATGGACTTACATATGGAAAACAACTTTTAAAAAAACTGAAACTACAAGAGCAAAAGGTTTAATATTTTGAATTTAACATAAGCTTATTGTTCTTTGTCAAGTTTGTTCAAATGTTGACCCAAGTGTTAACTTTTTACAGCCAGTAGAGCGATACAGGGGCCCTCTTTGGTCTCATGTTATCTATTAAAGGAGAGTGTATCATACTGATTCCAGAATAGACAACATTCTATACTCAGTTGCAAAAGAAAGTAGACACTGAGTTTTGTTTATATTTAATTGTATAAGTTTTTTTTAGAATTAAATTGACAAATTCCAAAATGAATATGCCATGTTTGGTACCAAAGTTTGTATCATTACATTGCCAATATCATGTTGTCATTTGTTTTTCAATAGGTCGAATCATTAAAAGACTGTCGCTTGATAAAGAGGATAAGGTGTAAAGTAAAATGTTTAAAGTGTCCGGTTTCTTTTGCAACTGAGTATATATTTGTCTTTATACCAAGAGAAACAAGTAGTGTCGAACGATCAATCTTTACCAAACTTGCACATATTGTTAATATCAATGAAAACTCGGATACGTTTGAAAAACAGTCAGATCGGATTAGTTTCTTTCAGTAACAAATTAAAATAACTGAAATCATCCAAATTCTCCCTGCGCCGGTTTTCAGGACTTTCAGTCTTTTGATTTCTGCCTGCCATCGTATATCCCAGAGTTCATTGGTTATGCGACGAAACAAATGCACTCCAGAAACGCCCGATTTTGTTTCACTTCTGTAAAATATGTATATCTAATGGAACGCAAAATTAAATGAAACTAAATTAATGAACTTCACTTTAATTATTTGGACCTCACTTTAAGTCCCTATCCCGGAGTGTCCATCCGTCTAGAAAAGATTGTGTTCATCTCCTTCCACAGTTTTCAACATATAGTTTCGAAACTGTACAGGATGCTTAATGATGTCAAGATTAGCATATTGCCAACGTTCCTTAATCTCGTTCAAAGAAATGTTAATATCTCCTTTACTACTAAGTAGAAAACTCTCAAAGTTCACATTTGTGCTCTCCAAAGGTTATAGGTTTAATCGGTTTCGTGAAAAAAATAGGATATATGTGCAAAGGCGCGTGTTTGGCTTGAAAGTGTGTAAATTGTGCTTCTTGCTTAAACCTTTGTAAATTACGAGTACAGTAAAATAACTCGTCTAAATTCCACTAATATGGACTAAAATCGTATTGACATAATCTGCATACTTATCGGAACATCCTAGCATATTAAGTGTTTGTAATAGCAATTAATATGCATATCTATAAGTAAAAAAACAAAACTACCGTTTCGACACCACGTCAAAATAGGAACCGATGTCGGACTTTATCCGGCTTTGCGATTTCCGGTTATACGGTGTGATTTTGCTTGATTCTTACAGACGTAGCAGCTCGCTTGCGATCGTTATAAGATTTATGAAACTCGTTATGAATTATTTTAATTTTAACTCGCCAAACGACTCAATTCACACCTCGGTTTATAAATATGAGATGAAATAGGAATTCGTTTAATATCCATTATATACACATTGTTGCTATATTTGTATGTAGCCTGAATGAAACAAAGAATTTGAATTGACTTGCAGAGTTTTAGGATTTTACCGAGTACCGCCAACCACTGGACGCTGGATCAATATGACGTCTGAGATAAAACCACTGGCTCCCAAGGAAGTCAGAGATACATTTTATGAATCGAAAGGTTTGCTTTTACTTTGTTATTGGCTCACATGAACCGAAGGATTAAGCGAGATATTGTGATCGCTTTCCGTACGTCGTCCTTCTGACCGTCAACAAGTGTAAACAACATCTCTGAAACCTCATGGTCAATTTTGGCTAAACTGAATAAACCTGATGTCATTTACTTCCAAATTAAGGACAGCAAGACATTCAAGACGGTCGCCTTTTTCTATAACAGATCGAACCCTTTAATATTATCTCAAAAAACACTTAACAGCTTTCGACGGTTGTTTGCTATAATAATTGCCATCGCATGGACTGTCAAGTTCAAAGGAAGTACTCAGGTCGAAAATGGCCGCTCGTCTAGGTCCAGCGCTTTCTCTATAACGATTTTGCATATTTTACATAGACTTATACAGGAAAACCTTTAACAATCTATCTTTGTTCCGTGTAGCAAGGCACGTCAGCATGTATCATACCTCTGTGTGACATTAGTCCGCGCAGCAAGGCATGTCAGCCTATAGCATATATACCTCTATCTGGAATTGGTCCCTGCATCAAGGCATGTCAGCATATAGCATACCTCTATCTGACATTAGTCCGTTTAGAAAGGAACGTCAGCATATAGCATACCTCTATCTGACATTAGTCCGTTTAGAAAGGAACGTCAGCATGTAGCATAACTCTGTCTGGAATTGGTCCGTGTAGCAAGGCACATCAGGATGTTGCTTACCTCTATCTGGAATTGGTCCGTGTAGCAAGGCACATCAGGATGTTGCTTACCTCTATCTGGAATTGGTCCGTGTAGCAAGGCACATCAGCATGTTGTTTACCTCTATCTGGCATTGGTCCGTGTAGCAAGGCACGTCAGCATGTAGCATACCTCTATCTGGTATTGGTCCGTGCATTAAGGCACGTCAGGATGTTGCTTACCTGTATCTGGCATTGGTCCGTATAGCAAGGCACGTCAGCATTAGCATACCTCTATCTGGTAAATCAAAATCCCCCCATACATGCAATATGTATGGAGCAGACACGAAATGGCCCTTACTATTGGCATATACGAAGTGAATGACCTTCAGAGTGATATTCAGAGTCATTCGACATGGGCGTGGGTTTCTGAACATCGTCTTGATGAGATGAGTAGTTATTTTGAAATCCTTCCATGCATGAAATAATTATTGAGCGGATCCGAAATGTGATGGACATACTTAGACTATGTCTTTATACATCTCCAACTATATTGCCCTCCCGCTACGCGGCGTGGGGATAACACGATCTAGCGCTGGTTCAGACGTAAACGCAAACTGGGACTACGTAACCGGCGTTGGCTCAGGTGGCAACGTATACCAGCAGGCTATACATCTGGCGTTGGTTCAGGTGGCAACGCATACATGGACAACATATCAGTAGATCTGATGTTGGTTCTGATGGTCAGCTGCGGGCTACATATCTGGCATTGGTTCAGGTAGCAACGTATATCAGCAGGTTCCGTATCTGGCATTGGTTCAGGTAGCAACGCATGTCAGCGGCTACATATCTGGCGTTGGTTAAGGTGGCAACGCATGTCAGCATTCTAAATGTCTGGTTTTAGTTCAGGTGGCAACGCATATTTATTCAGCAGCTACATATATGGCGTTGGTTCAGGTAGCAATGCATATTCACCGGCTACATGTCTGGTGTTGGTTCAGGTGGCAACACATATCAGCGGCTACATATCTGGCGTTGGTTCAGGTGGCAACGCATATCAGCGGCTACATATCTGGCGTTGGTTCATGTTCTGTTTATGCAGCCACGCACGTTAACAGGCTATTATATCAACGTCCTACAGTTTAGTTTTGGGTTTCAGTAGCAATGCGTAACAGCAGGCAATATATATGGCGCCAGTTCATGTATCAGCGCACATCACCAGGCTAATGATATGGCTTGAAATTATGTTGCAACCTACCTATCCGTAGCAAAGCCTAACATAATTACACTTGAGTCGAACTATAAATATAACTGACGAACTTAATGGATTGAGATAAGTATTGTTGTTTCATTGGATGCCCTCCCTTCACATAGTAAAACGTTCTCCAGTTTCCAGCAGCGAAAGAAATTCAACAGTCAATGCTTGTCGGACTCAGGGGCAAGATCGACTCAGGGACGAGTTACCCTATATACCGAAAAACCACATTCAGTTTCAAACGTTTCTTGTCTTGTCATTGCCGAAAGAACATAATTTGCGGAATAGTGCGATAAAGTTGAAATGGTTTCACGGCGCGTTGGTGTCTGCTATTAGTCAAGTAGCACCTGAAACAATACAGATATGATGAGGAAAACCTGTAATGCCAAACCAAACGTGAGTTTGGGGTGAGTATACTCCTCTGCCTAGACAAACAGTGTCCCTAATTCCTGACTGGGAACCAGTTGTTGTTTTTAGAGAATTGGAGGAGTGACTGGTATTGTGTTACCGGTAAAATGTAACAAGAAAATAAGCATAAAGCAGCAGCGGAATTATTTAAAATATAATCAACACATTTATTCAAATACTACAATGACAAATACAGAAAATGTATAAAATAGATCCAGTATTTCCAAATAATATTGGTAAGTGTCCCTTTAATCTAAATTGTCAAGTGTCCATTTAATCAAAATTGACAAATGTCCGTTTAATCAAATTTCACTTCAAGTCTTTCCTGGTTTATTAATTTACAATAGTATAAATAATCCAATTCATTTTTATTATATGTGAGTATAATAATTGTTATCCTCTCACAATGTAATTTTAATTCACAGCATCCAATATTTTCACTATATACTGACCGTAATTACTCAATTCAAATACTGAACCAGATACTCAATTCTGAATACTGAGTACTGAACCAAACAAAAACCTGAAAAGGCTGTATTTATACTGTCATAGAATGTCGTAGAACATTTAAAATATTCCAATAAGATCAACAAGTTATTTTTAAATAACCTTAGCAGTCATTTGATGCCTCAAAGAATGTCTAGAAGATTTTGAATATTCCAAAAAACCTTGATATGAGTCATATGATGTATCCCATCATACACACAATAACATCATGTGATGTTAAATGTCAACAATCAACAATCTATTTACTCATCCAGAAACTTTCATGTTATTAATTATAAATGAATGACCTTGGCTGACACAACAAATTGTTTACATCTTTCTTAAATATATTCATAGGTAACAATTTCAATTATTCTTTCTTATATCTTATGTTTACTTTATTATAAGCTGGAAACGTATGCTTCATTGGAACATGTAGGCACTATTGTTCCAAGAAATTTTCCGTATGCGGAACTCCGGACATGACGGAAGTGTCACTTATGGCGTTCCTGCCTAAGATGGACGCAATTTAAGAATTAAAATCGCCATGGTATCCGTTATACGCTGGAGAGTAAGTCATCGTTTGTGTTCTGTATTGTGTGTTGTCTAGAGAACTAGTGAACAATACTTTTTTAATTTCTTCTTCAATCATACTCCATCTTTATATAAATCTTTGTTGTGGTTTGCATGTTCTTTTCTTCTAAAGCTTTAGCACGATGTTTTAGAAACAAGATTAAACATATGAACATTGCTATAATTGTTTGATATTAGAAGTGCTAGGTAAGGATTTTATCATTTTCTAAGCAAAGTATCAGAATTATCTCCAATACATTAAAACAACTTATTTCATTACAAACGTATTGCTTTGAAAAATAAAATGTTTGGCATTGACAAGAATTTCCCCATTCTGTCCTTGTTTAAAAAAACACTGAAATGAGTCACAAACGAGTGTTATTTTCAAACAAACACATTTCAAATTTCGTAATTTTGAAATTACCTCCCTTGTCATAGAAATGAGAACGATTTTCGATAATCAATAAAAGTATGTTCACATCATATTTGTTTATTTGTATCACCGATTTTGTTTGCAAATGCCTTTATAGCATTATTATTGGTCATATCTATGTCACATTATCATTGACCTCGAACATACACGGCTTTGTATCTCGTCTACGGAAATAACATGCATCTTATGCGCTAAATTTATTTTGCTCAGTATATATTACCATATCGTACAAATAAAAAAATTCTTTCCTCAAAAATATACACAATGTCTGAATAAATCAGTTCCCTTGATAAACGTTCTTTCAACAAAAGCTCTCGGGCTGATATGGTGTCTCAGGCCTGGTATAGGATGTTATATGAAACTACCTATTTATTATTCTCTATGTATTTCGCAACTATGTTATTAGTCACGTTCACAAATTGATACATAAATAATGTATTTATCATTTTCTCTAGTCATTCTCGGCAGTGGACGAGGGATGCGCATTATTGCGATGGTGTGAGACATCATGAAACTTACAAAGGGAAACCACTCGTTAATATTATTGATGCTTCAACATTTGACTTTCTGACAGGTATGCCAATAACTCATATTGTTTAAATCAAGCAGTTATATTTCCCATTTCACTCCGACGTTCGTCGAACAATCACGGATATCTCCGAGTAGCCGAATAGGTCGACTAATCAAAGCCTGGTAAGCACATTAAATATGCGTTGTGGCGGTGCCCAATGCGAAATTTAAAATACTACACAAATGTTATTAAATGTCAGACTATAAATTAACACAGGGCAGATATATGTTATTAATGTGTTTTGTCGATTTACCGTTGAAATGGGCTATTGTGTCCAAAACCCGGAAATGTACCGTTCCATAGATGTACCCCAAGACTGGCGCATCCTTGGCGTAAGTAAAGACGCTGCGTCTAAAAATGTCTCGCTTCTCACCGCTGCCGGTTGGAATCCCACTGGGAGCTCGACTTGTCAAGTGAGAAAGTGTCGATTCTCACAGATGGCGGGAGGTAAACTGTACTCGTTATACCCAGGAAAAGTGGGTGGTCTGCCTCCACCACAAAACAAATCGACCGTCATATATATCCTAACATGTTCTAATATGACATTAAACAATACGATTTGTTTATTTTCAAACAAATAAATCGTATAATGCTGTCATTTCAAATGCGCTGATCATATTGCATTATACGTGGTTGATACACCATTATACGTGGTTGATACACCATTATACGTGGTTGATACACCATTATAAGTGGTTGATACACCTTTATACGTGGTTGATACACCATTATACGTGGTTGATACGCCAGTATACGTTGTTGATACACCATTATACGCGTTTCATATTCCATTATACGATGTTAAAACACATCATTGGCTGTTCTTATTCCATTGTATGATGTTAAAACACAGTGTTCACTGTTCTTGTTGCATTATACGATGTCTTATTCCATTTTACGATGTTAAAACAGTATTCGCTGCTCATATTCTAGTATACGATGTTAAAATACAGTATTCGCTGTTCGTATTCCATTATATGATTTAAAACACAGTATTCGAGTATTATATAAAGTGGCTGTACCAGCGCAGTTTTCCCTTCGCAGGGCCCCAGAACCCAAGTATTCCAAATATACTAAACACGGCTCTGGACTCAAGCACACCATTGTTTACAAAACCCAGCAAATAACGATGATATGCTTGTTTTTAAAAGCATTTAACACATTTTAAATTTCTTAAGTAAGCCCCTGCTCGTGAAAACAACGCAGATACCGCCACTTTATATATTACTCATCAATCTGGTTTATCAATTCAATGAAAATAATCGTTTAATCCAGTTTCCATTTGTAAATATCTAATAATTAAAAACATTTTGAAATCAAGCAAAGTCAGACGGAACTGGACAGTAGTCTTCATCATCCCTACATTTTGCCATCTTGTATTTTATTTCATGTAGCTCTTCCCTGTTTATATTTATTTAGCTTTTTTTGATAATAATCCATTTCATTCAGCAATCTTTTCCGATTATTGACTTGTTTTTTTAGTATCCATTAGATCATCACGGACTACCTCATATTCTGATTGGCCCTGCTTGCCTTGCATTATTTTGTTTCTATGTTTATCTTTTGTTTTCAAGTCTTTTTCAAATCGTTTCTATACTATTTTGTTCCATTATAATAATACTAGCTATCATTTATTTTTAAGCCCTTATTTAATATTTTGAATATCCTTAGACGGTACTCAAATATTAAAATCATCATTATAACCCGTTCACTTAACCAGCGCCTGTTTCTTTTTAAAATCACGTCATATAACGTGTTTATTTCTAAATACTTCTTGGTCGGCTTTTATCATTTCTAATTCGTAAAAGCTTCCGTCGATATTTTGATTGTTTTAATCTTTTATTCTGTATGTTATAGGAATTGTATATTGAATTTACAATTTTGAATAACCAATATTTCTTCTAATTTTTCGTATACACTTCTCAAACGTTCTTTTTTATATTTGCTGATTATAATCCTTGTCTCCTATTTTAAACTTAGGTGAAGATTTATTATTTTTCATCTTTCCATACAAGTTGAAATATACTTCTCCTCTATTCTTCTCATAGGTGTCATTTTAATACGATTTTCTTTATTATTATACTTATCAACCATTTCCTGCAACACGTCTAAATATGTATTTGTATTGTTTTCTGCAAAATATGTCAACATCCTCTCTTTTAATATTCGGTTCAACCGTTCAGTTTCCGAAATTAAAAGTATGATACATTTCAATATTATTATCATTAAGAAATTGTTTGAATGTTTTATTGTCAAATTCTACTCCCTGGTCAACCCAAAGAAATGTACACTGTCTTCCTGTACTTATACTCTTTTGGAAAGCTTTAGTAATTTCTAAACCAGTTTTATTCCGAACAGGCATAACCCGAGCAAATTTACTATAATACATCAATAACAGTAAGCAAGTATGTAATACCTTTATTGTACTTTGAAAATGATT
Organism: Cyrtodaria siliqua; assembly: GCA_037043455.1. Taxonomy (NCBI): domain Eukaryota; kingdom Metazoa; phylum Mollusca; class Bivalvia; order Adapedonta; family Hiatellidae; genus Cyrtodaria; species Cyrtodaria siliqua. The sequence goes on from JAWPHD010003097.1 coordinate 111,226, forward strand.
GCATAAAGTAAAAACTAAATCAGCCGACCATATTTTATCAATTTCATTATCAATCACGCGGCGTTGAGTGAACTTCCTTCGTATAGGCTTATGAAGTTCATCAGCTAACTTATCAGTCCATTTCAACGCATTTTCTTGTTTTTTGGTGCTCCAAGTCCAAGTTTGTACTGCATGCTTGGTGGTGGACCCTTTTACACTTCGCCACTATGCTTTCCTCTTTAATTGTACGATGACCGGACAGGCTATGGACCCTATGATGACGCCTACCTAAAGCCCAATGGGACGGTGGCGTTTAATGTTTGTCCATGTTTTTTCTTGTCGTGCCCTTAATGGTGTATTCTCTTACTGCTCTGGCTTCTGCCAAGTCACTGTGTACCTTCATTGTGGCTTTCTAGGCTATTGTTTTTTTTTGTATTATATTTACACGAGCATATTTGTGTTTAACTTATATTGCCTATTGGTGCTGCCTTGTTGGTTAGAGTTTAGATCATGGCGGGGATTTTTTTATTTACACTGTCCTGTTTTAATGGGATGACAGTAGGGTAAGTGTGAGGTTTGGTGCACCCTAGAACCGGTTTAACCCCCCAGTGGCCTACTTTGCTACTGACCGTTCCAAGGCGGTAGCCCTATTGTCAACTCTTTTGTGTTTGTGATGTCGTTTGCATTTTTTATTACTTTTGTCTTACTTTTCGTTTGTCTGTTTGCGTGTTGTTTTTGTGTTTTGTGGTTGACTGTCGTCCTTGAATGCTGCTTTCCCTGTCCGATATTTTTACCCTTTTTTTTGACTATCAAGTTTTTAGCAATTTTGTTTTCCACTTGATTTAGACTTATTAGTTTTGAAACCAGTCAGCATGTTTTTATCATACATTGATTTATTACCAGGATGTTCGTCATAACAATAATCATGCTCTTTACAAATACATCTAATTCTAGTTCCCCACAGTCAAGTGCGTTACCCGGACCGCAATATTTATAACCAGGAATTGTTAAAACCTTCTTAGGTAATAACTGGGGGTAAAGCTTAAATGATATCAATGTTTCCACCTTGTGTACTTTTAACAAACTGTGTTTTAGAAATTTAACACGATGCACAAGTCGCTTTTAACATTCATCTGCTATTTTTTGCTAACAACATATTCCTTAATCATCTTTTCCTTAACACAGCAACTCATATATAAAAAATAACTAGATAAAATATGCTTTAAGGATGAGTAAGGTTCTAATATTTTATAAAGAATATCGTACAAACTATTTCCTTCTTGCAACTTTTTAATTAAGGGTATACAGATATATTCACACAGTATACTTTGGTTATATTGATACTGAATACTGTTGAATTTTATATCAGGTAATGTAATTTAAAACTTCTTTTGGTGGACTTAAACCAAACGGATTAAAATAATATTCAGTATTGTAACAAGTCCAGTGTATACCAGATCCGGTGAAATCATCAAGATTAATAATGCCACATTCTTGTTTATTTTGTGTTGTTGGTAATTTGTTTTTGCTAAGTGAAGTGTTTTTGAAGTTTTTAATGCCTAACTGCTTAACCCATTTTATTATATCTAAATTAGGCTCGTTTTTGATTTTTTTTTTACACATGGGTATGGCCTAATTTGTGAATATACATGTAAACCATTACCACTGTCAACTCTCAGTCATTTTCCTTTTCTATCTGATTGTAAATCTTTGCCTTTTAAACCACTAATAAGAGATCCAATTAAAGGAATTCCTAATGATGCAAGTCCAAGAAATCCTTCGTATTGTTGTTATTGCTTTGTTAGTTAAACAGGACAACATCCTTTAGACTGTATTATCTTTTTTCTTTGTGATGGTGTTAAGGTATTTGATTTAAGTAGCGCTTGTTTTATCGCTAGGTGCAGCTAGCGTTTCAATTCCAAATAGTTTACCGAATCCAGTACTTGCCAGACCTCTAAGTGGTCATGTTGTTATTGGTGCTAATATCTTTGGAGCAAATCTAGCAACTGTTGTCAATATTGTTCTGGCCAACAAGCCATATAATGCTCCTAAAAAAGCTCCATTTTTAGACTGAGACCTCATTTGTGATTTTGATATATTTATCTCTAAACCGTGCCCATTTTCCATAGCCTTTTTATTTTTTTTTTATTTCAGTAGCTGTCAGGAGTAAAGGATTATCTCCAGTTAGTTGGTTATTCTTTAACATGATCGTTAATTCACTTTTGTTTTCATATGCTTTTGATAAACTTTGTTTTTGAACATATGTTAAATTTACTGATTAAGCTGTGTAATTCATGTATATTATAGGCTAGATTAAACTATAACTAGTTCATTTCAAATAGGTTCACTAACATCTTCTTCATAGAGAACCGGAGCATAACTTAATAAGGAGCTGCAGGAGGTATATTAATTTATATCTCAAATTCAGTTGTTTTTTATTAATGCTGACTTCATCACTTTTATAACTTAAATCAAAACATATCGTTAAGTACGTTAAGTAAAGTTCTTGTGTTTTTATCATTTAGTTTGTAAGAATAATTAATACCATCTGTGCTTATTCTTATATTAGAATCATAACTGTATTCAGTTTCCGGATTATATACACCGTTTCCAACTTCCAGTCTATCGGATTGTAAATAGAAATTAGTATTGTCAGCATTTATACGAAAACTATCTAAAAGATGAGGATTTTGTATCTGAGAAGAACTCTTGTCTGATCTTTGCAAATACACAAAAACGTGTTTTGAATTTTTGACACCACCCGTTATTCTAAATACGGATTCAGTTAGTTGAGAACTTCCGCTTTCTTGTATCATTTCACGAATATAAGTCCATCTTGTTGATGTCATATGAGTTGCCATTACATAGCTAAAACTGTCAGAATTAAATATCATTTTAGGTATTCACACAACTTATTTATTAATAACTACTCGGCCATCATCCCCACTTTATTTGAAAATTAGCACATCTATTAGTTGTGAACTAAGCATGTTTGTTTTTAAACCTCCGAAAAATGAATATTTGTTTAATGGAATGATATAGTTAACTATTTTATTAGTAATGATTAAAGCATGACGAGCAGTATACCCGAAATTATAACCAGCTTGATCATCTCGAGGTTCTGCTGCAGATGTATTGTCTAAATAAAATTATTTATGTTTCGTTTTCGGCCAGGCACTAAGAACTATAGTAAAGTGTTGCACTTGTCTGACTTGAAAAAGGTGATCCTTTGAGAGCAACAAACACAATGAAGAGAATAAAGCAGCAGACTCGGTTTAATTGAGTCTGTTCATGAGAAGTAATGGAAGAAGCAACACTTCTCACGCCCCTAGCACCGGCTTAAGCGGTATTCTACTTCAAAGCCACCTATATTGGGCTCGGTGGTCCCAAAGGACCAGTAAAAAATAATACTACTGATTCGTAGCACGGGGAGACTTTTTACAGCAGCCACACTGCACTAATCGAACGCTAGTGTGAATGTTAATAAATACTGATAAAGGTGATCCTTTGAGAGCAATAAACACTTTTAAGAAAATAAAGCAGCAGACTGGAAAGTCAGACGGATTTATTTTTCTTTGAATTGAAAGTGTAGCTCATATATCAAAGTTATACAACTTTATAAACAGTATTGACAATAAGTTGGATGAACACATAATGATGAACATAATTACACATACATGACTAGCATAAGATAAATTAAATGACTAGGTAAGACAAATGAAATACATTTCAAGGACGTTTGCAGACAGAGAAACAGGGTGTTGAGGTATCAGAAGGCACGTATAGGTCTGCTTTTACAAGCAACGACAGACGCAAACTATGAAGGTGGGTGGTGGGGAGGTTCGGGAAAAACGGTTGACAGACCTGACTCTCTCGCAGAAAAATGGCGTCTGTCTTCAATACCTCCCCCGAGGGATATCCATGACAAGGGATATTGGTCCCCGAATTTCTACTTGGCCAGCTTCACAGACAGTTGAGTGCATAATCGTCTGCTTAGCCTTGCCAGAGTGTAGCACTACGGGGTCGTATGCCATGCTTGGTTCATTTAATAACAAAGTTCCGGACTATGGGTTGTGATTTCCATAATTTATTGGTACATATAAAACAGTCCGAACAATTACACATTCACAATACGCTATGAACATCCTGTTATATATATATGCATATCCGTTTCGTATAGTGGTTTTTCCGTACTTCCATTTGTTAACTACTTAAATAGTCCCTATAATTAAATGTCTTAGGTTCACAAAGTATAATAGTATTTAGAAATTTTCAAATGTCCAAATCCTCAAATTAGTATGTAACGATGTCTGCTCTACTATACTGGCTTCCATAGTATAGTTTAACTTATCCCACACCCTGTCTTAGACTGCGGGGATTCATCTTGTGGATACAAGACCGACTAACTATTGAAACTCTTCCTCTACTCTCTACTCTCTTCTCTCGACTCTGCTAGACTTTCCGTGCGCTCAGTATTATACTAGAAGATTATACAGTCTACCTTTCGGCAATTAGTCAAGCCTCACATAAACCTGTGTAGCTACAGGTTAACGCCAGGGTGATTACCTCATTGTATGCATAAATTACCGACAAGACCTTTCGGCGAAATGGTCTCCGCTAATATGGCAGTATCTCTTAACTCCCAGACTTCATAGCTTCTAGAAACTTCCAGAGAATCTAAGTTTAGAACAGGTAAACAATAACAGATGTTCAGATGATTAACCACTGAGTTAGCCGAAATATTTTGGAAATTCCCATTGCATGATCATTTAAGATGAGGATTAACAGGGTTGTACATTAACTATGAGTGCGTTACATTTATAAATGGTTAGGTTAAGAACAGTGGCGTGGCCGTAGTGTTACAAGAGTACTGAAAGTCAAAACATAAACCCGTTTTCCTTATTGCAACAGAAAACCCTATTTCATTTGTTCCGGTTGTTTTTGCATAATCGTCAGGCATTTCCAATTATTTTTTAACGTTAACAAATCTATGCAGATTATTATCGTTGTAAATTATTTGTTCCGCTTTGCTTTACTTGAATTTGATTAATCAATGAAGCTACATCATTAATTAAAGCAATTCTGTCGGCTTCTGCAAAAACAGTTCCATCAACAAGCTTGTTTACTAGTGCTCATTTGTCGTGAAGTATCAGCAATAGCAGCTTTAAGCTCATTATTGTCCACCATTTGTTTGTTGGTGTCTCTAATCTGTTTATTAATATGTTCAACACCAACTTGTATTTTTGTTCACCTAAATATTTATAGAGATCGCTATCTTCCACCCCATCCCCTTTTTGTTTAAAGCATCACCCAGAAGTTTTATTTTATCTTTTAAACCAGTTTTGCGCGCATATAAAGGCGATTCAAGCTAACCAGTAGGCCTTATTGCCAACTGACTGTTCCAAGTCGGTAAACCTGTCTTCACCACCCTTTCTGTTGTTTTTGTCTCCTTCATTGTATTTTCAAATTCTTGTTTGCAGTACAGTACGGACCTACGATGCCATTGCGTTCGGATGCTGTGTTTTCTATAGGACCCTATATCTCATTTTTGAATATCAATCATTTTCTCACGGTTTGTTTGTAACTGTTTTTGTACTTGACTTAATTTGTTATCAACACTTGTTGCTAAATATTTCATCATTTCTGAATTTTTTTCAATATTAAAATCGTCTATAGTCTTTCTTATTCTTCTTGAAGTAACATGTTTTGTTACTACATCATCTACATCTGTTGGATTATCAACATTGACAATTCTGTTATTGGCAATATTGAGATCAATTTTTAAAACATTTTCCCGATTTTTACCCTTGTGGAGATAATTAACAAGATGTTTTTGTTTTACATACTCAGATAACACAATACCAAAATGTGTAATATTAACACTGCCAGTACTAACTTCCTCACCAATATCGTTAAAAAGTCCCATTATATACAATATGATTAGATTAAATTTCACCTGTAAATTTTCTTTTAATCAGGTTCCCAGGCGTGCCGAAATACAGAAAGTCATACAGCTTGTCAGTTGCTTTTTTGTACTTATCTTTTGTAATACCTTGTTCATTAGAAGGTATAACAGGTCACGATTAACTGGAGTTGCAAAGACGATATAAAAAGAACAATTTAATCGGATGTCTTTAGGAGTTTTGTAATAAGATTGTGTTAAATAAATTACACAGCATTTTTTATGCCTGCCTTGGATAAAATAACAAATAATATCATTTTGATTACGTTCACAAACACAATCATCAAAAATAGCTATCGTTTGAGTATCGGAGTCCAAATCATACACAGGAATAATGTCATCGTTTGAACATTCTAATATGTCTTTGTCTGGAATTTTATTTTGTTTTGCTATTTTTTTCAAATTTTTGTCACAAGACCTGAATCTTTGACTGTTCCAAGTTTTTAGCAAACAAGTAAATCTTGTCAAAGTAAACTCAAGGTTTTAACAACATGAACCAGAACCGGAATTACCACATACAATCATCCTAAAACACCAGTCTGGCATAAAGTTCCATATCTGTTTGAAATTATCGTTTTCTGTCTTCATGTCATAGTTTGGAATTTCCATATAATATATAGTTAATATTATTTAATTATTATTATATATGTCTAAAGTTTATTGTGGAATAGCAAAGACAATCCCATAAAAGACTTGGAACAGAAGCAAAACGTTTCAAAGCTAATCAAGTCAGATATTTTTGTTTGGTTAAAGTAGCTAAGAATGTACAGAAAACAAAAGAAGCCAAACCGTCGCCTTCAAGGAAAACACCAACAAAAAAAACAGGTAAAAAAAAAATCTTCTTCTCTGAAACTGCAAGAGCCAGAGCTTTAATATTTTGCATTTGCTATAAGCTTGTGGTCCTCTACCAAGTTTGTTCAAATTGTGACCCAGGGGTCACATTTGGCCCCTACCCGGGGTTCACAGTTTTACATAGGCTTGTATAGGCAAAAATGAAAAAAAATCTTCTCTGGAACCACATGGCACAGAGCTCTCATGTATTACATGTAGGATCAGCTTATGATCCTCTACTAGGTTTGTTCAAATGCTGACCCTGGGGTCAAATTTGTCCCCGCCCCAAGGGTCACAGTTTACATAGACTTATATAGGATATTTTTTTTAAAAATCTTCTTCTCGGAAACTACAAGAGCCAGAGGTTTGATATTTGGCATTTATTATAAGCTTATGGTCCTTTACCAAGTTTGTTCAAATGGTGACCTGGTGTCACATCTTGCCCCGCCCCGGGGTCACAGTTTTACATAAATGCTTGTATAGAGAAAAACTGAAAAAAATCTTCTTCTCTGGAACTGCAACAGCCAAAGGTTTATTATTTTGCATTTGCTATAAGCTTTGGGTCCTTTACCAAGTTTGTTCAAATGGTGACCCTCGGGTCACATTTGACCCCGCCCCAAGGGTCACATGTTTTACAGACATGTATAGGGAAAAACTTAAAAAATCTTCTTCTCTGAAACGGCAAGAGCCAGAGGTTTAATATTTTGCATTTGCTATTAGCTTATGGTCTTCTACCAAGTTTGTTCAAATGGTGACCCATTGGTCACATTTGGCCCCACCCTGGGGGTCTCAGTTTTACTTAGGCTTGTATAGGCAAAAACTGAAAAAAATCTTCTTCTCTAGAACCATATGGCACAGAGCTCTCATGTATTATTTTGCATCTGATCTTAGCCAAACTTTAGCAGATTGTATGGCTTTCTTTTTTTTTTGATTTTTTTTTAATTTGTTTACATTTTTTTTTTTTTTAAATAATTTTTTTTTTTTTTTTTTTTTTTTTTTTTTTAAATTTTTTTTTTTTTTTAAATTTTTTTTTTTTAAATTTTTTTTTTTTTATTTATTTTTTATTTTTTTTTTTAATTTTTTTTTTCTATGTTGGACCAGTCGGACCAGTAAACAGAGGAGTTATGGCTCTTGATTTAGTTAAAAATGCTATATTTTGCCTCATTAATACGGTAGGGCCTTTATTTTTCATCTGATCTTTGCCCGAAACTTCCAATAAAACATAAATGGCAGTCACTCGCTTCATTGATGTTATAAGAGCCATGTTAGCCAGTAGAGCGTCCACAGGCCGTCTTGGGCCTCTTGTTTTTTTTAAAATTGAATCCGAAATTATTGTTTTCAACGTGTGTTATGTATTGATATGCAAATATAATGCAATATTATACCCTTAGATGGCGCCCAAATCGTACACCAATACGAGAATACTGAAATGTACACTGTCACCATTGGTCTCTCCTTCTTATATCTTACTCTGGCTTCTCCCTCTATATACTCTCTGTTTCAACGATAGACTACTTAGACGTTAACCTTTTACTGTACTGTTCAAGGGTAATAGACTGTATTGGTATTCAAATAACCCATAATTGTCATAGAATAAATGTTATGACTAATAAATGACGGTTAAAATATGTACCTTTAGTGTTAATGGACTTGGCGATTATCGCAAGCGACGATAAATTGTTGAATGGTTAAAGCTAAATAATTACTCAATTTGTTTTTTACAAGAAATCCATTGCGAAGAAAATACATTTAGAACATGGAAAATAGAATGGGGGCATGAAGCATTTTTTAGTGGAAATAGTAGAAATAGTATGGGTGTGGGCATCCATGTTAACTCGAATGTGTCATACAAAATATTGGAACATAAAAACATTATAGATGGTAGGATGCAATCATTAAAGATCAGCATCGATGAACACGAATTTCTAATGTTGAATGTGTATGGCCCGAATAACACATCATCTGATAATATGAAGTTTCGTTTCTGTCAAGTATAGATGAGTTAATTACTTTAAATGATAGTGATTTTTTAATTATTGGTGGGGATTTTAATACTGTGATTGATGTAAAGAAATATAAAAAGATCGGACAGGGAAAGTAGCATTCAAGGAGGACAGTCAACCTCAAAACACAGAAACAAACACGCAAACAAACAAACAAGAAGGCAAAAGTAATAATAAATGCAAACGACATCACACACACAAAAGGGTTGACAATAGGGCTACCGCCTTGGAACGGTAAGTGGCAAAGTAGGCTACTGGGGGGTTTAAACCGGTTATAGGGTGCAACAAACCTCACAATTAGCCTACTGACATCCCATTAAAACAGGACAGTGTAAATAAAAAAATCCCCGCCATGATCTAATCTCTAACCAACAAGGCAGCATCAATAGGCAATATAAGTAAAACACAAATATGCTAGTGTAAATATAATACAAAAAAACAATAGCCTAGAAAGCCAAAATGAAGGTACTCAGTGACTAAACCATTAACGGCACGACAAGACAGATCATAGACAAACATCACACGCCATCATCCCAATGGGCTTTAGGTAGGCGTCATCATAGGGTCCACAACCTGTCCAATCATCGTACAATTAAAGAGGAAAGCATAGTGGCGAACTGTAAAAGGGTCCACCGCCAAGCATGCAGTACGTTGCAAAATGATAGGGTCATAACCTCTTTCGATAAACATTTTAACAAGTTTAACAAAGATAGTATAAATGTGATCATGACCAAGAATCTTACGAAGTTTATAAATCACATCACCATAGAAGTCAGATTGTGATAGTCCTTGTCCCAGAAGAGACCTTAAATTACTTTTATATTTGGAAAGAAGATCAGGGTTACAATAATAAAATTTTGCAAAGGTTTTACGAATTTTATGGTAACGGTAACTCTGATTGAGTAGCTTTTCTTTTTAGTTATGCAGAGATTATGAATATTAAAGTCCTCAATTCGAGTACAAGCTCTTGATCAAAGGACTGAAGGTCCTGAGAGTCGCCAAGATTGAACAGTGTCTGTCGTCTTGGTGAGGTTAAAGGTTATGTTAAATTTTACAGGTGTGGCGTATTAAAATGAAATGTTACTGCTTAGAACATGAGAAGGTTTTTTGTACTGGAGTAAGCTAGCTGAATTGATACATGCGTTGTTAGGTACTTGTGAAGTTAAATGACTGGCGTACATAACGGAAACACTGTTGATAGATCAGACACTCGCGCATTTATTCAAAGGAAATAAAACAGATCGATTGGCCTGCTTGTTTTTGTTGAATTGAATTGAGTTTTTTTAAGGCGCACCAACACATGTAAGGTTATATGGCGCCTAACAGGAATGAACATGCCTGGCTCATCCTCCGTGTACATCAAGATAAAATATGGAGAATGGGCCTAGAACCTTCTCAACTGCAGAACTGCAGAACTGCAGAGTTGCTGCAAATTCTATTGTAGACACTCAATTTATAGTGGAGCCACGATTATTATTTTTCTGCCACTTCTCTAGTGATTTGAACGAGATAGCACCTGAAACAATGCAGGGGTCATGATGAAGACCTTTAATGAGCATGAACAAAAACTGATCAAGCGAACATGAATTTGGGGGCGTTCTACCCCTCTGCCTATCCCTCCTACGGGATTTGCATTGGTGCTATTCTTTGCCCCGAAACCACACGCAGCCTGCTGGTTTTATGTTCAAGTAGAAAATTGTAAGGCTGTTCATTTTGACAAGATGATATATTCCTGACAGAGATACTGAATTTAGTGTTTCATCATTATGCCAGCAAGGAAGCATTTAGTATGTGTATCTTTATACATCAGAGTGGTATAAACAGAACTGTAGTTATGTTGTTCAACTTTTTATTTTGATTGCGAGTAATTGGAGCATGCAAATTGTAAGCAGAAATCAATATAACTGGTGGATAAAAATATACTGTTAACTGTAGAATATCTTGTAATCTCTCGTTTTCTTGTGAATATTGGTTTATAGATCAGCTGCTCTTTTAAATCTGTCTTACTTTGCTTATACTGTTTGTAAACATTTTGTTGTATATATTAAGGAAAACAAAGAAATGATTAGAGTGAGAAGTAGAGCTATATAAATCCGTCTACAAGAAAACGAAAGTTTAAAAGTTATTGCAAAGTTAATCAACAATTAAAGCAGTAAAAAATAAATCAATAAAAATATATGAACTGTAAACAAACAAAGAATTATGGTCAGTATCTGGTATATCGCATTTATGTTCTTCTGATTAATGCATCAACTTAATTAATAAGTGGTGAAGAGCAGTAAAACACAATAGCATTCGCTTTATTTACAGCATAACGACCCTTAACACATGTCTAAAATATGCATGGTAAAAGCTTGTTAGAGACAAGATGAGCAAAGCTACAATAAGGTCGAATGACATTGGTACGAAAGTAATAATTTTTCAAAGGCCTCGTTTTTTATTAAAAACACTTTTTTAAGCACGTTTTTTTGCTGATTTCCTTTATTTAAATTGTTCTGCGTAACATCCCATCAATGGGATGAAGTATCTGGGCACACACTATTGACTTTTTTTTTCTTCTAATTTTCGAAAAATGCTTGGGACGGAATTTTTTTTTCCAAACCGCGTCGGTTTTGGTTTTCGAGTGTATGTTCCAATAGATTTCCTGTTGATACACTGTGAAATAATTAATTTTTATTGAATTCCAGCAAGGAAATAAACACTACCTGGGTAAATGCCAAGACATTTGGATTTTTCTTCTTCTTTTTACCGTAATGCAAAGATTGCCGTGTGTCCCTTTAAACTATTTGATTTGTTTACCTTGTTATTGTTGGTAGTAGAAATGAGCACTTCTTGACAAATTTCTTTTCATCAACTTGTGTATTTATTTGTAGTAGATGCCAGATTATTTCTCAAAGTACTAGGCACAATAACTACAATATTTACGGATATTTAGTTTCCAATTTGACGGTAAAGCTCAATGTTTAGGTCACGCTGTAGCGGCATGTTTAGCTTACTGGTTTAGAATTTGGATTGTGTTAATTGATTGCTATTTTTCGTCAATGATTGTATATTTTCAAATTAATAGTTCTGAATTAATGGATAATTGTCGAGTTTCGGCTGCACTATCGAATGAAATGAATTAATATTAATGAGATGTTCGACATCCGCGTAACTACGCTATTGAAACTTTCCCTCATAAAATATTTCTGCGTGTATTATTGCGCATAGTACTTCAGTACATTTGCAAAAAGACACGTATATACTGTATACAAAGAAAATTATTCACAATTAGTAGTTATATTATTCGGTATATATAACGTTCATGTCAGTCACCTTATGAAATTAAGTTATACTTGAGGCAGTTAAAGGAACTACATTCTCGAAATGCATTGTCGAAGTGCGTAAAGCTCCTCGTCCAAAAACTGGTGTATTAATGCGCATACTATTTCGGTACATCTAAAAAAAAGACAAGTGTATACTGTATACAATTACAATTATTTCATTATTTCACAATCAGTAGTTATATTATTCGGTATACATAACGTTCATGTCAGTCACCTTATCAAATTAAGTTGTATTTGAGGCAGTTACAGGGGACTACATTCTCGAACTGCGTAAAGCTCCTCAACCAAAAACTCCATATTAAGAAATTGCAGTATACATGACTTCAAAGAGTCAGCCATGCTCACGCGTGGCGACTAAAAAAACGAATAGGTTGAGACGCATACACCCCATAAGAAGTTGCTCGGGGAACATTCCCATCCAAGATGAGATAATTAACAATTTCAAAATTAAAAACCATCTCTCTTGTCATAGATTTTGCTAATTATTTCATCATTTTCAATCGAGTTTAGACAGGACAAATGGTAATGTTTATAACAACAAACAATGTCGAGAAAAGATTAATACTACTAGACATTATACGTGGCACTCAAACCATAAACCCTCAATATTTTCCAAACTAGATTATTTTTTAGTGTCTTCAAATATGTTTAATTGTATCTCGGCTTGTAAAATATCTACAGGGCTACGTTCAGATCATTCTCTTGTATATTTTAATTTAAATACGGACAATACACCACGCGGACCTGTGTATTTTAAATTTAACAAAAGTGTAATTTTAGAAAAAGAATACCAAATAAAATTAAACAAACTATACAAGAAACCCTAATACTCTTTGGGAATTATATATGCATCGCTCAAGAGAGAAAAAAACATTAAAAGAAGAAGTTAAACTAAAAGATGAAATTGACAAAAAAAGAATTAGAATTATCACCAAACATTCATAACGAAAATGCGATAAACACTTTTTTGAAAAAAACACTCTTTTAGCAAATATTATAGAAAAAAATACCAATGGTAACATTATTAGAGCAAAAGCAGAATGTGCCGAAGGCGCAGAAAAAAACAAAAAATATATTGCAAATGCAGAAAGAAAAAAATCAGAACGAAAAGACATAAAAAGATTAATAAACAACAATATAGAAATTACGGACTCTAATAGTATCAGGACAGAAACAAAACGATATTATGAACAATTATTTAGTAAAGTTAATACGAAAATAACATCAAAAATTAAACTTTATTAAATCATTAACAACGCGAACTGTGTGAAGGAAATTATCATATATATCATATTCTGTTGATTATATCATCTTATATAGACCATTTTTGGGTAAATATGTAATGATCTATTTTGTTTTCCTGTTTAATCCCGAAGGTGTGACTGTCTTCAGTTTTTCAATCCAGAATTCTTCTCATGTCTTCTGTACGTAATGCTGTACGTCATTTACTTTCTCGATTATACAAACACGCAAATCATCTACCGAATGCCACTCTGGTTAAAGTGGTTAGCAACTGGTTTGTCTCTTGCAGCCTTGATATCCAACATGTGCTCTCGAATCCGTATCCGTGTCGATCGTTCCGTCTCTCCCATATACTTACCATGATTGCATTTTCCCCATGAAATTAAATATATTAAATTTGTAGTGTCACCTGTTCCACCTTTTTTTACATCGAATGTTGTGCCGCCTGTCGATTGAAATTGATCGGTATGTTGATAATGTTTGCAAATAGCGCATTTGTCATTCCCATATGCGTAATTCAAATTATTATTCTTTGTCACCAATACTTTATTTAATTTTTCGTGTATAAGGATATCTTCTATGTTTCTGCCACGTCTATATGAAACCAGAGCTAATTCATCAAATATCTGTTTCATTCTCTCGCATTTGTAAAGTAAATGCATACGTGATCTCGAAATCACAGTAATATCAGGGAGGTGGCTTCCATGTCCACCGCCATATGCATGCCATCTTCGGGATGGTTAAAATTTTGTGCTGTTGATTTTATGAATATTGAGTTCTGCTCAACCCGGGGCTAGAGGGCGTGAGCGGTAGCTAGCATATTTCACTACCACTCATGAACAGTCTCAATCAAACCGTGACTGCAATATTTCGTATGTGTCGTGCTCGGCCGTTTCCAAAGGTCCATTATCATACTCTTTTTTTGAATAGATGACAACCAAGGGAACTCTGCTTTTTTCTTGTGTGTATCTTTTGTTTATTTAATGCTGTATACCTGCTGATCCTGTCTACTTTACGTAATTCCTTCAAAATTAATGGATTTTTATATCCCCTACTCATCATTTTATTCCTCAATTCTTACTTTTGTTTTTAATAATTTTTCACTTGACTGCAAATTCTTTTAATCCGTAAACCGAGTCCATATGGTATAGCTGTTTTAGTATGTGTTGGATGGTCTAAATCCTTATGTACATACAGATGTTTGTCTGTTTCTTTGTAGTAAAGGTTCGTTTCTAATATTCGATCTTTTAATTTTACCCATGTGTCCGAATGCTCTATCTTTTCAAAACTATATCTTAGGATAACTTTGATTTTTGGATGAATGTTATTTGCACGTTGTAGAAATTCCTCCAGCTTTTAACGACTCCTAGTCCATATTCTAATGCCATCATCTATAAATCGTTTATAAAGTAATGGATTTTCTGGAAACTTTAGCAAGCTCTCGTTCCATTTTCGCATATATGTACAGGCATAATTCTTTTCCAGCCTTGATCCACTCGCGGTCCATCGACTTGAAAAAAATTATAGCCATTAAAAGCAAAGTTATTGTTTTCTAATACCAACTTTATCATCTCAAGTACCTGTTCATTTGGAATAAATGTTGTTGTTCTGCTACTCAGTGCTTCGCGACACGCATCAATACCTTCCTCTTTTGGAATAGCTAGCTTGCATTTCATCAAAGCAGAACAATATTGTGTCTTTCGGTAAATCTTTAATATCCTTGATCTGGTTCAGAAAGTCTGTTGTATCCCTTATGTAACTCGGACTGTTAACAACAAATTCTTCCAATTGTTTTCCCCTGCAATTTCTGTTATTCTCTCTGTGGGCGTATTGATGCCATTTACGATGGTATGAAATGGATTGCCTTCTTTGTGATTTTTTGGATTCCCTTTAACCTTTCCAGTTCTCGCTTCCTCCAAAATTAAATATTGTTTCATTTGCTTTGATATTGTTCTTTCTCTGTACATTCTATTTACAAGCTTCCTCAATTTTGCTTGTATTTCATTTGTCAGGTTAACTGTACTTTTAGCATAAACGTCACTATCCTTTAACTCATTCCCATACGCACTTGTGTCCAGTACCACAATCCCCGACCCCTTGTCTGCTGGTCTAATTACAATAGTTTCATCACCCAGAAGTTCATGGAATGCCTTACTTTCATCTTTGGTTATATTCCAATCAATCTTCTTCTTGAGACCTCTTAATATGTCTTCTCCCACTACTTCACTATACGTACGTAACCATTTATCTCTTCCTGTCTGTGGCGTAAACTTGCTTCCTTTCTTTAATTTATCCCACCCTTTATCTTCTCCATTTTCCTCTTCGACATCGTTAGCTTCCATCTCCTTGTAAAAAAATTCTTTAAGTCGAATTTTCTTTCCCATTCTTTTATATCACTTAGGATCTTTGCAAAATTGATGTTGTTGCTGTTAGGAATAAATTTGTTTCCTCTAGACAATAATTCTAGGTGACCATGAGTCAATGGTTTTGATGATAAATTCAACACATTATCAACATGCTTTTCACTCGAAGTCGAATCAACAACCTGTTCATCTATCGATTTCATCAACAATTGTGACTTTTTCTTTTTCCTTTCTTTCTTACTTTCTTTGTTCTCACCTTTCTTGTCTCTTTTCTTTTATTCTATTGGCTTGATCATCGAAACTCATACATTCCATATCAAACCAGCAAAATGTTTGACTCTCTTTCATATCCTTGTTGTCAGAATTATTAACCATTGTTTCTTTACTAGATTATTTGAATTCATTAACAGTATGGGAGTTAATACCAAAGATGACGTTGAAATGGTCTGGTCTAAATTGTAGATTATTGTAGTGATGTCTTTTGTGTTTGTGATGTCGTTTGCATATTTTTATTACTTTTGATTTCTCGTTTGTCTGTTTGCGTGTTTGTTTCTGTGTTTTGAGGTTGACCTCCTTGAATGCTGCTTTCCCTGTCCGATCTTCGATCTTTTTATATTTCTTCGTCATTTACACTACCTATCAGTGGCGAGTAACAATAATTTTCATTGGGAGTGTCTAAATAAATATTACAGTTTGTAATATAAACCGTCGCATATATCTGAGCCTCTGTGACCCAGTATTTTAGTGATCCATCAGTATTGTATTGATCATTTATATGGTCAGTATAATCCTCATCAAAATACGGAAAGTGTGTATCTTTATGCAGTCACATAAGGTTAACCACAGTTTTTTTGGATTTTGCCGTGATAAGTTTCATTTCCTGTTAGATATACACTTATACATCTAACGAAACTATTTCCATCCCCTTTAACATGTATCACTCGACTTTCAATATCTACACCATCTACTAAATGTATCGTTTTACAAATCTCTGATTCATTGTCATTGTCAAACTTAGTTATCATTACTTTTCTAGTACCACTGAGAAGATGCTCTTTTTAACTCTCTGAATTGTTTTACACCTCCGTTTTCTGAAACTTTATATAAATTATACTGTTCTTGGTTTTTGTCTCAAGTGTCAATAATTACCGCGTATTTATTCCTATAATCTTCTTTTTCAAACAAATGTCAATAAATTCAACGTGGTGGTATTCATACCTTTTCAACTTTTCTGTCTGTCATCCAAATCCGAGTCCTATGCTTTTCCATTCCTCCATTTCGTTCTTGCATTTTTGTGTCCTTCGTGTAAATATTTGTTTAAATTTTAAGTTTATAAAGCTAAAGTTAAATAATGGATTAATTGATAACACTCAGTTCTCTTTTTTACACTTTAATCCAACGTTTCAGTGGGATTCACCCACCTTTTTCAAGGTTACATAATAATTTAAGTAGCATCCATATTGTTGTATTGACAATCGCAACACAAATGTTTCAAGACGTCGCTATGACGTCGTAATGTCACAACGTCATGTAATTATCATGTTGAAATGCCATTACTAAAATGGCGCCAAAACTGAATTATGAAGGTTAAGATACTGAAAAGTTGAAAGGTTTTTGTTTTTTTTGTTTGTATGGTGTTACCATAGTTTCATATAAAGGTACTTAAAATACACAAAATATGTATTTCTCTATAATAAGAATACAAATATCCTACTTTGTCTATTAAATTATTTTTTTCTGGCTAATACATAGACAGAGAACCTTAAATTATTATCTTTATAACATATTTAAATACTTAGATAGTAGCCAACTCAAGCAATAGCAAATATTGATTTCTCTATACATATCAAATAATGTTATGACTAAAGATATCATTATACTAGTATTCTGTACACTATATATATCATATTCTGTTTATTACATCATCTTATCAGTAGTGTTATTTTTTACTGGTCCTTTGACGTCGTGAAGCATTTGTGTTAGGATTGTCAATAAAACAAGATGGATCTTACTTAAATTTTGTTAATGATTGTGAACCCTGGAAAAAGATGGCCTTTGAATATCTATTTGAAATATAACTTATTCCAACTCTTAGCCCGTTTTCTATCAACAAATATTGATCAATATCAATTATTAAAACAAGCTGAACTCCATTCATCTTAAGAAATGCATCCCAAGCTAATCCGGGACTTCTAAAGTAATGGCAAGGATCTAATTTGCAATACTTAAAACACACCTTTCTAAAGTTTTCAAAAACATCTACTAGTAACAGCACAGTTTTAAGATATAGGTCATGATATTCTCCTGAATTTCCAGTATTAAATTGTTTCCATATTTGTTTAGCATGTTCATAATCGGCATCTGAAATATGCTGGTCATTTAACTAAAAGCTATTTTTATCAGGTAATTTAGTTTCCTCAAACATAAAATATGCTGCAAGGCCTTCATTTATTTCTTGTTACATGTTTACTGATATTGTATTTGCCAATAACAGCATAAAAGAAAAACTAATTTTAAATCGTCCTTATTATGTTAGTATATGTATTTTAGACTTGTTTAAATATTTGATGTATGAATTCCATTACAACTACATTAAAAATAAATATGGTAAGAAGCTGAATTTTTGTTTACTGATAATGATTCTTTGTGTTACGAAATTAAAACAAAAGATGTGTATGCAGATTTTTATAAAGATAAAGAACTTTTTGACAATAGTGATTATGATTAAAAAAAATCCATATTATTTCAACGACAATAAAAAAGGTTGTTGGTAAAATGAAAGATGAAACTTGTGGAATATCCATTGTTGAATTTGTTGGGCTTCGAAGTTAGCTATATTCATACATGTTAGATAATGGGACTGGTACAAATAAATGTAAGGATATTAAACAATGTGTTGTTAAAACAAATAATAACGCATGATAACTATAAGATCATTTTATTTACAGCATCAGAAAGTTGACAGAGTATAAATAGTTGTTTGCCTGTGAGTGACCCGAAACTTAGGTGGCAGCTGCTTAAATAATTCTTTCCTAGGATGTGCCAGGAAGATTATTTACCAAGCTTCAGGTGTATCTCTGTATTTTGTTTCGATAGAGATATGCCAAAATGGAGTTATGATGACGTGTGTGGAGTTAGCCAATGCCATTGAACAGTTAAATGGATTGCGAGATGGGCACAAATTCGTGCAGCCGGTAATGTAAAAGGCATATGCATGGCACGGGACTTTTGCAAAAATATATGGATTGAAATATTATTTTTATCGAATTGATAAACCAGATTGATGAGTAATATATACAGTGGCGGTATCTGCGTTGTTTTCCCGAGCAGGGGCTTACTTAAGCAATTTAAAATGTGTTAAAGGAGTTTAACAACAAGTATATGATCGTTATTTGCTGGGTTTTTGTAAACGATGGTGTGCTTGAGTCAAGAGTCGTGGTTAGCACATTTTGAATGCTTGGGTTCTGGGGCCCAGCGAAGGGGAACTGCGCTGGCACCGCCACTTTATATACTACTTATTCGCTGTTCTTATTCCCTTATACGATGTTAAAATGTTAAAACCAGTAATCGCTGTCCATATACTAGTATACGTCGATAAAACACAAAATTTGCTGTTCATATTCCATCATACGATATCAAAACACAGTATTCGCTTTTCTTATTCTAGTATACGATGTTAAAACATAGTATTCGTTGTTGGCATATTCCATTATACGATGTAACAACACAGTATTCGCTGTTCTTAATCCATTATACAGTATTCGCTGTTCATATTCCATTATACGATGTTAGAACACGGTATTCGCTGTTAATATTCCATTATATGACGTTGTGTTGACTGGAATATTCCATTATATGACGTTGTGGTGACTGGAATATTCCATTATATGACGTTGTGGTGACTGGAATATACATTATATGACGTTGAGTTGACTGGAATATACATTACATGACGTTGTGGTGACTGGAATATACATTATATGACGTTGTGGTGACTTGAATATACATTATATGACTGGAATATTCCATTATATGACGTTGTGGTGACTGGAATATACGTTTTTATTTTAAGGAAACATGGACAGGCACACTTACTTCTTTTTCAACGAGTTTGGAACAGATTCATTTCCGATACTTTTTGATAATGGACGAGGGTAAGTTTTATACATATATATTCACATATACTTATGGTCAATGAAAACGCACCACAAAACAAATCCTTTTAAAAGTTAGAATTTGAGGCATTTTGGACAAAATGTGATAAAAAATCTATATAACTAGTTGACATTTAACATGTTGTACGTGCATATCTGGATTTGGTGCATACCATATTGCGGTTATAAAATGCATGTGCTTTTCCGGGTTTCTTCAGTTATATCGTACAAAGAAATCATTTTTAAAAAAAAAGACATTCATTGCATCATACTGTCAGAAGTCAAACAATAAAAAGGACAGTAAACGAATTGTAATTTATTCCGAGACAGATTAATGCAGCTTGAAGTTTAGAGGAACAGTTTTCTTTTTATGAGTATTCATAGAAAACAATGTTAAATGACAAGGTAAATAAGTGCGTAAATATTTGTCATAAAAACGTACCAATAAACATGTGAGACACGTAAGGTATCAATATATAATACCTATAAAATAGAAGTTATTGGTTCATCAGTTTTATTCCAAATGGTTTGCGAATATTCAAACAAATGGCGTTTATATATTATATATTATATACATTTAGTTCTGCAATGTTTTGGTGACAAGTCAAAGACTTATATATATATTTATGTGCCAGGAAGATTATTTACCAAGCTTCAGGTGTATCTCTGTATATATATATATATATATATATATATATATATATATATATATATATATATATATATATATATATATATAAGGGTGAGAAAATAAATACATCTACAAAATACCTTTCAAAGAGCACTGGATCCCCGAGGGGATACGAAAATGTTGGAATAAATTAATATATAGGGGAGACATCATTTATACAGTGCTACGGTATATAAAAACCCAAGCGCTTTCGGCTTACTTCTTCATCAGGAGTACACAAACACGAAACACTAAAAAAACACTAAAATACACGGCAGTTTAAATAAAACTCTTTAAAAAACAACTTATCGTTTGGCAGTGTTGCAGAAACTGTTTACTTTGAATAGACACTCTGGAGCCAAATGTGATACTAACAAAAGAACATATCTGGTTGGATGATGGAAGAACTGTACCCTGACATTTAGTTATGAAGAGAGAGTAAAAATGTGAAAAAGATAACACAAACCCTACCTCAAAACCTTCAGAAGGCCACACGTTCAACGACTTGTGTCTGACATGCATCGAACACAATCCCAATTGGACCGACGCAGAACGTAAATTGCGTGAAACGTACTGGATAAGACGCTTAAACACTAAACATTCAGTAGGAATCAACAAAGGGGACTAGATACATCTTACAGAATATATAAATGTAAACACACATACTCCGGTTTTTATTACTTCCGTTGATCCAATTTTCTCCATTTATATATTATTTTAGCCTTATTCAATTCACTTTGGAGTTGTTTTTGCTATATCCTGCAGTATCGATTCTTTGTATTATGTATAGAGGTAGGGTTATTCACTCACATACTCTCTCTTCATAACTAATCATAAATGTCAGCGTACAATTGTACTTTCATCCAACCAGCAATGTTCTATTATAAGTACTTTTGTTACTTCCCTTGATCAAAATTACTCCATTTATTTAATTTAATTTGTTAATTTGTTAATTAGTCATTGTTTTTACTAGCTTTGGAGTTGCTTTATACTTTATCCTGCAGTATCGATTTTAGGTTTAAGGTTTTGAGGTAGGGTTTGTGTTATCTTTTTCACATTTTTACTCTCTCGTCATCACTAAATGTCAAGGTACAGTTCTACCCTCATCCAACCAGATATGTTCTTTTATTAGTATCACATTTGGCTCCAGAGTGTGTCTTTTCAAAGTAAACAGTTTCTGCAATACTGCCAAACGATTATTTGTTTTTTAAAGAGTTTTATTTAAACTGCTGTGTATTTTAGTGTTTTTTTGTTTCGTATTTGTTATTTTTGTGTTTGTGTACTCTTGATGAGGGCGTAAGCCGAAAGCACTTGGGTTTTTATAAAATGTAGCACTGTATAAATGTTTTTTCCCCATCTATATATATATATATATATGTGATCCCACTAATATGAGCTATAATTGTATGTATGTATGCGTTTATATGTTAATTGTGCCTCCAGACACATGTGTTATGATGTAGAGATACAGTATATCAGCGTGTGTTGCAGCTATCCTTGTTTAGGAAGTGAATGCCATAAGTTTGATTTCTATGTCTCTCATCATAGCTAGGCGCCCTACCGTAGTTCGTTCGAAGGTTGTCTGTCCTTGGTTGTTCGCAAATATTTCTCCCTATATATAATTCTGCCTTGTGAACGTGAATCTCTTAGATCCCAAATTACGAAAGTTGCCGTTGTGAGTTTAAATTATCTCCCTTTAATATACACCATTTACTGAATTCACAGTATCCTAGTGATCAGGCACCTATTAATGTCATCGTCTTAATATAACGTGTGGTAGTTGAATTCTTAAATGTGATCCCACTAATATGAGCTATAATTGTATGTATGTATGCGTGTATATGTTAATTGTGTCTCCAGATGAGTGTGTTATGATGTAGAGATACAGTATATCAGCGTGTGTTGCAGCTATCCTTTTTCAAGAAGTGAATGCATATGTTTGATTTCTGTGTCTCTAATCATAGCTAGGCACCCTGCCGTAGTTTATCCGAAAGTTGTCTGTCCTTGGCTGATCGCAAATATTTCTCCCTTATAAATATGTTTTTTCGCATAAGCAAAATAATATATAGGGTCCTATAGAAACCACAGCGTCCGAACGCAATGGCATCGTAGGTCCGCACTGTACTGCAAACAGGGACTAGAAACTACAATGAAAGAGACAAAAAACAACAGAAAGGGTGGTGAAGACAGGGTTACCGACTTGGAACGGTCAGTAGGCAATAAGGCCTACTGGTTAGCTTGAATCGATTTTATATGCGCACAATCCTCGCTATTGTCCTATCTTCAGCGCCCAAATAGACAAGACAGTGTAAACAAAACTACATCCCATCAAAAGGAATTCTCTAACAATAAAGTCCACATCCAGAGAAACTAACTAAAGATACACATACAAAATAATAAATATCCCAGGATATATCCAGAATCGTACTGAACAACCATAGTAGTTGCAGCTAAAGAGAAAACCAATCTAGGGTACGACCAGAAAACCCGAGGGACGAAAGCTCATGCACCCACCTCCCTTAGTTGGGGTTTCAGTAGGTACAATCATAGAGTCCCAAGAGGTAGTCCAGTCATTGCACAAGTGAAAAGTAAAGCGTAATGACTGACTGTAGAGGGGTCAATCACTAAACATGCAGTGCGCTGCAAAACCAAAGGGTTATATCCTTTTCTGACGAACTTCCTGATTAAATTTGTAAAGCGGTCAGGAAACCCGTCAGACCCCTTTAACTTGCCATGCAGCATTCGAGATTTACAGCAGCATATTTGACATACAATATATAGCGGAAATTCACGAGTTGCGTTTCTGCCTTTAGTATAATAATTACATGGTTAGTAAATTAGATGTGCAGCTCTACATTTCGTTACGATCATTAGACATTTATTTAATTCACCATGTTATTTATTTATCATTCACGTTGTTTTACATACCATCATTTTTCGAAAAGAAAAATATATATATACCATTTTTTTTAAAAGAAATCATGCAAAATGAATTAATGCAAGTCGAGGACGGTCATATTCTCCTCCATATATGTATCATTGAACTTACCTCACAAAGCGATATATTTAGATTATGAGTCGAAATGCAGAATTCAAATTAAATTCTGGGCTCAAACGACGCTAGAATAGCATAATGCTTATAGAAAAGCAGTTGACATGTATTTTGTATATACATATATACACGATCATCTCTGTGCTATGCTTTTATCGCCTATAAACACTGCCTAATATATCAAAGGACCCTGGCGTTGATTCCTTTTTTAATAAAATTAACCCTCCAAATAACGGCTAAATTACACTACGAAATCATTTAACTAAACGTTAACCATGTTTTCGTATAACAAAGTATATTTGCCGATTAAAAGTACAGGTTATTAAGGTTATTATTTACTGGTTCTTAGAGTACTCGTGATTGAATAAGGGTAAAATGAATTCATTCGGCACCACAATGTTGGTGTTTGGTCTGGTTGGTTAAAGCGTTTATAATCTTGTGTATAGAGTTTAGATTCTCAAAATATATAATTACATATATATATATATATATATAGGGAAAAAACATTTATACAGTGCTACAGTTTATAAAAACCCAAGCGCTTTCGGCTTACGCCTTCATCAGGCGTACACAAACACGAAAATAACAAATACGAAACAAAAAAACACTAAAATACACGGCAGTTTAAATAAAACTCTTTAAAAACCAACTTATCGTTTGACAGTGTTGCAGAAACTAGTTACTTTGAACAGACACTCTGGAGCCAAATGTGATACTAATAAAAGAACATATCTGGTTGGATGAGGGTAAAACTGTACCCTGACATTTAGTTATGAAGAGAGGGTAAAAATGTGAAAAAGATAACACAAACCCTACCTCAAAACATAAAACCTAAAATCGATACTGCAGGATAAAGTATAAAGCAACTCCAAAGCTAATAATAGGGCTAAACAAATTAAATTAAATCAATGGAGATATTTTGATCAAGGGAAGTAACAAAAGTACTAAAAATAGAACATTGCTGGTTGGATGAAAGTAAAATTGTATGCTGACATTTATGATTAGTTATGAAGAGAGAGTATGTGAGTGAATAACCCTACCTGTATACCTAAGACAAAGATTCGATACTGCAGGATATAGAAAAAACAACTCCAAAGTTAATTGAATAAGGCTAAAATAATATATAAATGGAGAAAATTGGATCAAGGGAAGTAATAAATACCGGAGTATGTTTACATTTATATATTCTGTAATATGTATCTAGTCCCCTTTGTTGATTACTACTGGATGTTTTGTGTTTAAGTGTACTATATTTTAGTGTTTTTTTGTTTCGTATTTGTTATTTGCGTGTTTGTGTACCCCTGATGAAGGCGTAAGCCGAAAGTACTTGGGTTTTTATAAACCGTTGCACTGTATAAATGTTTTTTTCCCATCTATTAATTTATTCCAACATTTTCGTATCCCCTCGGAGATCCAGTGCTTTTTGAAAGGTATTTTGTAGATTTATCTATTTTCTCACCCTTATATATTTATATACCTGGTCGTCAGTAGGTTTTTTTTTTTTGTAAAACCGGACTGTTGTTGACACAATATATATTTTTACAATTGATTATTTTAATTACACTGTTCCGCATATTTTGATTGACAATAAGGTAATTGTGAGATTTCGTGTGCTGCACCTGATAACTTGTATATTCCCCCCTCCTCACCCCAGGAAAATACGGTAATTGTGAGGTTAGTTGTGCTGTACTTTATAACTCGGCTACTCCCACTCCTTACCCCAGGACAATACGGTAATTGTGAGGTTTGGTGTGCAGAACTTTATAACTCGGCTACCCCCCTCCTTACCCCAGAACAATAAGGTAATTGTGAGGTTTGGTGCGCTGTACCTTATAACTCGGAAACTCCCCCTCTTTACACCAGGACGATAAGGGAATTGTGAGGTTTGGTGTGCTGCACCTTATAACTAGGCTCATTCTCCTCCTTACCCCAGGACAATACGGTAATTGTGAGGTTTTGGTGCTGCACATTATACCTCGGCAATTCCCCATCCTTACTCCAGAACAATAAGGTAATTGTGAGGTTTGGTGTGCTGCCTGTTATAACTCGGCTACTCCATCTCCTTACCCCGAAAAAATACGGTAATTGTGAGCTTTGGTGTGCTGCACCTTATAACTTGGATAGTCCCCCCTCCTTACCCTAGAACAATAAGGTTATTGTGAGGTTTGGTGTGCTTTACCTTATAACTCGGCTACTCCTCCTCCTTACCCTAGAACAATAAGGTAATAATGAGGTTTACTGTTCTGCCCCTTATAACCCGACTTCTCCCTCTCCTAACCCCAGGACAATACGGTAATTGTGAGGATTGGTATGCTGTACTTTATAACTAGGCTACTCCCACTCCTTAGCCCAGGACAATAAGGTAATTGTGAGGTTTGGTGTGCTGCACATTATAACTTGGCTACTCCCCCTCCTTACCCCAGTACAATAAGGTAATTGTGAGTTTTGGTGTGCTGTACTTTATAATTCGGCTACTCCCCCTCCTTAGCTCTGGACAATAAGGTAATTTTGAGATTTGTATGCTGTACTTTATAACTCGGCTACTCCCCCTCCTCACACCAGCACAATAAGGTAATTGTTAGGTTTTGTGTCCTGCACCTTATAACTAGGTTACTCCCTCTCCTTACCCCAGGACAATACGGTAATTGTGAGGTTTGTTGTGCTGTACTTTATAACTCAGCTACTCCATCTCCTTACCAAGGACAATAAGGTAATTGTGAGGTTTGGTGTGCTGTACTTTATTACTCGGCTACTCCCCCTCTTTATCCCTGAACAATAAGGTAATTGTGAGGTTTGGTGTGCTGTACCTTTTATTCGGCTACTACCTCTCCTTACCCCTGGACAATAAGGTAATTGTGAGGTTTGTTGTGTTGTACTGTATAATTCGGCTACTACCCCTCCTTACCCCTGGACAATCAGGTAATTGTGAGGTTTGGTGTGCTGTACTTTAGAACTCGGCTATTCCCACTCCTTAGCCCAGGACAAAAAGGTAATTGTGAGGTTTGGTGTGCTGCACATTATAACTTGGCTACTCCCCCTCCTTACCCCAGTACAAAAAGGTAATTGTGAGTTTTGGTGTGCTGTACTTTATAATTCGGCTAATCCCCCTCCTTAGCTCTGGACAATAAGGTAATTTTGAGATTTGGTATGCTGTACTTTATAACTCGGCTATTCCCCCTCCTCACGCCAGCACAATACGGTAATTGTGAGGTTTGTTGTGCTGTACTTTATAACTCGGCTACTCCCCCTCCTTACCAAGGTCAATAAGGTAATTGTGAGGTTTGGTGTGCTGTACTTTATTACTCGGTTACTCGCCCTCTTTATCCCTGGACAAGAAGGTAATTGTGAGGTAAGGTGTGCTGTACTTTTTATTCGTCTACTACCTCTCCTTATCCCTGGACAATAAGGTAATTGTGAGGTTTGTTGTGTTGTACTTTATAATTCGGCTACTACCCCTCCTTACCCCTGGACAATCAGGTAATTGTGAGGTTTGTTGTGTTGTACTTTATAATTCGGCTACTACCCCTCCTTACCCCTGGACAATAAGGTAATTGTGAGGTTTGGTGTTGCTATACTTTATAACTCGGCTACTACCCCTCTTACCCCTGGACAATAAGGTAATTGTGAGGTTTGTTGTGCTGTACTTTATAACTCGGCTACAACCCCTCCTTACCCCTCGACAATAAGGTAATTGTGAGGTTAGGTGTGCTGTACTTTAGAACTCGGCTACTCCCCCTCTTTATCCCTGGACAATAAGGTAATTGTGAGGTTTGGTGTGCTGTACTTTATAATTCAGCTACTACCCCTCCTTACCCCTGGACAATAAGGTAATTGTGAGGTTTGTTGTGCTGTATTTTACAACGCGGCTACTCCCCCTCCTTACCCAGGACAATAAGGTAATGGTGAAGTTTGGTGTGCTGTACTTTATAACTCGGCTACTCCCCCTCTTTATCCCTGGACAATAAGGTAATTGTGAGGTTTGGTGTGCTGTACTTTATAATTCAGCTACTACCCCTCCTTACCCCTGGACAATAAGGTAATTGTGAGGTTTGGTGTGCTGTACTTTATAACTGTGCTACTCCCCCTCTTTATCCCTTGACAATAAGGTAATTGTGAGGTTTGTTGTGTTGTACTTTATAATTCGGCTACTACCCCTCCTTACCCATGGACAATAAGGTAATTGTGAGGTTTGGTGTGCTGTACTTTATAACTCGGCTACTCCCCCTCTTTATCCCTGGACAATAAGGTAATAGTGAGGTTTGTTGTGTTGTCATTTATAATTCGGCTACTACCCCTCCTTACCCCTGGACAATAAGATAATTGTGAGGTTTGTTGTGTTGTACTTTATAATTCGGCTACTACCCCTCCTTACCCATGGACAATAAGGTAATTGTGAGGTTTGTTGTTGTACTTTATAATTCGGCTACTACCCCTCCATACCCCTGGACAATAAGGTAATTGTGAGATTTGGTGTGCTGTACTTTATAACTCGGCTACTCCCCCTCTTTAGCCCTGGACAATAAGGTAATTGTGAGGTTTGTTGTGTTGTACTTTATAATTCGGCTACTACCCTCCTTACCCCAGGACAATAAGGTAATTGTGAGGTTTGTTGTGTTGTACTTTATAATTCGGCTACTACCCTCCTTACCCCTGGACAATAAGGTAATTGTGAGGTTTGTTGTGTTGTACTTTATAATTCGGCTACTACCCTCCTTACCCCTGGACAATAAGGTAATTGTGAGGTTTGTTGTGTTGTACTTTATAATTCGGCTACTACCCTCCTTACCCCTGGACAATAAGGTAATTGTGAGGTTTGTTGTGTTGTACTTTATAATTCGGCTACTACCCTCCTTACCCCTGGACAATAAGGTAATTGTGAGGTTTGTTGTGTTGTACTTTATAATTCGGCTACTACCCTCCTTACCCCTGGACAATAAGGTAATTGTGAGGTTTGGTGTGCTGTACTTTATAACTCGGCTACTCCCCCTCTTTATCCCTGGACTATAAGGTAATTGTGAGCTTTGGTGTGCTGTACTTTATAACTCGGCTACTCCCCCTCCTTACCCAGGACAATAAGGTAATTGTGAGGTTTGTTGTGCTGTACTTTAGAACTCGGCTATTCCCCCTCCTTACCCAGGACAATAAGGTAATTGTGAGGTTTGTTGTGTTGTACTTTACAACTCGGCTACTCCCCCTCTTTATCCCTGGACTATAAGGTAATTGTGAGCTTTGGTGTGCTGTACTTTACAACTCGGCTACTCCCCCTCTTTATCCCTGGACAATAAGGTAATTGTGAGGTTTGGTGTGCTGTACTTTATAACTCGGCTACTCCCCCTCTTTAGCCCTGGACAATAAGGTAATTGTGAGGTTTGTTGTGCTGTACTTTAGAACTCGGCTACTCCCCCTCTTTATCCCTGGACTATAAGGTAATTGTGAGGTTTGTTGTGTTGTACTTTACAACTCGGCTACTCCCCCTCTTTATCCCTGGACTATAAGGTAATTGTGAGCTTTGGTGTGCTGTACTTTATAACTCGGCTACTCCCCCTCCTTACCCAGGACAATAAGGTAATTGTGAGGTTTGTTGTGCTGTACTTTAGAACTCGGCTATTCCCCCTCCTTACCCAGGACAATAAGGTAATTGTGAGGTTTGGTGTGCTGTACTTTATAACTCGGCTACTCCACCTCTTTATCCCTGGACAATAAGGTAATTGTGAGGTTTGGTGTGCTGTACTTTATAACTCGACTACTCCCCCTCTTTATCCCTGGACAATAAGGTAATTGTGAGGTTTGGTGTGCTGTACTTTATAACTCGGCTACTCCACCTCTTTATCCCTGGACAATAAGGTAATTGTGAGGTTTGTTGTGCTGTACTTTATAACTCGGCTACTCCCCCTCCTTACCCAGGACAATAAGGTAATTGTGAGGTTTGGTGTGCTGTACTTTATAATTCAGCTACTACCCCTCCTTACCCCTGGACAATAAGGTAATTGTGAGGTTTGGTGTGCTGTACTTTATAACTGTGCTACTCCCCCTCTTTATCCCTTGACAATAAGGTAATTGTGAGGTTTGTTGTGTTGTACTTTATAATTCGGCTACTCCCCCTCCTTACCCATGGACAATAAGGTAATTGTGAGGTTTGTTGTTGTACTTTATAATTCGGCTACTACCCCTCCATACCCCTGGACAATAAGGTAATTGTGAGGTTTGGTGTGCTGTACTTTATAACTCGGCTACTCCCCCTCTTTAGCCCTGGACAATAAGGTAATTGTGAGGTTTGTTGTTGTACTTTATAATTCGGCTACTACCCCTCCATACCCCT
Source organism: Cyrtodaria siliqua (assembly GCA_037043455.1). Taxonomy (NCBI): domain Eukaryota; kingdom Metazoa; phylum Mollusca; class Bivalvia; order Adapedonta; family Hiatellidae; genus Cyrtodaria; species Cyrtodaria siliqua. Next base: position 141,127 of record JAWPHD010003097.1, read on the forward strand.
GGACAATAAGGTAATTGTGAGGTTTGTTGTGCTGTACTTTATAACTCGGCTACTCCCCCTCCTTACCCCTGGACAATAAGGTAATTGTGAGGTTTGGTGTGCTGTACTTTATAACTCGGCTACTCCACCTCTTTATCCCTGGACAATAAGGTAATTGTGAGGTTTGTTGTGCTGTACTTTATAACTCGGTTACTCCTCCTCCTTACCCCTGGACAATAAGGTAATTGTGACGTTTGGTGTGCTGTACTTTATAATTCGGCTACTACCCCTCCTTACCCCTGGACAATAAGGTAATTGTGACGTTTGGTGTGCTGTACTTTATAATTCGGCTACTCCCCTCCTTATCCCTGGACAATAAGGTAATTGTGAGGTTTGGTGTGCTGTACTTTATAACTCGGCTACTCCCCCTCCTTACCCAGGACAATAAGGTAATTGTCGTTTGGTGTGCTGTACTTTATAACTCGGCTACTCCCCCTCTTTATCCCTGGACAATAAGGTAATTGTGAGGTTTGGTGTGCTGTACTTTATAACTCGACTACTCCCCCTCTTTATCCCTGGACAATAAGGTAATTGTGAGGTTTGATGTGCTGTACTTTATAACTCGGCTACTCCCCCTCTTTATCCCTGGACAATAAGGTAATTGTGAGGTTTGTTGTGCTGTATTTTATAACTCGGTTACTCCCCCTCCTTACCCCTGGACAATAAGGTAATTGTGAGCTTTGGTGTGCTGTACTTTATAACTCGGCTACTCCCCCTCCTTATCCCTGGACAATAAGGTAATTGTGAGGTTTGGTGTGCTGTACTTTATAACTCGGCTACTCCCCCTCCCTAACCCAGGACTGTAAGGTAATTTTGAGATTTGGTATGCTGCTCCTTAGAACTCGGCAACTCCCGTTCCTTACCGCAGGACAATACGGTAATTGTAAGGTTTGGTGTCCTGCACATTACAACTCGGCTACTCCGTCTCCTTACCCCAGGACAATAAGTTAGTTATGAGGTTTGATGTGCTGCACCTTATAACTTGGATATTCCGCCCTCCTTACCCAAGGACAATATCGTAATTGTGAGGTTTGGTGTGCTGCCACTTATAACCCGGCTAATCCCTCTCTTTAACCGAGGACAATAAGGTAATTGTGAGGTTTGGTGTGCTGTACTTTATAACTCGGCTACTCCCCCTCCTTACCCAGGACAATAAGGTAATTGTCGTTTGGTGTGCTGTACTTTATAACTCGGCTACTCCCCCTCTTTATCCCTGGACAATAAGGTAATTGTGAGGTTTGGTGTGCTGTACTTTATAACTCGACTACTCCCCCTCTTTATCCCTGGACAATAAGGTAATTGTGAGGTTTGGTGTGCTGTACTTTATAACTCGGCTACTCCCCCTCTTTATCCCTGGACAATAAGGTAATTGTGAGGTTTGTTGTGCTGTATTTTATAACTCGGTTACTCCCCCTCCTTACCCCTGGACAATAAGGTAATTGTGAGCTTTGGTGTGCTGTACTTTATAACTCGGCTACTCCCCCTCCTTATCCCTGGACAATAAGGTAATTGTGAGGTTTGGTGTGCTGTACTTTATAACTCGGCTACTCCCCCTCCCTAACCCAGGACTGTAAGGTAATTTTGAGATTTGGTATGCTGCTCCTTAGAACTCGGCAACTCCCGTTCCTTACCGCAGGACAATACGGTAATTGTAAGGTTTGGTGTCCTGCACATTACAACTCGGCTACTCCGTCTCCTTACCCCAGGACAATAAGTTAGTTATGAGGTTTGATGTGCTGCACCTTATAACTTGGATATTCCGCCCTCCTTACCCAAGGACAATATCGTAATTGTGAGGTTTGGTGTGCTGCCACTTATAACCCGGCTAATCCCTCTCTTTAACCGAGGACAATAAGGTAATTGTGAGGTTTGGTGTGCTATACTTTATAACTCGGCAACTCCCCCTCCTTACCCCTGGACAATAAGGTAATTGTGAGGTTCGGTGTGCTGCACATTATAACTCTGCAACTCCCCCTCCTTACCCCAGGACAATAAGGTACTTATGAGGTTGGTTTCTGTACTTTATAACTCGGTTACTCCCCCTCCATACCCCATGATAATAAGGTAAATATTGTGAGATTTGGTATGCTGCACATTACAACTCGGCTACTCCATCTCGTTTGGTGTGCTGCACCTTATAACATGAATATTCCCCCCCCCCCCTCCTTACCCAAGGAAAATAAGTTAATTGTGAGGTTTGATGTGCTGCACCTAATAACTTGGATATTGCCCCCTCCTTACATGCCATACCACAGGACAATTTGGTAATTTTGAGGTTTGGTATGCTGTACTTTATAACTCGTCTAAACCCCCTCCTCACCCCAGTTGACCTTTCCTAGGCAATACCTGTCAACCATGTTAAGCATTTGATGTGTCAGTCTTTACTTTTGTATATACGGAGGAAAAATAAAAAGTACCCACTTTTCTTAACTTTATTTTCTGAACAACAAACCAGAAAAACTTTAATGATATGTATTGAATTATTAGACAAAACAAAGAATTATTGAAAAGTTTAATTAACTAGGAAGTTATCCCCCTTTTTTTAAAACATGCAACTATAGTCCTTAAGCATATCAACTCTATAAAATATATAAAATTGTCCGAGACAATATTTTCTGTAGGTTCCCTACCAAAAGTAAATAACAAAATTCACAACACAGCTTTTTAAGCCCTTTGGTTATCCACAATTATCAAATTACCTCCCTTTGAAGTTTTCATATTATCCATATCACATTATTACAAACTGTTTAATGGAATAATAACAGAAAGTATAGCATTCACAGAATACTGATACATTTTTTTATTTATTTTGTTATCAGTATATATTCTGTAAATGCTATACTTTCTGTTCCATTTTTGCATATTAAATTCGACTTTTTTTCCTTAAATTACTTTGAAATAGTTTCCGAGGGAGACAATGTGTTGCTCTGATATTAGAACGAGTGCTGAAAGGATGAGTTCTTATATCGGAGAATTTTTTCTCCCGAGAGAAACATTTACCGTATTCAAAAACACTTAAATAATTAAATTAGCTAATTCTATACCTGTTGTAAGCGTTTGCTTCTCAGGCACTTTTTGACTGTCTGCCTGGGTAGAACCAGTACTAAGCAATGCAGATAAAGAGTCTTGCTCAGGGACACAGCCCATGTGGTTATGGCGGGGATCGAACCCACGACTTTTGGATCATGGGTCCAACGCTCTATCACTAAAACCACAGCACTCCACAACGATATATACAAAATAAACTGTGCTATTTGTTCATTTTCTGTCAAGTAGTGCACAGTGCGCATTGATACATACTTGTGTGATGTCACTCAGGCTACTGCGAAATATCTCCCATATGGCTTTTCTATTCACTGGATATTACTATAAATCATCACAAAATATGTATTTTTTTTCCATTTATTAATCGAATAGCACACTTGATAGCATTCTTAACGTTACAATAATGTATTTGTTTACCTGTTGTTGTTTTTTCTTCCAGTTTTGGAAAAACAGAGTACGACACACTGTCGATATTAGCACCACTAAGACAGTGTTGCCTAATTCGAAAATCGACATTTCTGAAATATGTCAAGCTTTATTTGAGCCCTGAAAGGCTGAGTGGTCTGATGGAGCAGGCCCTAGAGAATGACCCTGTATCACCCGTACTGCTGAGAGATCGTTTGAATGCACTGGACAGGAGACTCGTTCATATATTGAAAACTGTAGGAGAGTGTATTAAAACATTACCCTATCATGAAGTTATAGTAAACGATATGTAGCAGAGTGTATTGACAAATGTGTCTATCATGAAGTTATAGTAGACAATATGTAGCAGAGTGTATTGACAAATGTCCCTATCATGAAGTTATAGTAGACGATATGTAGCAGAGTGTATTGACAAATGTCCCTATCATGAAGTTATAGTAGACGATATGTAGCAGAGTGTATTAAAACATTACCCTATCATGAAGTTATAGTAGACGATATGTAACAGAGTGTATTGACAAATGTGTCTATCATGAAGTTATAGTAGACAATATGTAGCAGAGTGTATTGACAAATGTCCCTATCATGACGTTATAGTAGACGATATGTAGCAGAGGGTAGTGACAAATTACCCTATCATGAAGGTATAGTAGTCGATATGTAACAAAGTGTATTGACAAATGTCCCTATCATAAAGTTATATTAGACGATATGTAGCAGATTGTATTGACAAATTATCCTATCACGAAGTTATATTAGACGATATGTAGCAGAGGGTATTGACAAATTACCCTATCATGATGTTATAGTAGACGATATGTAGCAGAGGGTATTGACAAATTACGCTATCATGAAGTTATATTAGACGATATGTAGCAGAGGGTATTGACAAATTACCCTATCATGAAGTTATAGTAGACGTTATGTAACATAGTGTATTGACAAATGTCCCTATCATGAAGTTATATTAGACGATATGTAGCAGATTGTATTGACAAATTATCCTATCACGAAAATATATTAGACGATATGTAGGAGAGTGTATTGACAAATTACCCTATCATGATGTTATAGTAGACGATATGTAGCAGAGGGTATTGACAAATTACCCTATCATGATGTTATAGTAGACGATATGTAGCAGAGGGTATTGACAAATTACCCTATCATGAAGTTATATTAGACGATATGTAGCAGAGGGTATTGACAAATTACCCTATCATGAAGTTATAGTAGACGATATGTAGCAGAGGGTATTGACAAATGTCCCTATCATGAAGTTATATTAGACGATATGTAGCAGATTGTATTCACAAATGTCCCTATCATGAAGTTATATTAGACGATATGTAGCAGATTGTATTGACAAATGTCCCTATCATGAAGTTATATTAGTTGATATGTAGCAGATTGTATTGACAAATTACCCTATCATGAAGTTATAGTAGACGATATGTAGCAGAGGGTATTGACAAATGTCCCTATCATGAAGTTATAGTAGACGATATGTAGCAGAGTGTATTGACAAATGTCCCTATCATGACGTTATAGTAGACGATATGTAGCAGAGAGTAGTGACAAATTACCCTATCATGAAGTTATATTAGACGATATGTAACAGAGTGTATTGACAAATGTCCTTATCATGAAGTTATATTAGACGATATGTAGCAGATTGTATTGACAAATTACCCTATCACGAAGTTATATTAGACGATATGTAGGAGAGTGTATTGACAAATTACCCTATCATGATGCTATAGTAGACGATATGTAGCAGAGGGTATTGACACATTACCCTATCATGAAGTTATATTAGACGATATGTAGCAGAGGGTATTGACAAATTACCCTATCATGAAGTTATAGTGGACGATATGTAACAGAGTGTTTTGACAAATGTCCCTATCATGAAGTTATATTAGACGATATGTAGCAGATTGTATTGACAAATGTTCCTATCATGAAGTTATATTAGACGATATGTAGCAGATTGTATTGACAAATGTCCCTATCATGAAGTTATATTAGACGATATGTAGCAGACTGTATTGACAAATTACCCTATCATGAAGTTATAGTAGACGATATGTAGCAGAGGGTATTGACAAATGTCCCTATCATGAAGTTATAGTAGACGATATGTAGCACAGATTGTATTGACAAATGACCCTATCATGACGTTATAGTAGACGATATGTAGCAGAGGGTAGTGACAAATTACCCTGTCATGAAGTTATAATAGACGATATGTAACAGAGTGTATTGACAAATGTCCTTATCATGAAGTTATATTAGACGATATGTAGCAGATTGTATTGACAAATTACCCTATCATGAAGTTATAGTAGACGATATGTAGCAGAGGGTATTGACAAATTAACCTATCATGAAGCTATAGTAGACGATATGTAACAAAGTGTATTGACAAATGTCCCTATCATGAAGTTATATTAGACGATATGTAGCAGATTGTATTGACAAATTACCCTATCATGAAGTTATAGTAGACGATATGTAGCAGAGGGTATTGACAAATTACCAGAGGGATATGTTTCATATTTCCAAATTGGATGAAGATATACAATGAACAATGGTTACCAGACGATAATCGCCCGGAGGGGCACCTGGGGTCTTCACCAATCGAAGCTGGAAAAGTCGCCATATGACCATAGCTGTGCGACTATAAAATCCAATTCAATTCAATTCTCCGGAATAGGCTTCTCGCGGGTTTTACCGGTCACATGATGTAGGTACGAATACCTTGTACTGCTACAATATTCTGCCTACAATATTTTGCACGTGCAACTTAGACAACGAAAGTTAGTGTTCCGCAGCGTTTGTTTTCTATATGAAGTTGGCCTACCATGTTTGGCCTACATGGAAAATCATTCAGACAAATTTTGGATAAGGAATGTTTTTATGTTATTCATTAGCACTGACTACTAATGAATGATTTTAATTAATGTAAATTAAATCAAAAATGAATCAATAGCATATTTCAGATGTGTAATTTGTATACTTATGATACATTTTGACTCTTGTGCATTTACAACATAATTTTCTGATTGTATTGTATTAAATTGTATCCGCCTGTATTGTATTGGCGAAAACATTTGTAATGTTTGTGGCGAATAAAGCATAAATTGAAAAATTGAAATCATTTTAGTGTAATCTCTGGTAAACATACGGTTGAACTGCAAAAATAACGACTTTAAATCGTCTGCTCTGATTGTATGAACACATTTTAAAGCTCTGAGGTAGATGTGTTTTCTAAAATCAAATCAAGTCAAATATTCTTTGAAATAAATGATAACACGTTTACATCTGGGTCCCGTTTATGAAACAACTTACAACAATTTTGATCGTAAATCAATTTCTTCAATGCTTCACTATAAATTACACTTTTTAAATAAACGTGATTTCATTGATTTTCTTATACATGTGATATTTCTGCACTACGTGCACACGTAATTGTCTACATTGAATGCTTAGGTGAAAAAAGTGAACGATTTTGAAATGTGAGACTTTTCGTAAGATGTTTAATAAAACAGGGTCCTGTGTACTTTGGATGTCTTAAGTACTTTGAATTAGTGCAGCCTTCGATGTTCCAAATTCTAAAACGTGCCAACAATTTATTTTGATATCTTGTTTTACTAGCCTTACCATTACAAATGCGTTTGCAAAAGAAAGTGTGTTAACGCTGAATTACAGGTACATGAATTTTAAACGATATTCAATTTAAAGGGAGGTAATTTACTATTGCCAAATTTCATTTTATTAGACATTTATCTGCAATAAATGGGTCAAAGGTTTATATGTTTATGTATCATTTCCTACCAATATATCTTTAGAAGTTTATATCTTTAAGCTGTCGTTGATTCATATTATGTGTGTTTTAGCACATTTCTATATATGAAAGGTGGACAACTCTCTAAAGATGCAACAATTTAAACAAAATATAAATATTTTACAAACTATTGGTTCCCCGAGGCCCTCTTTACAAAGCAACATAGTAAAGAAAAACATGTATACACGTTTATATCGACACAACAATATTGCCAATAAAATGGAAACACAAATAAAAGTCAATATAACGATTCAATAACAAGTTTAATGAACACAAGTTCAGCTGTGTAGTATTTTTTATCCACTTTTACAATTGTTTGAAAACGTTCTAACTGTTGTGAAAGATCTTATACGCTCTGGGATTTCATTCCAAGTTACTGGCCGAAGGTAAGACATATTTCCTTTAAAATTCTCCTTATTTGGTTTAGGAATCGTAAAGTTAATGTCACAATGAGAGTGTAAATCGTGTGACCTAATCGGTTTGAAAACCAGTCAGCCACGTGTCCGTTAGCAGCAGGTTGATTGAAAAAGCCCAGCCAATTTAACTCAAATTTGTCATGGCTGCTTCTGTTTGTTCTTTGTCTATTGAACATTCAAGATGGCTGCCGTTGCTAAAAATAGCAAAAACTTTAAAAACATCCTTCTTTTCGGCAAGATAGATGCTGACAACACCTTTTTAGAAGTGTCGCTAGGTACTCAAATACTATAAAGTTCATTTTTTCGTTCGTTTTGTGCTCCGGGGGTCAAGAGTTTGTATGCACGTTTTAAATGCACGACTGAAAGATCGTCTTCTCCCAAACCACAAGGTATAGAGTTCTCACATATTGCATGTTAAATCAGCTTATGGTCAAACTTGGCCCCGCATCGAGGTTCAAAGTTTAACATCGAGTTATATAAAAGCATCTTCAAAAACATATCTCTGAAACCACAAAAGCCACGGGTTTAATATGTTGCCTTTACCATAGGCATATGGTCTTCTTCCAAGTTTGTTCAAATGATGACACTGGGGTTAAATTTGGCCCCTTTCCAATGGTCACATGTTTAAGATAGACTTCTTGAGGGAGTCATAAAATAGTCCTCTCTGAAACCACAAAGTATAGAGCTCTCATATATGATATTGCATGTTTTACATAGACTTATATAGTAAATACCTTAAAAGATTTTCTAGGCAAGACGACAAAAGAAAAAGACGACAAAACGAAAAGACGAAAAATGTAGCGCGAAAAGACGACAGAACGAAAGATGAAAAAATGACGGAACGAAAAAAAGACAGATTAGAAGCGAAAGGACGACAGAAGGCTACAAGAAATAACGAAAATACGACTATCAAATGGTGTCTTTTCGCGGCTGAAGTGTCGTGTATTTTTTTTGTCTTTTCGCGTGGCGTTTTTTCGTCTTTTCGCCCTTGAAACGTCGTTTTTTCGTTCTGTCGTTATTTCGTCTTTTCGTTGTGTCATCTTTTCGCTCTGCATTTGTCGTCTTTTCGTCCTGTCGTCCTTTTGTTCTGTCGTCTTTTCGTGGCGAAATAATGGCAGAAATCAGCCACCATATCTATCAGTTAGACCTTAAACCTGCATGCATATAATTAAATAAACGGTAATAACATTTGGAGAGTTTCATTTTTTTTTCGTGGTTGTTCTATCTTAGCTTTAATTACATTATTAGTGCAATATAACCAACAATTAAGTAACACGCAAAAACAATCTGCTTTGCACTTTTAAGAACTATTAATAAGGAATATAAATATTGCAAATATTGCAAATATGCAAGTAATGTAGAAAAAAACTACTAACGGGGCGAAGCTAGTTCAAAATAAAAACTAAGATTGTCATGTGTCCCTTTAACATACCAAAATACATGTGCATTTGTTGTGAAAAATATCGATAGTGTAATCAAAAAGAAAAGAATCCGTTTCGTACTTAAATAATTTTATTTCAGTGAGTGTAATCATAATATAAAGCATTGAACACACAAATGACTTTATCGATATTTTAAACCTTGTGCATATGTATCGAAGCGAGACGTTCGGCTATTTCGCCAAGGTATGCCCAAGTAAGTATTCACAGGGGGTTGACTTTTTCAATAAATATTACTAATTGTGTTGCACGTTTTCTACTCATCTGTTGATTGATACAAATATATATTCTGTAATAGTTAAAAAAAAAAAAATTCATGTCAAAACTCATTTTCCCTACTAGCAGTTCATTAAAAGATGACATCAACAAATCAATTATAATACAATAGTAGCAATTCAGTAATAACAATTATACAGTTATCAATTATTAAATTACCGGAACACATCAGTTAAAATTCAGCAGTAACAAATCAATTATAATACAATAGTAACAAATCCATTATAATACTTATAATGGTAACAAAACTACAGTAACAAATTAATACAACAGTAACGAAGCAATTATAATACTATAGTAACAAAACAATTATAATACTATAATAACAAATTAATTATAATACTATAGTATATAATCCATTATAATACTATAGTAACAACTCAATTTAAATACAACAGTAACAAAGCAATTATAATGCTATAGTAACAAAACTACAGTAGCAAATCTATTATAATGCAACAGTAGCAAATCAATTATAATACTATAGTAACAAATCAATTATAATACTATAATAACAATTTAATTATAATACTATAGTAACAAAGCTACAATAGAAAATCAATTATAATACGACAGTAGAAAATTAATTATAATACTATAGTAACAAAGCTACAATAGAAAATCAATTATAATACAACAGTAGCAAATTAATTATAATACTATAGTAGCACATCAATTATATTCATCAACTATAATACACAACAGTTACATATCAATAACAATACACTAGTAACATATCAATAACAATACACTATTAACATTTCGATAACAATAAAATAGTAACATATCAATAACAATACACTAGTAACATATCAATATCAATACACTAGTAACACATTCAAGTAATCCAATACAATGCGCACTTGAATATGATATGTATTACAAATAAAATACAGTGTATTACATTGCAATACAGTACTGTTTATTACATTCAAAACTCACAATACATTACATCAGGTTTGAAATGCAACTCAACGAACACAACGCAACGCAACGCAGCGCAATGCAGCACAACGCAACGCAGCGCAGCGCAATGCAGCACAACACAACGCAGCACAACACAACGCAACGCAGCGCAATGCAGCACAACACAACGCAGCGCAGCGCATTGCAGCACAACACAACGCAACGTAGCGCAACGCAGCGAAATGCAGCACAACACAACGCAACGCAACGCAGCGCAATGCAGCACAACACAACGCAGCGCAGCGCAATGCAGCACAACATAACGCAACGCAGCGCAACGCAACGCAACGCAGCACAATGCAGCACAACATAACGCAGCGCAACGCAGCGCAACGCAGCGCAACGCAATGCAGCACAGCACAGCGCAGCGCAGCGCAATGCAGCACAACACAACGCAACGCAGTGCAACGCAGCACAACGCAGCGCAGCGCAGCGCAACGCAATGCAACGCAACGCAATGCAATGTTATACATTATATTTTGCGTGATCATGAATATACAGAAATAAGTATTAAAGCAAGTCGTTTTATCAAGTCACGGTAAACGTGTGTTCCCAACAAAGCTGAACACAACACTGATTTTACAATGTATGATAGCAACTTAATATGTCGATATTTAATGGATCACGAATCACGACCCCCTGTGGTGAGTAAAAAAACGACCAAAACAGGTTTGGTAAAGCGACACGACTTATTTTGTGTCAATGCGCATTAGTGGGATACTTGTTGTACAGAGGTGTTACGTATTTTCTGATCCGGCCATTTGGATTTGGAAAAAGGTAAACAATGAACTATTTACTTTATTTTGACTTAATATGGTTTAATTTGTCACTTTAAAAAACAAAATCAAATTAAAAGTATCAATTGACTTTTTAACTAAACATTTATATACGTTTTGAAATTGAACTTCTGTTTAGTAATCGACTATAATGGGTGGGGCACGCTGCTTATGTAAGTTTGTTTTTTATTGTTGTGTATTTTGATATTACATATACGTATAGTGTGTATATAATATTGTATGTACAGGTGTATTTAAAACAATGACGTGCATACTTACCCTACCTTTAAAACAATAGTCGTATTTAGATCATAACAATGCAATCCATCTAGGATAATGAACGTGTAAGTAAGTCTCGGCCGGACGGTTAGAATATGTAGTCAGGGATGAGGTGCTTGCCTACCGTACTGACCCAAGGCTGAGATTAGAATAAAACTTCACAAGGGAATATTTTCTTCAATTTTTTATTTTTTGCTTTGCTTTTTTTTTGCTTTTTTTTTGTTAATAATAATTAACACATAAGTCTTCAATGAGGAGACGTTATCATACACATGCTTTTGATCTATTTGTTTAGTTATAATAATTGGTTATGTTATTTAAAGTAAATATTAAAAGTATGTACATAGGGGAACTCTGTATCGCGCGTTGTCGTGGTTTTTTTAATGGATAACTGTGTACCGTGAAAACCGCATTTACGTGTTTAGCATATAATACATTCATTCTTTACTCGGTGATATTGTGTATATGTTTTATGACGAATTATACAAATAACACTTATAGTTTGAGAGCATAGTTAAACTTGGGAGTGTATTTTTTTTTTGGATTTGGATCGTGATACCCATACATAATGAAGATGCGTGTTCGTCGCTCCGTTCTAATAATGTAAAATACGGTTAAATACAACAATACAGTAGATCTCGGTGGGATTTCTTTACTTCAGCAAGCAAAAAATCGATATTTCAAATACTTTCTCACTGAATATCACATTTTATTGCTTTTCAAAATTATGAATGCGCTCAAAGGCTATTGTATTGGTGTGTTCGACTTAGTTCGAGTATTTGTTATTATTGTATACATGTATAAACCAATAATGTTTTAGGTCGCAATTTTGGCGAGTTCAATAGTTTTACAGGTGTATGACTTGAATATATAGACAACCTTGAAACAATTATGTTAAAACACTATTGCGTGCCATATGAAGAGATTTATGATTGAACATGCTTACTTCTATACAGGTTTGCCACCACCAATTGCATGTAAACCTTCGTATGTAGTTCTTATAATAAAAAGTAATACCTCCTTTTTTAATGGAAATAGCGTCTCCGTGGCCGAATGGTTAACGACGTGTGCGTTATAAACCTTCGTCTCTCACCGCAGCTGGTTCGAATCCCACTGAGGGCTCGACTTGTAAGTGACGAACTGTCGATTATTACTGATGGCGGGAGGTGTACAATACTGGTTCTACCAAGGAAAAGTGAGTGGTCCGTCTCCACCACAAAACAATCGACCGTCATATATAACCTTACAATTTACATGTGTTGAAAATGACGTAAAACAAATACAAAGAAACAAATGTGATGGAAATAGGCAATATAAGTTGGAAGAAACCATTTCTATTCGATTTTGTTGTTGTATGTATAAGAAGCGTATTAATAGGTTTTACTGGGTCACTGATAAACATTGAAATTTCGAATCTATGTATACACTTTGTAAGTATTAATGAAAACATATATGTTCAGTAAAACACGAACTTTCGTACATGTCTTGTGACTCCACCTTTTCTGGAAGTTTTTAAATGGAAAATTAGCTTTCCATATGACAGTTACACCGCTGCATTATCCGTACTTAAATCGCAGCAACTCATTAACATTTGACATTTTAACATCGGTGTCTATAGGGAAAATAACTGGTGGTTTCATATCACTATATACACCGTCATTTTACAACATTACAAATTAATTGTTGTTTAACGGCTCATGAACACGGCACACTGAAATAGTTATAGTCGTCCCACAGAACAGAACATAACTTATATCTTTTCTAAACTGTGCATACTTACATGTAATAGAAAGAGTATGGTCTCATCGAGATTGTTGATTTAAACCTCGAGATGGGCGTAGCTCATCGTGGTGTTTAATTCAACCAACGAGATGATACTATACTCTCATTTGTTTTATAGTAACTGGTAGTTACAGTACACCATTCTGACAGGTGTTATTTACAATGAAACGATTTACACCTGCGCAAATACAAAGGGACTTTCAGTGACCATGCTACAGCATTTTGCATACATACATACATTGCATGCATTTCGTCTGTGTAGATATATTGACACTATAAATGTAGATGTTATATGTCATTAAACTGACTTTTATCTTTAAAGAAACTAACCCGCAAAATAACGGCAAAATTGCACTACAAAACCTTTTATCAAAACTCTTGCCAGGTGTTCAGGTCATATAACAATGCATATTTGCCGATTAAACGTATATGTTTATTTAAGGCCTTTTTTAAAATACCCATGATTGAATATGCATAAAATGAATTATGAGTTGATAACTCTTAATTCGAAGCTCCAGTTTCGGGGTTTGGCTTGTCTGGTTAAAGCGGTTTATATTGTGTCAAAAGAGTTTGGACAAAATAGGCAAATTATATATACTGAGGGGAAAGGTTTAGCAAGTTTGTTAGATGAAAAAACTGTATACCAGATATACTGACATTTTGGGACTTTACAGGCATGACCTACGTTCATTTATTCGTTACGTCATTAAGCACTTTTCGTTACCTCATTAAGCACTTTATTGAGATGTGTTTAATAAAATATTGTGTCTATGGCAGTAGTTTCTTGATTTCACAACCAAAAATGTATTATTTCCAGGTACAACAAAAACTTGCTAAACATTTTTCCCTCAGTATATACCTCGTCATCAGTAGGTTAAGAAACGGTGTACCTATTTTGTAATGCGTGGCTTGTAGGTGGTATTGCTATTTTAAACTGCTACACTGATATAATTTCCCATAACTAGGAGGACTGACTTCACTTAAAGTATAATTTATCTGTATGGAATCGGGTCTTTTTACAACGCTAAGCGTTTTAAACTTATAAGATTAAATATACACTTTTCATCAAAACTGTTTCGAATGACTGAACTAGACACTTTTCAACAATACTGTTTCGAATGGCTGATTTTCAGTTTGGTTTCGTGCAATGTAGGACTTGATTGCTCTTCAGTGGATTAAAGTTTGACATCTTTGTATCCCACTACCTATACTGGCGGTAGACTGATCCCCATTCGTTTTCTGATACTCTGCGCTGCTCTATATTATGCAGTATATCGGAATATAACAGGGAACCAGATTAGACGAACAAGGTTGAATGTTCTTTAAAACACATTATAAGGTATATACTTATTATATTATGCAGCCGTCCGCTTATTTAATGCAGGACATTACCCCCTTATTCATTACCCCCTAATGCATTACCACCTTATTAAATGCAGTAGCATTAATATCGCGTTTTAAGATATCTTAACATTATACTATGTTATGCGGATACCCTGCTTTAATGAATCTCTTCCCATTTATGCATATTCATAATCACGCGTAATATCATGTCGGAAAGAGTTTATGATGATTTATGGTTTGGAATGTAACCTTCTTTGATAATTCCCGCATATCAACTATGGTAGGTACATACTACCATAAGAGCCATGATTCTCACGTCTAGCGTAATAGTAGAGCGTCCGTCTCGAACGTGGGAGATCATTTTGTTAAGTATTAATAAGAGCGAATATTACATTAAAATAGTATTAACCTTCATGTCATCTTCCTGAACGTATAAAAAGTAGGCAAACTTTATACATATAAAAACATCATAAACATTTCTATAAAAGGCAGGTAAACTTCATACGTATATAAATATCACAACCTTTCTATAAAACATTGGCAAACTTCCTGCATATAAAACACCATGACTTTTCTATAAAACGTTGGCAAACTTCATACATCGAAAAATCATTGCCGTCCTATAAAAAGAAAGAAAACGCCATACCTAAACACATATTTAACTATCTATAAATGTAGGCAAACCTCATACATGCATATGCATTGCATACTCACCTTCGTGGTACTTTTCATAAAAAGTAGTCTACTGGCCGTTTGATTTACTGGATTATTTCTGATAAAACAAATCTTTTCGTTTGACCAATATCTATGATATTAATTACCCTTTACTTTTCAAAAGTAAAACGTAGTTTTTTCATAGTGACGTCCTATATATACTTTCCTATTAAAATAGGTCACATTGTCTACATTGGCCTACTTCGTTTACTATGTTTACTAATTCCCGCCCCTTCGACGACTCTCCGTATAGGATAGAGGCCATGAAGAGAAATTTCATTTAGTTTTGTTACACCAACGAAATACGTCTTTGCTTTTGCCTCGCTCTTAAGATTGTTTCGTTTAGCTCTGAATTTCATATAGGCTGTGATTATATTAATCAGAGAAATGATATCAAAACTTTCGTGTATCCCATTCAATCAAACATTACATTCTTACATTAGTGATTACCCAACTTTTTCAACCAATCAGTTGCCTCAGATTGTCATATTCTTGAATCAATTATTCGTGAAGATTTTACTACCAGCACTCGTCACCATTAGGAGTGTGGCCTATCGATAAACCTATATATACTATCGATAAACCTATATATACTATAGATAAACCTTTATATATATATACTATCGATATACCTATATACACTATAGATAAACCTATATATACTATCGATAAACCTATATATACTATAGATAAACCTATATATACTATAGATAAACCTATATATACTATCGATAAACCTATATATACTATAGATAAACCTATATATACTATCGATAAACCTATGGTAAACACTAAGTCGGATAGAGGCTAACTCCATGCTCTCTCCCTTTTGCTTTCTTAATGGTGAACATTGATATTCACAGCCTCTATCCTTTACTTAATGGTGAACATTGATATTCACAGCCTCTATCCTTTACTTAATGAAACTACAAATACAAGTATTTTTGTTGTAAAACTTTACGGACTAACACAACTTTTATGAACTATAGCTTTAGTTGAAAAATGTATATGACGAAGCAATGTGTTACGCCTGCGGTCATCAGTCTATTTTGCCTCATAATGGCTTACCTTTTGTAAACATTTTGTTATCTTACTTTGCTATCTTTCTAAAACAATTTTTTTTTTGACAAATCGTGAGATTTTATATCAACACAAAACCGTGGAAAATGTTTAGAAATAAAGTATTTGAGACTGTGTTAAAGGGTAAAACGGCAACCCCGATTTTTTAAAAACTCGCTCCGTCCCGTTAGTTTTTCATATAACTTTCTGCATTTGTTCAATCACTAATATTAATTATAAGAATAGTATGAAACGCATTGTGTTTGCATATTTACCAGCAGGTGATTATATTGCACCAATATTATATTTAAACCTACGAAATAATAAAGAAGCAAATTGAAATAATTATATGCAAGCAGGTTTAAAGTCAAAATTATCTTAAATCGACATGTTGATTTTATGGTTTGATAACCACTTCAAGATTGCCATGTGTTCCTTTAAATAAAGCAGACTACAATTGTCTCATAATAACATGTTATTTAGTCCTCTCCACCAAACCGACACAACCCAGCGACCGAGCAACTGAATAGTGTATTTGTATACTTCTACCGGCACTGAAAACAGACAAAAAACACGGCACGCGAAAATTGGCAATTATCCTGGCACGCGAAAGCGGACATGTATCTCGGCGCGCGTAAATGAACAAGTATTCCGCCACTATCTATGGTGTAGATTGTTATACAAAGATCCAAGATGGTCGTCTATATGACGATATTGTACACGAATTTAATTAGAGTAGTTAATAAACTTGAAAGCTATCAGGCGTAGCAGGCTGACGATATATACGAATCATGTATGTAGGTAAGTGTTTGTATACGTGCAGTGTGTGGGTTTTAATCGATAAACTACGATTTACGACACTGTGGACAAGGAAGAACTTTTATGTTCTTATAAAAAAACGTATAAAAAATAAATTATGATGTCATCCTTTGTTGTTTGTTTACGTTTTAAATGATGGTATTATTGACACCAATACCTTATCTGTAACTTCTTTATTAAGTGTCGAGCCACTCAACATTATTTGAAAAATTGACAGACCGTTGGCGAAAATAGGTTTTAAGTTATTTGTTTGTTTGATAGTGTTTTAAGACATTTTCATATGACTGTTTAAAAAAAACACACGTATAAATGATCATAAATAGTATGGGGGTCGTTCGTCGTAAACTTTTCGCATTCCGCACGATAACTCCGAAAGAATGAGATTCACCCTCATTAAACTCCATAGGTACATTGCCATACGTGAGAGAAAGAACCCTATTGCTTTTGGGGCCAGTAGGTCAAAGATCAAGGTTACGGTGATCACAGGAAATGCTTTTAACATAAAAACTTTAGGAACCGGGGTTATAAAGCCCCGTTTGGCGGCGCTTTTGTTAGCACATGCTACGCCATGACGGTCTATTTGTTTTATGCTAGAGGCTGACGCCACCCCACCACACCCCCGTTTTCTGGGGTAGAACCAGTACTGTATACCCCCGCCATCCGTTAAAATCGACACTTTTTCATAAAATAATAAACAGTTGCTGAATAGGGGATTCATAATGAACCGTTATAATACACAGAAACAAAATGGACCTGACAACAGTTTTAAAGGAACTGGAAGCGATCTAGAATAATTATTCATTACCCTCTTATTTGTTACCCCTTATTCATTACCCCCTTATTCATTACCCCCTTATTCATTACCTCCTTATTCATTACCCCCTTATTCATTAACCTCTTATTCATTACCCCCTTATTCGTTACCCCCTTATTCGTTGCCCCATTATTTTTACCCCCTTATTCGTTACCTCCTTATTCATTACTCCTTCTTCATTACCTCCTTATTCAATACCCCATTATTCATTACGTACTTATTCATTACCCCTTATTCGTTACTCGTTTATTCGTTGCCCCATTATTTTTTACCCCCTTATTCGTTACCTCCTTATTCATTACTCCTTATTCATTACCCCTTATTCATGATCATCTTATTCGTTACCCCCTTATTTACCTACTTATTCATTACCCCCTTATTCATTATCCACTTATTCATTACCTCCTTAGTCATTGCCTCCTTATTCATTACCTCCTTAGTCATTGCCTCCTTATTCATTACCTCCTTACCTCCTTATTCATTACCCCCATATTCATTACCCTCTTATTCAGTACCACCTTATTCATTACCACTTATTCATTACCCATTACTCCCTTATTCATTACCCCTATTCATTACCCCCTTATTCATTACCTCCTTTCTCATTACCCCATTATTCATTATCCCTTATTCATTACCCTCTTATCCATTATCCTCTTATTCAGTACCCCCTTATTCTTTACCTTTTTATTCATTACCCCCTTATTCATTACCACATTATTCATTACACCCTTATTCATTATCCCCTTATTCATTAACCTTTATTCATTATCCCGTTATACATTACTCCCTTATTCATTACTCCCTAATTCATTACCTCCTTATTCATTACCCCTTATTAACTACCCACTTATTCATTACACCCTTATTCGTTACCTCCTTATTCGTTACCCCTTATTCGTTACCCCTTATTCATTACCCCCTAATTCATTACCCCCTTATTCATCACCTCTTTATCTATCACCCCCTTATTCATTACCCCCTTATTCATTAACCCCTTATTCATTACCCCTTATTCATTACCTCCTTATTCAGTACCACC
Organism: Cyrtodaria siliqua; assembly: GCA_037043455.1. NCBI lineage: Eukaryota > Metazoa > Mollusca > Bivalvia > Adapedonta > Hiatellidae > Cyrtodaria > Cyrtodaria siliqua. The sequence goes on from JAWPHD010003097.1 coordinate 160,213, forward strand.
TGATTCATTACCCACTTATTCATCACCACTTTATTCATTACCTCCTTATTCATTACCTACTTATTCATTACCCCCTTATTCATTAACCCCTTATTCATTAACCCCTTATTCATTACCCATTACTCCCTTACTCATTACCCTCTTATTCATTACCCCATTATCCACTAATTCATTACCCTCTAATTCATTACCCCCTTATTCATCACCACTTTATTCATCACCCCCTTATTCATTAACTCTTTATTCATTACCTCCTTATTCATTACCCACTTATTCATCACCACTTTATTCATTACCTCCTTATTCATTAACTCCTTATTCATTACCTCCTTATTCATTACCCACTTATTCATTACCCCCTTATTCATTAACCCCTTATTCATTACCTCCTTATTCATTACCTCCTTATTCAGTACCACCTTTTTCATTACTCCTTTATTCATTACCCCCTATGCATTACCCCCTTATCCATTACCCCATTATTCATTACCCCCTTATTCATTACCCCCATGTTTTATTTCCCCATTAATCATTACCCCTTATTCATTACCCCCTTATTCATTACCTCCTTATTCATTACCAACTTATTCATTACCCTCTTATCCATTATCCCCTTATTCAATACCCCCTTATTCTTTACCTCTTTATTCATTACCCACTTATTCATTACCTCTTTATTCTTTACACCCTTATTCATTATCCCCTTATTCATTAACCTTTATTCATTGCGTACTTATTCATTACTCCCTTATTCATTACTCCCTAATTCATTACCTCCTTATTCATTATCCCTTATTCACTACCCCTTATTCATTACCCCCTTATTCGTTACCTCCTTATTCGTTACCCCTTATTCGTTACCCCTTATTCATTACCCCTTATTCATTACCTCCTTATTTATTTTCTACTTATTCATTACCCCCTTATTCATTACCCCTTATGCATTACCCCCTTATTCATTCCCCTTATTCATTACCCCATTTTTCTTTACCCCTTATTCATTAGCCCCTCATTCATTACCCCGTATTAATTACCTCCTTGTTCGTTATCCCTTATTCGTTACACCTGTGTCCCTAAATATCTGCCATGCTACGCAGGCGACACAAATAGTAAGCCATAAACCGTTTGATCTTCTCGATTATTTCTGGTTTCTTAGTTTCATATTGTTTTCTTTTAAAATAGCTCACACAAGTGTGACGAACGACGACAGACGAAGGACGACGGCGAAAGTGATCCGTAAGTGTCTGCCATATTACGCAAGCGAAACAAAGTGTAGTACAACAACCGTTCGATCTTCTCGATTATTTCTGTTTTCTTAGTTTCATAGTGACGTCCTATATTGTAGCTCACCCAAGTGTAACGGACGACGACGGACGACGACGAACAACGACAGACCACGGACGACGGACAAATTAATCCCTACGTGTCTGCCATGATTGATATGCATGCTATGCAGGCGACACAAAAAGTAGGCCATTTCCCGTTTGATCTTCTTGATTATTTCTAGTAAATAAAGTCAAAACTGTTCGTTTGGCCCTCTATGATAATATTGACCCAAGACTTTTCAAAAGTAAAATGTAGTATCTTAGTGACGTTTAGCTCTGCTTTTCATACTCGTATAGACAATGTTTATACGTGTTTAGAATTATATTTGATGATCTGTCGCCATTGATATAAATGTATTTTGTAACTGTTGCTTATGCTGTTCATATGTATGAACCTAAGTGAATCTTTATTCAAGACGAGGCAGTTCCGATTGTAAACGAACATGACGAATAAGATCGGAAAATCTCCGCAATCGGCTTGTCTAAAACAATTACGAATACAATTTCAAAAATCCGATCTTTTCAATCCTGTTTTTCCCCAGCAAAACGCATATTACACGGGGTGAAATTATTGCCATTTACCTTTTTCATAGTCCTCTTTATAATTAAGTAAAGTTTATATCAATTGGTGGACAAAAAGATATAGGTAGAGCCTCTTTAAGCAGAAAAATTATATCAAAACGTTCGTGTATCCCATTAAAGCAAACAATACATTCTTACCTTAGCGATTACCCAACGTTTTCAACCAATCAGTTGCCGCAGATTGTCAAATGATTGCATCAATTATTTATGAAGATTTTACTACCAACATTCTTCACGACAAGAGTGTGACCTATAAAGAGACTATCGATAAACCTATGGTAAACACTAAGTCGGATAGAGGCTATGAAGAAATATCGTCACCATTAAGAAACCGCCATCGGTCGCTACGCTTCTCCCTTTCGGTTTCCTAATGGTAAAAATTTCTCTTCATAGCCTGTATCCTATTCTTAATGAAACTTCAAATACAATTATTGTGTTGTAAAACTTTATGGACCAAAACATATTTAATGAACTGTAGCTTTAATTTAAAATGGTATATTGTGAAGCAATATGTTACGCTGATGAACATCAGCCTATTGTGCCTCCTAAAGGTAGCATGTTGTTATCTCACCATCCTATCAAATTTCTAAATAAATAAATAAAATTAACAAATCGCGAGATTTTATATCAGCACAAAACCATAGGAAACGTTTAGAAATAACAGTATTTGAGACTGTGTTAAAGGGACACATGACAATCTTGATTTTTTAAAAACTCGCGGCGTCCTGTTAGTTTTTCACATAACTTCTTGCATTTGTTCAATCATTAATATAAATTATAAGAATAGTTATAAAGTGAATTGTTGTTTTTTCCATATTACTTACTGGTGATTATAATATATTGCACCAATGCTATATTTAAACATATATATGGCATATTGTATGTAATACACCCGCACTATATAGCAATACAACAGTTTAAAATATCTCGTATTCAACGATATATCACTGTAATTATTGCAACGTTAGGAGAGTAAGCAATGCAATGCGAAATATTTCAGTTGTGTGCATTATTTTCGCATTTTAGGGTATTAGAATAAAAATGAAATAGAACATCGCTTACGGTGAAATTATCGTTTAAATATATCACGGTTTGTCGTTCAAAATGTAAACAAGAACTTCACACGCCCTTCGGGCTCGTGCAATTAGTGTTTACAATTGAACTCCAAACCGTGATATATTACATGATAATTCACCGTAAACGATGTCCTATTTCTTAAATAACGAAGAAAACGGATTTTTTTTATTTAATTATATGCAAGCAGGTTTAAAATCAAAGTGATACTTGATAAGTAAAGCGACATGGTGATTTCAATGTTAGATACAAACTTGACGATTGTCATGTGCCCCTTTATATATAGCGTATTACAAAGTTTGCGAGCTGACTTTAATTGTTACATAATAACATGTTATTTAGTCCCCTCCCCCAAACCGACTCAACCCAGCAACCGAGAATTAGCTAATGTCTTCTTAATACTTCTACCGGCACTGAAAACGAGACAAATAACGCGGCCCGCCAAAAAGGACAAGTATCCGGACACGCGAAAATGGACAAATATTCCGGAATGCGGTAATATATAGGACACATTTCAGTGGAGATATCTTTATCATTTTTTTAAAATATAATTATGGTATAGTGTTATACAATATCCAAGACGGCCGCCTATGTTACGAGATTGTACATGGACGTATTTAATTAGTTAACTAATTAATTAATAAACGTGAAAGCTATAGGGGTAGCAGAGTGAGAGTATATACATAGGTACGTGTTTGCTTAAAACATACACGTATACGCGCAGTGTGTTGGTTTTAATTTCATTTTCGAGTCTCTGAACTAGGATTTACGACACAGTCGACAAGGAAGAACACTATTCATTGTAAACATTAAGACACATGTATAATGTCATCATTTGTCGTTTGTATACCTTCTAAAGTAAGTTATTATTGACACCAGTATCTTATCTGTATTTTTCCATTACGGTGTCAAGCCACTGTACGTTAGTTGAAAAATTGACAGTCCGTTAGCCATTCTGAAAATTCTTTGTACTATATTTTGTTTGTTTGATAGTGTTTTAAGCAGTTTTTATTCGACAGTTTGAAAAAAATGGGACGTATTATGGGGTTTGGCCGTCCATACGTCCGCACGACCGTAAACTTTTCGCATTCCGCAAGATAACTCCAAATGTATGAGACCTACCCTCATTAAACTTTATAGGTACATTGCCATAGGTAAGAGGATAAACCCTATTGTTTTTGGGGGCCATTAAGCCAAAGGTTAAGGTCACGATGACCTTATATGGAAATATGCATTCCGCACAATAACTTCAAAACCATAACACTCCTACTGATGAAACTTCATATGTACATTGACGTTGGCAATGAGAAAGAAATTATTGTCTTTCAGGCCAGTAAGTCAAAGGTCAAGGTCACGGTGACTTTATATGAAAATATGCATTTCGCACAATAACTTCAAAACCATAACACCTACACTCATAAAACTTCATAGCTGCATTTCCCTAGGTACGAGTTAAAACCCTGATGTGTTTGGGGCCAGTAAGTCAAAGGTCAAGGTCACATCGACCTTATATGGAAATATGCATTCCACACAATAACTTCAAAACCATAACCCTCCTACTGATGAAACTTCATATGTACATTGACGTTGGCAAGAGAAAGAACTTATTTTCTTTGAGGTCAGTAGGTCAAAGGTCAGGGTGACCTTATATGACAATACACATTCCGCCAAACAACTTTGAAACCATAACACACGCACTCATGAAATTGCATATGTACGTTGCCTTTGGACAGAGGAGGAACCCTGTTGCTTTTGGGCCCTAGGTCAAAGGTCAAGGTCACCAGTACATATTCCAAACGATAACTCCAGGATTATAATACCTACAATCATGAAACTTTGTAGATACATTGCCCTTGGTGAGAGGAGGAACTCTATTGCTTTTGGGCTTAGTAGGTCAAAGACCAAGATCAAAGACCTCATATGGACATGCGCATTCCAAATAACAATTCCGGAAAAATGACATTTATTAAACTTCATAGGTGCATTGTGCTTGGTGAGAGAAGAAAGCCTTTTACTTTTGGGTTCAGTGGGTCACCAAGGTCACATTGACATTGACAATGACTGAATCTCAAGACAGTTCCCCACTGTAACTTGTAACTTTTCGGACCTATAATTTTGAAACTTTACAGAAATAGTACCCATGTTAAAACAACAACCCCAGTTGGTTGTAAGCTTAGTAGGTCAAACGTCAAGGTCACTGTAACCTGATCAAGACAAATTCCTTCCCGAACTATTTGATATACAGTCTTAAAACGTTATACTAATAGTGATCTTGGTCAACCAACATCCCCTATCAGTTATCTTTTTGTTAGAAGGTCTAAAGGTCAGAGTTATATTGACCTGATACCTAGGAAATGCTCTTATCATAAAAAAACTAAGGAAACGGGCGTATAATTCCCCGTTAGGTGGCGCTCTTATTAGCACTTGTAAGGCCATATATGCCGGTCGATTGTTTTTTGTGCTAGAAGCAGACCCCCACCACTCCCCACCTCTCCCCACCCACATCCCCATTTTCTTTGGTAGAGCCAGTACTCAGGGAAGGGCCGTAACTAATGTTGTTAGAACTTGTGGCCCGACCCGTTTGCATATTATATGGCAATAAAATATGTTTAAATCAGTACTGTGTACATCCCGCCATCCGTTAAAATCAACACCATCTCATAAAATAATAAACGATTGCTGGATAGGCGACACATAATAGACCGTTATCATGCACAGAAACAAAATGGACACAACTAAGTTTTAAATGGATTGTAAGCGATCTGGAATGTGTGTTTCTTCTTATATGAGTACAACCATTAGAATGTGTATCAGTATATTGTAAAGCATGTGCATGTGCACTAAATCGGCCAGCATGTTCCGACCAGTTTGATAATAAATAAGTGCACTTACTCGACAAATCGGCCAACATGTTCCGGCCAGTTTGATTTTAAATAAGTACACTAACTCGGCAAATCGGCCAACATGTTCCGACCAGTTTGATTTTAAATAAGTGCACTTACTCGGCAAATTGGCCAACATGTTCCGACCAGTTTGATTTTAAATAAGTGCACTAACTCGGCAAATCGGCCAACATGTTCCGGCCAGTTTGATTTTAAATAAGTGCACTAACTCGGCAAATCGGCCAACATGTTCCGACCAGTTTGATTATACATAAGTGCACTAACTCGGCAAATAGGCCAACATGTTCCGGCCAGTTTGATTATAAATTAGTGCACTTAATCGGTGAACATGTACTTACCAGTCTGATTATGAATTAGTGCACTAAATCGGCCAACATATACATTCCAATTTGATTATGAATTAGTGCACTAAATCGACGAGTTCTTACCGGTTTTATTAATATTTGTCTGCAAATTGCGTACACATCTGAAGTTAACACCATATTCGGGAATAGCGAAGTATATTTTTATGGAAATATGTGTACAATAGGAAGTTCGAAATTGGTATCCGTGTCATTTGGTCACAGTTCAAGCTCCCTACAAATGAAAATTAATTTCCGATCAATAACTTTACTTTCAGTTAAGGGATTTTAACGAAATTTCACCACAACGTGCGGCTCATAGTAGAAAAAGCTATGGATTGTTGTTCGGCTCATTTTGGTCAAAAGTCAAGGTCACTGTAACTATATATTAAACGTTATTTTCACTTTTCCTTAAGGTATTTTAACAAAACCTCCACAACAACACGATGCTTTTTATTTGGGTCATTTGGTCAAAGTTCAAAGTCACTGTTATTTTAAATAGAAAGTTGGGTTCCGCCCAATAACTTTACTTTTTCATACGGGTTTTTAACAAAACTTAACAACATGCGGCTCATAAAAAAATGCTTGGGATTGATATCGGATCATTTAGTCAAAGGTCAAGGTCACTGTTCTGTTAGTTTATATTGAGACATTGATTTCCAATCAATACATTTGCTTTCCCTTATGAGATTTTACTAAACTTTTCCACAAGGTGCGAATCATGGTTTAAGACAGCTCGGACTTGTTATTCAGGTCATTTGGTCAACTATAAATTGAAAATTGGTTTTCGCTTAAGCAACTTTACTTTCCCTTGAAGAATGTTAACACATCTTCTCTACAAAGTACGGCGTGTAGTATCAAACCTCGGGATTGTTTATCGGGTCATTTGGTCAAAGGTCAATGTCACTGTAAATAAAAAATCGTTTCTGCCAAGTTACTTGAATTTCCCTTTAAGGGTTTTAACGAAAACTTCACAATAAGATGAGGCTTACGGAAAGGCGTGATTTTTATTCAGGTCATTTGGTCAAAATCTCACTGATAAATAAAAAAAAATGTTTTACACTCAACAATTTATTCTTCCTTGAGGGATTTTAAGGGCAACCACCACAAGATGCGACTTTTCAAAAAACAAAAACAGCAACAAAAAAGGGTTGCTTTTATCAAAGGTCAAGGTCAGTGCTATTTTAAAAAAAAGTTTCTTTCCCCTTGAGTTTAAGCCAGATTTTAACCACAAGGTCCGGCTCCAGATTTAAACCACAAGATCCGGCTCATGCAAAAATGCTCGGGATAAAAATATTTGGGACATGTGATCAGTTACTATAAATAAAAACAGTTTGTGCTTAATAACATTAGGGAAATTTTAACGAAACTTCAACACAAGGTGCGGCTTGTGAAAAGGAAACCCGGGATAGTTGTTCGAGTCACTTCAAATAGAAAATTGGTTTCCGCTCATTAACTTTACTTTTCTTGAAGGATATTGTTTATGAAATCTGGCAGGTGGTTTAAGTAAAATGATGCGGTAATGCATGTGTAACTTTTAGTTCGACTATTTTTAGAAAAAGGTGATATTTTCTATTTACCCCGGCGTCAGCGTCGTCGTTGACTCCCTCATCCCCGTTGTTTTTAGCTTAATTTTCGTACGCAAGTCCAATTATTTCAGCAATCACTCGTTATACAATTGTGAAACTTGGAATATGTCTTCAGTGCCATCAAGGACACAACATTTGTTGAGCCATGCTCCATAATTCTGTATTGCATTTTAACAAAATTATGGCTCTTTTTCACCTTTTAAATTCTGTTAAAAGGTTTTTGGCTAGTCCATGTATTTCAGTGGCCATACATCAGTGATGTTCGATTTGTTAGAATGGTGTTTTACGTCATTTTTAGCTCGCTGTGACGAACGTCCAGTGAGCTATTGCCATGACCCCGTGTCCGCGTCGTCAGCGTCGGCTGTATGCACCAGGTGAAAGTTTGTATATACCACTCTTCAACCCTTTCAGCTATAGCTTTCATGTGGTATGTAGCTTATCTAGGGAGAGGTCTTCCCAATCAACACCCCCACCTATCAGTTTGACCTTCGGTCAAGGTCAAGGTCATATTTTGACATTTTTTAATATTTTGTGTTTAACTCTTTAACCCTTCATATTTGTTATGTAGCTTATCTCGGGAGAGGTATTTCCGTCTACCGTCTACCGTCATAATCTCGATACTTAACAAATAAAAAATACGCTTGGGATTGCTTTCGAGTTAGCCTGGTTAAGGTCAAGGCCACTGTTACTGTTTCTTCATTTTAGTTACCGCTCAGCAGCTTTTGTTTCTCCTGTTAGCTTAATTATTTGCAACTAGAACTGAGTTGTTCTGACTTAATCCATCTGAAATCGTCAGTACACGTACCACGTGACATGCCGGCGTAGGCCATCTATGAGGCGAACGTTCAAGGTAATTGTAAAATTTTAGCAGCCACTTATCTACGTTCACGTAACTTTTAAATACATTCAGATACCGATCATGAGATCAAACGTCAAGGTCAAAGTGAAATTAACTTTACCAAAACATGGTTTCGACGCACTCACTCAAGTTTTATTATAACCTTTGAAGTATGTTTCCTCTATGTCTTTTTATATATATGCTGATATTACTATCGTAAGACCAACATATTATCCTTAATTTAACATTGAACATATTTTCTGAAGCAATATCTGATGTTGTGCATATCCCATCTTCACGAAACTTCTTAGTACGATAAATTAGTGTTTGTCCCTTGCTTTTTGGGTTAAATGATACAATTCAAGTTCACACCGAAAACTGGCATTGGAAATTGTATTTGCAAAAAATGGTATTTTGCATTATATTCATTAAGTGAGTGACCGGTGATGTAAAATCATCCAAGGCAGAAGGTCAACGGTCAAGGTAGCAACTTAATCCTTAAAGAAAATAACCCGCCAAATAACGACAAAATTGCACTTCAAAACGGTTTATCAAAACTCTATCCAGGTGTTCAGGTCATATAAATAGATGATCTTACAGGAGCACTCATTGATTATTAAATTTATTAAACGAGTTGTCAAACTGATATAATGCGAGGCTCTTGCCGAGCCTTATATAATTTTTGCTAACGAGTTTAATAAATTCAATAATGAATGAGAACGAATGTTAGATGATCTGTATTAGGTCCCTTATTATTTTTAATCTACATCAATGACCTGCCATTATCTATGGAAAACACAGTCACGGATATTTTTGCAGACGATACAACGCTTTCAACTTCTAATTCATCTCTTGTCGATGCTGCAAATTCACTCAATAATGACCTTATCAACGTCAACGCCTGGTGCGATACTAATCGCATGTCTATCAATGCATCAAAAACAAAAATAATGTATCTCTCATCTAAGAACAAAATACATCATATTTATCATAATGCCCCTTCTATTCAGTTCAAAGATGAAACTATTAATTGTAGTTACGAAGAAAAAATACTCGGTGTTACAATTGACAATACCCTCTCTTGGAATACCCAAATTGATAAAGTTCTGAAAAAATGTAATTCATTGTTATACCTGTTATCTCGCATAAAGATTTACCTTTCTATACCTATGCGCAAATTATTTTTCAATTATTATATCTTACCCCATCTTGATTACTGTTGTGTGATATGGGGAAATTGTAATACTTCTCTCGAAGATAAACTTGTAAGGTTCCAAAAAAGAGCTGCACGACTTATCCTAGATAAAGATTTCGATACTCCTTCCGTGGAACTTTTTACCGAACTCAGTTGGATGACATTTCCCGAAAGAGTTATATTTCAAAAAGCAATCATTATGTTTAAAACAGTAAATGATCAGGCCCCTGATTATCTTAAAGACGCATTTACTCTAACTTCAAATGTCCATATGCGGAATCTAAGATCATCATCAAATCTTCAGCTATATTCCCCCAGACCCAATAGTGAGTTATTCAGAAAGTCATTTGCTTATTCAGGCTCTAAAGTATGGAACTCTCTTCCCCACCATATACAAAATGCCCAATCTGTAAATCGATTCAAAACATTGTATTTACAGTGGATTCACCATCCGATATATTAGTAAATGACTAAGTCTTGCAGTTCTATTTAAACATATTTCCATTTACTGAATATACCACTTTAAATGCATTTTTACTTGTAAATATTGTATATATTGTATTGTTGAGGGCCTCATGGTAGATTGACTAGTTTCAAATGAGTTCTCTCGTTAAATAAAGTCTATATTATTATTATTATTATTCTATTTATCACATAACTCGCATATCCACTTTTATTGCATTTAGCTTGTCGCATTAACACGCGAAACCGACATAAACCGTGGGAATTGGATTATAGTCATTATCGATTTTTTTTTTGACAGCGCATACTAGGCTTATTTGCATACTTATATGACTAGTGGTATATCGAAAATTAAAATTCTCAAAATATGTAAGTTATTTTTATATACCCCGATGTAATGGTATACATCTTTTTGAAATGTGCCCGTTGATGACGGGATAGGAATTTAAACCAGATCTTTAAAACATTATCTGCTTAATATATTGGGTTCTGCGCAGGTCTCTCGTAGCTATTGTGCGACACTGTTCATGCACTTTGTTTTTTACCACTTTTGCATGTATAAACATTTACATTACAATATCAAATGTTAAGTTTGCGTGTACTTATTTGTTCAAAGATGAGTTATCTTTTAAAAGCATCGAGTAAGGTGTTACTGAACGTTTACCAAAACCACGGGATCATTATATTTTTTTTATAGTTATACAGTATGTGTAAGAAAAGATTTGTTTTTCATTGTGTAACCTACTAGTCGTCACCGAAAGAACATCTTTAACGCTACAGAGTCTCTATTATAACTGGTAATAACTCATGAACATGTGATGTAGTTTGAAATCGAGGAACACCGCAATAGTCGGTATATAAGGCAGAAATCGATGCGTAAAATATCACATTTTTATTTTGCCTTTGTACAGGTAACAGCGATAAAAATATGGCTTCAGAATACACTGGTCAAAATTGCTAACCGGTCATTTTATTATTTGGAATATTATATCAAATATTGTATATTTTGAGTTGATATTTCAATCAAATAAATATGAGCAGCAAACAAAACAATCAATACACTTTGTAACTTCAAAATCCGCACTTCCGGTCTCGTGGCTTATTTTGGCGCGAAATCGCATTATTCTCCCGTGCTGCACGAGGTAAGATTTGAACATGTGTTTGTGTTCTCGGAATTGTTTATCGTTTCAATCCCAAAAAAAAACTTACTAAAAATTAAATAAAAAATGCGTCGCATGACAACGGAAGAGCGTGGACGGGCCGTCGGTATGATTATTGCTGGTACTTCGATTCGGCAGGTAAAGGAAATTGCGTAATTTGTTCATTTTTATTAGCTCGACTATTCGAAGAATAAGAGAGCTTATGTAATCACCCCGGCGTCGGCGTCGGCGTCGGCGTCCCACATCAAGGTTTGCGTGTAAGCTGTGTTTACAAGTCTATATCTCTAACATTTCTTATCCTACCACAACCAAATTTGTTCATGGGCTTCCTTGTAGCATTATCTTAAGGGCTGCATAAGCAATTTTAGTTCCTGTAACCCATGGGCTCCCATGGAACCCAAATTATGATAGCCCATAAAATGTGCCCCATTTCACATCAAATTTTGCGTGTAAGCTGAGTTTACAAGTCTATATCTCTTACAATTCTTACCCTAGCACAACCAAATTTGGCCATTAGCTTCCTTATAGCATTATCGTAAGGGCTGCTTAAGTAATTTTGGTTCCTGTCACCCCTGGGCTCCCATGGAACCCAAATTCTGATAGCCCTTAAAATATGTCTGTTTCACATCAAATTTTGCGTGTAAGCTGTGTTTACAGGTCTATATCTCTTACATTTGTTGTCCTAGCTAAACTAAATTTTGGAATTGGTTTCCTTATAGTATGTTGTAAAGGGTTGGATAAGTAATTTTGTCTTCCTCAAATTCTTGGCTCCCATGGAACCCAAATTGTGATGGCCCATAAAATGTGCAATAAAGGCAGATCAAGGTTTGCATGTATGCATGTATATATCTATAATTTTGGTTTGGGATTTGTTATAGCATTATGCATCTTATTACTTCGCCCATATTGGGGCATGGGCTCCCTCCTCTCACCCCCCTCCCCCACCCCATTACCCCCCTACCCCCACTCCCCTCCACACCTTTTTTTTTTTTTACATATTTCTGTGTTGTTTTAGTCAGTTCTTACATATATATGTTGTAACCCTCCCCACCCCCACCACGACACACCCCACCCCCCCAACCCGCCCCATACTTGGAACTTTTTTTTTTCTCCCCCCACCACCCCACTTGAAATTATTATAATTTTTACATATTTCTGTGTTGCTTTTGTCAATTCTTACACATATAAGTTGCAACCTCCCTCCCTCACAACCCACCCCTCTCACCCCATCACCACCACCCCCCCCCCCCCATACCCCCCCCCAACCCGCCCCATACTTGGAACTTTTTTTCTTCTTCTTATTTCATATTTGTTTGTTGCTTTAGTCAATTCTTACTTCTTACACACATATGTTGCCCCCTCCGCCCCCTCCGCCCCCTCCGCCCCCACCCCCCGCCCCCTGCCCTTCCCCCACCCAATCCCCACTTGAAAATCTATTTTTTTTATTTCATTTGTTTACATATGTCTGTGTTGTTTTAGTCCTTTCTTACACATATATGTTGCAACCATCCCCGTCCCCCCCCCCGCCTCTCACCCCCTCCCAACCCCCCCCCCCCCCCCCACACACACACTTGAAACTTTTTTTTTTTACATATTTCTTTATTGTTTTAGTCAATTCTTACACATATATGTTGCCCCCTCCCCACGCCCCCAACCCACTCCCGCCTTTCCCCCCGCTCTCCCCCACCCCCACCCTCACTTGAAACTATTTTTTTTAACATATTTCTGTGTTGCTTTTGTCAATTCTTACACATATATGTTGCCCCCTCACCCCCCACCCCACCTAACCCGCCTCTCTCCCCCCCCCCACCCACCCACCCCCACCACACTAGATTTTTTTTTTTTACATATTTCTTTGTTGTTTTAGTCAATTGTTACACATATATGTTGCCCCACTCCCCCCCCCCCCCCACCAACTAACTCCCGCTTCTTCCCCCCGCTCGCCCCCCCCCCCACCCCACTTGAAACTTTTTTTTTTTTTTACATATTTCTTTGTTGTTTTAGTCAATTCTTACACATGTTACCCTCCCCACCCCACGCCTCTACCCCATCCCCACTCAAACACAATTTTTTTCATATTTTTGTGTTGTTTTGGTGAATAATTACATAGCTTCTTACACATATATGTTGCCCTCACCACCCCCACTCCCCCCACCATCCACCCCAGCCACTCTCCCACCCCCACCCCCACCCCGCACCCCACTCAAAACTCGATTTTTTTATTTTTGTTACATATTTCTGTGTAGTTTTGGTCAGTTCTTACACTTAGTTATGTTGTGCTCCAAACCCCACCCCACATTGTTGTAGCCTTGTTTTCTGATGGTATATACTAGCTATAAATTTATTATTCTCCGAAAAATCGAATAGTCGAGCTGCGCTGTTCTCCGACAGCTCTTGTTAATTTATTTAATCGATTTTCTACGTTTTATTTTCTCTTTTTCAAGTCCAGTATTGTGTATTATAATATTCCTCATCCTTCCGGCAGGTTAGTTTATTCATAAGTTTACTTGTCTGTCCGTCCGTCCGTCCGTCTCTTCGTTTGTTCGTTCGTACATGATTCTGTCTAACCATGTTCATTATTTCTGAAAAAGTCGCAAGCATGAGTTGTATTATATGTATAGGTAGCCAGAACAGTCAACAGAAGTTTTTCAACAATTCACGACCTTTGGCTCAAGTACAATCGCACCGGAAGTGTTGATGACCTTCACCGAAGGCCAAAAAGACGTGTGACAACGCAGCGTCAAGATCGCTACATCCTTGTAACACACCTTCGTAATAGAAGAATAACAGCGACTGATACTGCCAGACGTTTAATAGGCGTCCATAATAGAAACTTGAGTGATCAAACAGTACGAAATCGACTACGGATCATGGGATTGAGAGCGAGAAGACCTTTTGTGGGATTAGTATTGACTGGAAGACACCGGCGAATTCGTCTTCAGTGGGCCAGAAGGCATTTGAGGTTCACCAGAGCAGACTGGGCAAATGTCGCCTTTACAGATGAGTCCAGATTTAATCTTCAGAAGTCCGACGGTAGAGAGCGAATTTATCGACGACTTGGGGAACGATATTCGGATAATTGCGTCAACGAAAGATCTCATTTTGGAGGAGGGTCAGTGATGGTTTGGGGAGGTATTAGTTTGCACACTAAAACTGATATGGTGGTTGTTCGAGGAAACCTGAACGCAGACCAATACCAGCAACAAATACTCCGACCAACGCTTATTCCCCATATACGCGCTAACCGTGGGATGACATTCATGCAAGACAATGCACCTTGCCATACTGCAAGAACTATCCGTCAGCTACTTCAGGGCAACAACATTCGAACAATGGAGTGGCCGCCATGTAGTCCGGATTTAAATCCAATCGAACATGTGTGGGACGAAATCGACCGTCGTGTGCGACAGTTACCAAGGCAACAACATATTGCTGACCTCACAAGGGACATAGTCAATGTTTGGAATAACATACCTCGGCGTTTTCTACATAACTACATTAATTCCATGCGACAACGCTGTTTAGCTGTTGTACGCGCAAACGGCGGTCATACGCGATATTGATTTTTGTAAATTTTGAAATTACTGGTATCTATGAATTTCGATAAAATAAACTTCTTTGAAATTCATAAAATACTTTGCTTTACTGATGTGATTACTTATAGAACATTTTTCAATACATTTATTTCCAATTTCACATATATTTTTTTTTTCTGAGACAAATAAATAAGAAAATAACAAGTGATCGGTTAGCAATTTTGACTAGTGTATATGTGAAGACAAATTACTTGCCCGGAACGGTATGTTTTGATATATGACCAATGCGTTTCATTTACAATGAGACGCTTGCAGCAGTGTTCAATAACATTGTAACATTAGCCTCATGGTTGTATTATATATTAACAACCTGATTAACGTTTGTCTCATTTCAGGAATAAAATATAGTGATCAGTCCGAGGAGTTTAGCACCAAGGCAACATCTCTCAACACCGTACCGAACCCACTTCAAAACTGGGACCTATCATATATAACACAGCAAGATGTCGGTTGACCGGAAGGATGACCGGACGCTGGAAGAGCGCCTGGCCACCATCGAGTCGCAGAACACCGCTATCATGTTAGCTCTCCAGAAAAAGAAAAAAGACAACACTATGTTTGTGAGTAGTCATTTAATATATTCTATGAGTGAGAAATATTAATCCATCTTTCAAAATTATCGCGCGGTGAATAGCCCATTTCATTTGGACATTTCATTCGGACTTTCGCCTCATGTTCATTTTATCATTTTTTGTTCATGTTCATTAAAGGTCTTCATCATGATCACTGCATTGTTTCAGGTGCTATCTCGCTCGAATTGAATTGAATGTTGTTTAACGGCTCATCAACACAGTACAGGTTATTTGGAGCCGCCCCAGAGAGAGGGGAAGGATACATAGGAATCCGGGAACCTGCCCTACTCTTATTATCGAATAGATTCCTATGGTTCTTTAACGTGCTCGGAGGATAGACCGATACACGGGACCGCCCGGTTTACGTCCCCATCCGACGGACGAGGCTAAGAAAATCTCGCTCGAATCAAAAGAGCAGTGGCAGAAAAACAGTAAACGTGGCTCCAGCGTAAATGGAGTTTCTACGATAGAATTTGTAGCAACTCTGCAGTTCAGGGTGAAACGGTTCTAGGCCCATTTTCCATATTTTATCTCGATGTACATGGAAGATGAGCCTGGTATGTTCATGCCTGTTAGGCGTCATATAACCTTTTCATGTGTTGGTGCGCCTTAAAACCCAATTCAATTCGGACTTTCGCCGAACGATCACGGAAAATATCGAGGTATCTCCGAGTAGCCAAATAGGTCAACTAGTCAAACACTGGTAGGCACATTAAATATTCGTAGTGGCGGTGCACAGTGCAACCCTTCTATTAAGGATCCCTCCCCTATTATAATTCCAGGAACATAAAACAAGGCCGGTATGTCAAACAACATGTATACATTAAGGTATAATATAATGCCAGCTTAATTTACGTTTCATTTACTGTGTGTAGCCGCCGAGACACATTAATTCTGAAGTAATCGACATAAATATTAAATCTTGCAATTTTAAAGTCTAGTTTTCACGGGTAATTAGCTTTTCCTTTCAACGTGTATACGAATGGTTGCATAGATAACCAAAGCACGTAAATTGCTATTTAATGGTCGTATCCATATAGCCCCAAGCATCTTGGTCACCAGCTTATGGTTACGAGAGTATATGTACACAGCTTATACATAGACTCTTTTCAAATTGAAATTTAGAACAGTTATTCAAAATTCTAATTTCAGTTTTAAACGCATCAGTCTACTTAAAATGTAGCGCACTATGTCAGCGATCATTTTAGATGATAATTTATTCATTGATTTTTTGGTATTATATGCCGATAATAGAGTTATATTAACTGAAGCCAAAGGAAGTGCAAATATCGTCATTGAATATAATGTCAATAGTAGTTATACAAGCCGAACAAGACATGTAGCATTCAAGGACCACAGTTAACCAAAACCAGGTATAGAAACAAACAATAATTACAAATATGAATAAAAGGCAAGATATGACATCACCAACATCATACAATTTAACAATAGGGCTACTGCCTTGGAATGGCAAAGAAGGTCGCTGGTGGGGACGGATGGGTGTGTGTGGGGGGGGGTGTGGGGGGGGGGGTGTGGGGAGGGGGATGTGGAGTTGGTTAAACCAGGTTTTAGGGTATCCAAATCTCACTTTTAACATATTGTCATCCCAATAAAACGGTAGTGTAAATAAAGATATCCCCGCCAGGTTATATTCTCTAACAAACAAGGCAACATTAATAGGCAATATAAGTATTTCACACAGATGAATATAAAAACAAACGCACGGAAAGCCACAAAGCATATACTATATGACTTGGCATAAGCCAAGACATATTAAATGCTTGTACACTGAACGTTTACGTTTATAATGAAAAACAGAAGTAAGAAGAAAGCACGAAAATAAGTTAAGCTAAGCCCGAGTCGCGGTGATATAAGAGCACAATTATATGAATATTCTTTCCCCTATTTTATGACCTAACTTACTAAAGTGGAGCCCATTAAACTACGAAATACCATTAAACGTTTGGGGGATGTGTTAAAGAAAGAAAATACTGAAAGTATGTCGTGCGGTAAATTGGATGAAATTGTATCTTCTTTGTATATCTTCTTTGTAAAGTAAAGACACAATCATGTGGTAAATAACCATTGTTTGCGAGCTGTTGTGGTATAACTTGAATTTAAGGATTTCCTTATAGATGGTTACACAAAGTTAAAGGCTTTACCTAAATATGGTGACCCAGTTAAATTGAAATAATCTTCACTAAAGCCCTATTCTCATAGCAACGTATTAAACCACGTTTAAAGGAACAAAGGTATAACAAAGGAAATAACCATATAGGGATAGTTTGAACACATAGACTATACTCTCACACCCGAGTCAGTACAGTTTAAAATGATCAATATTTCAAGACATGCGCATTATAATCATCACCTTAAACAAGAAAAAAAAAGAATTAAAAAAGAAAATGTCTACACGTATTTAATAATCGTCGACTTCAATTGTCGTTATTTTATAGCTAATACCAAAGACATGCACACTTTGTTTTGTTAAGACAACCTTTTGAAAAAGATTCAATGTATTTCCATGATCTTATTCTATACTTTTCGCGTGATACGCATAGATAGCTATTATTCAGAATAACCTCACTACCAATGTTCAGTTGGTTATTATATTACCACGTTCAATGTTACCTCGTTCAACACGTTCAATGTTACCGCGTTCAATGTTAGAATTTCAATTAAATGGGTAGAAAGTATCATATCTAACAAGTTTCGTTCCGTCGCTATAACTTCCGGTTTATAAATACTAATGAGGTTCATTTGTTTTCCTTAAAATGCAAATATCTCAAAGGGTTCTCTCTTACGGTAGGATTCAATTCTTACTAAGAGTTCCAGCTTTCTTCTGCAGCACTCTGGGTGCGCCGCCAGATTCGTTCAAGAACCGATTAGCTGTTGCAGGCATGTTTGCCTACATTGGAAACTAATATCCTCTGTCCCAGTGACTTCCAATTTACGCCAAAGGGACTGTGAGTTGTCCTAATTTCAGTGTTAATTCAGTTGAGTTGTACCCTTCCCAAAGATCGCAATTTCGGGCCTGAAATTAGTTACAGTGATTTATATTTGCCTACATATCTCAATTGTGTGCTGTTGCCGACTGTACCCATAGCTGTTAATGCTACATCATATGCTAGCAGCGGCCAAAGAATTCTATGCAGAATCGTCTACCATTCTCATATGTCAACCCATCTCAAATGTCAACCCATCTCACATGTCAACCCATCTCAAATGTCAACCCATTCATCCATCTATACATTGTGCCTATATTTTCAAGATGTTATTGTTGTATTTATTTATATTGTGTGTAGGTACGCATTTCATACAGATTCCGTTGACAATCGTTACCATCGTTACCATCCATCCCCTCCACAACACCACTCACTATTGCTTATTATCTGAAAATGTCTTCTTTCTTATTTGTTCGTATTGATATGTCGAAGAGCATACCACTGCCTTTTCATTCATTTAAATATATAGATGCATTTTATGAGGAAAAATGCCTCAGTTTTTTCTGGAGGTTTATGACTATTGTCCGACAGCTTTTGTTATACAACTATCTACTTCTGTTGAGGTCAATGGTTAAAACTATTCATCCAAGGGAGTGACCCGAAGTCTCGGTCAATAGTTTACTGCTAAGGGTCAATAGTCATTCCCGAGGATGAATAATTTTAACTATTTGCTGAAACAGAAGTAGATAGTTGTTTTATTATATTGAATCGTATAAACTGCATTAGTTTGCTTACCTTTTGCTTACGTGTTTACATGCATGACGTCACGTGACGTCACGTCATGGGAAAGCGTCATTATCAGACTACTGACCTGCAAAAAAAAGACTATTGACCGCAAAACCAGATTGAACCGGATAGGAAACGTTGTAAAGTCAATAGTTCATACTAATGACTTACACGTGATTACCTTATAGCCAATGAAAACTACGTATTTAAAATGATATATAATAATTTGTAATGTTCAACGTTACTTTAATCATGCCACCTTCTATACATTTCGTTTTTGATAAACGGTTCGATGAGCACAATGATTAACTAAGGTTTATGAATTATAAAAAATTAAAATGAACTTGATCTGAACTTGAATGACTCTGAAATGGAATGTTTATGTAAAAATCACCTAATAACCGGAACTATGAATGTAATGACGTAAATGTTTGTTTGTTTTTTATTTCAACACATGTAAGGTTATATTTTTTGTGGTGGAGGCAGACCACCCACTTTTTCTGGGTTTAACTACAGTACTTTACAACTCCCGCCATCCGTAAGAATCAACACTTCCTGACGTAAATCGTAAATGTAAAACTGTCCGTGACGTCAAGTTAATACACGTTTTCTGGCGTTTTGTCGAAGAAGGGCCATTAAATTTTCATTTGCGCCAGTCAGTCCGTGGTTCTTTCAGTCCGTCGTCACTTTCACCATTAAGCTAAGGACAATGTGTATGGCCATAATATCTAGGCCAAGTTCCATAACCAGCCAGATAGCACATATACTCTAGGATATGTGGTCCTTGGATTTTAAAAAATAGAAAATTCTTGCGGTTTCCGCTCAATAACATTTATAATTCTTGATGAAACTTGCGATCAATGCATATGTTCGATAACCAGTCAGATCGGACATGAAATGCCGGAGTTACGACTCTGGGATATTATTTTTAATTTTCCGATGGAAATTGCTGTGATGGGATTCCGATCACCATTTTGTTTGCATCAGTTTATACTAAGGTATGACAAAATTCGGCTTTGTGATCCGAGCTTTTACCACATATCAACTATTTTTTAGCTCGACTATTCGAAGAATAAGAGAGCTTATGTAATCACCCCGGGGTCGGCGTCGGCGTCGGCGGTGGCGTCGGCGTCCCACATCAAGGTTTGCGTGTAAGCTGTGTTTACAAGTCTATATCTCTTACATTTCTTATCCTAGCACAACCAAATTTTTTTCCTTATAGTATGTTGTAGCAGTATGCATCTTATTACTTCACCCATATTGGGGCATGGGCTCCCTCCTCCCCACCTACCCCCCGCCCCCACTCCCCTCCACACCTATATTTTTTTTTTGTTTTTTTTGTTTTTTTTACATATTTCTGTGTTGTTTTAGTCAATTCTTACACATATATGTTGCAACCCTTCCCGCACCGCCCCCCCCACCCGCCTCTCACCCCCCCCCCCCCCCACCCCAGCCAAAATTGAAACTTTTTTCTTACATATTTGTTTGTTGTTTTTAGTCAATTCTTACACATATATGTTGCCCCCCTCCCCACAACAACAACCCACATACCAGCCTCTCATCCCCACTTGAAAATATCTATATATATATTTTTTTAACATATTTCTGTGTTGTTTTAATCAATTCTTACACATATATGTTGCAACCCTCTCCGCCCCACCCTCCCACCACCCCCTGCCTCTGACCCCCCTCCCCCCCCCCCCCCCACTTGAAACTTTTTTCTTTTTTTTTAAAATATTTCTTTGTTGTTTTAGTCAATTCTTACACATATATGTTTGCCCCCCTCCGCCTCAAACCCACTCCCCCCTCTTACACTTATATGTTGCTGCCCCCCCCCCCGCACCCCCCCCCCACGTTTTTGTTTTTTACATATTTCTTTGTTGTTTTAGTCAATTCTTACACATATATGTTGCCCATTCCCCCACAACAATACACGCCCGCCTCTCACCCCCCGCTCCACCCCCCCACTTGAAAATCTATTTTTTTTTACATATTTCTGTGTTGTTTTAGTCAATTATTACACATATATGTTGCAACCCTCCCCGCCCCCACCCCACATCCCCCGCCTCTCACCCCCTCTCCCCCCACACACTTATATGTTGCCCCCTCCCCCCCGCCCCAAACACACTCCCGCCTCTCCCCCCACCGCTCCCCCCACCCACCCCCACTTGAAACTTTTTTTTTTTACACATTTCTGTGTTGCTTTTGTCAATTCTTACACACATATGTTGCCCCCTCCCCGCCCCCCCCCCCCACCCCACCCCACAACCGCCTGTCATCGCCCCCCACTTGATTTTTTTTTTACATATTTCTTTGTTGTTTTAGTCAATTCTTACACATATATGTTGCCCCCCCCCCCCCCACCCCCCTCCCCACCAACCCACTCCCGCCTCTCACCTCCGCTCCCCCCTCCACTCCATCTTGAAACTCTTTTTTTTTTTTTTACATATTTCTGTGTTGCCTTTGTCAATTATTAAACATGTTGCCCCCTTCCCCCCGCCTCCCCTCCCCCGTCACTCCCAACACCCACACCCCATCCCCACCCCCGCCACAATCAAAAACTCGAAACTAGAATACTTTTTTTTTTGTTTTACATATTTCTGTTTTTTTGTCAATTCTTACACATAGCTTCTTACACATAATGTTGCTAACTCACCACAACGCCCTGCTTCTCTCCCTCCCCCTCCCTCTCACCCCCACCCCCACTCGAAACTCCCACACACACTTCCCGCCTCCCACACACTCGAAACCCCCACACACACTCTCCGCCTCCCACACACTACTACCCCCCCACCCCCCCACTGGAAATTTTTTCTTCTTTTTTTACATATTAATTTCTGTGTTTTTGTCAAGTCTTACACATTCTTGCAACCCCCCCCCCACCCCCCCCCCCCCCCCACCCCCACCCCACCCACCCACTCTCCTCAATCTATTTTTTTGTTTTAATTGTTTTTACCATATTTTTGTGTTGTTTTGGTGAATTATTACATAGCTTCTTACACATATATGTTGCCCTCACCCACCCCCACCCCGCACTCCCCCCACCATCCACCCCCACCTCTCTCCCACCCCCACCCCGCACCCCACTCAAAACTCTTATGTTCTTGTTTTTCACTTATTATGTGTGATTCAAAGTAAGCATCAAAGTTATCTCCAATTTATATAAAACAGCAGTGTTCACATTAAATAAGAATATTATCAAGGACAGGGATAACCTTCATTAACTATTCTGGGTTTCGAGTGATAAAAAACGCAAAAACAATTGACATTAATCTTGTCATTATAATGAAATAACGAACCGAAGTTTTAAATTTTAAAATTATCTCCCTTTATATTGAAATAAGAACAAAATTATAATTTCTGTAAAGCAGGTAAATTAAAACACTTTTTTTTCCAAATATCGTTTTAAAAATGATTTCCTGCATATACTTGTTAATTATTTTAATTATATAATTAATGGCAGCTGAAGCACATAGCCTTGAATCTGCTCAATGGGATTTACCATGTTATTTATATGCTAAACTTATTTCTTCAGTATATATGGAAAAAGAAACGCATAATCAGAAAATTGTGTAGATTACACTATATAATTCCACGTAATATTCCAGATATATCTCAACGTATTTTGTACAACAAGGGGCTACAACTAATTACAGAAAGGACAACTCTGTCATGTAGTAGACCTTTTAGTCAAAGTATACACTGTTACACAAAATTCATAAATGTTGGAAGTTTCGCTTGAAAAGGTCAAGCCATTTCAATATTGTGTTTAATGTTAAGCGATTGCAACGTTTAAAGCCTACGTTTGCTCACCTACTTCACTTGTAGCATGGTCACTGATTATTCACTTAAGTGTTTCATTTCTTCATATTTCTTCGTAACAATTGCCATAGGAATAGTAATTTATATTCTAATATCAAAGGTCATGGTCACAGTCAGGGTGCTCAAAGGTCAAGATAAATAGATAATTTTATTTCAAAATTCCAGTAGACTGAGCCCATGCGGGTAATACATGGTAACAGTTAAAGAATTGAATTGAATTGGATTTTATGGTCGCACCAACAGCTAAGGTCATATGGCGACTTTCCAGCTTCCACTGGTGGAGGAAGACCCCAGGTGCCCCTCCGGGAAATTTTCGTGCACGGGCGGCCACCTGGGTAGAACCACCGACGTTCCGCAAGCCAGCTGGATAGCTTCCTCACATAAAGATTCCTAGGCCCCTGAGGGATCGAACCTACAGCGGTGAGGGGCAAGTGATTGCAAGTCAGAGACTCTAACCACTCGGCCACGGACGCCCCAGGACAGTTAAAGAAGTATGACATCACAATGAAAGACAGCATATGCATGTACACACTTAATGTGCACTGACGAGACGGTGTTTGTAAATGTTCATGAATATTTGTATATTAACACAAGTTAACGTAAGAATATTTATAATACACATATCTATATACGTAAGAATATTTACACATATCTATATTAACACAAGTTAACGTAAGAGTATTTATAATACACATATCTATATTAACACAAGTTAACTACACTGAACATGTTATACAAAAACCTATCTACAAGTTGATATTTATACATGGCGTAGTCGCTTGCTTCTTGTTCGCAAGGTTTAAGTTGTGTTTAATTTAATACGGATAACAAATATAGGGAAAATGAAACGCGATCATTACGATTTCAATTCCCAAATCAGCTTATTGCCTTTAATACAGTAGCGCTGCTTGATTGAACCTGTAAATAATAGGACAAAGGATAAGGTAAAATGTAAATAATACGGACAAAGGATAGATCGGCCCAACACTTTAGGTCACACAATGTAATAGTCTATTTTTGATGACTGGTTATTCAAAAATAACGCAAACAAAGCTGACGGCTTAACCCTTTCGCTGCCACAGTCGAAAACACTGATCAAGACCACTCGGTAAGAATGTTCAAATTTTAGCAGACGACACTTGAAATTTGGCGGCGAAAAGGTTAATGGAACTGCGATAAAAAAACAAGTGTGTATTAACTAGTTTATAGTGTATGCTGTTTAGTTAGGTTATCATAACAATTACAGTCTGTATGTGTCCAATGATTACGATTTAAAATTAAACTTTCGGTAGTTGGTCTGCGAACACTCCACCCCTACCCAGTGATTTGGGAAAAAAAGCCATAAAACGTCAATAAGCGTGTTTTTGTTGATTGTGTTTGTTAGTTACATAAAAGCTGAAACAACTGTCTAATATGGTTGATATTTTTTAAGCGATGTAGTTATTAATATAGGTAAATTAACATCTGCAGAAAGTATAGAAGACAAAGAATACACGTAAACTTTTGTGTTGCATTTGTTTTAACATCTGACCAAATTGTCGGCCATAAAAATAGAACCGCGATTCGCACTAGCTAGTTTTATGAATGGCGTACCGATAAAAGTTGCACGCACGAGAACAGTTTGAATACAGTTGTTCTATGGTCACGTGCACAAGTCTGGTTTGTTATCGGTTGAATTTATATTTGTTTCGTGACGTTGCTAGTTGTGTATTATTATGTCAAGTGTTACAGTTTTGTATTCGTATTATTTCTACGTCTATGGGAAGCCTTTAGTATGATACCGTTATCAACGAATGCACCACATACGTGTATCACACTCAACAGCTTTAAAGGGACAGGAGGCGATCTGGAAGAATAAGGAGTGTCAGTCCAAACACGAATAAAACCATCATAATTCGTTTCCGTTGCATATTCAATGCACATATGCACCAAACTAGGCACCTTCAAAGAATCGATTTAATTATTGTTAATGAAATATTTTTATTTAGAAAACTCGACGACTCGGTTGGTTTTGGAGCATAAATAATTAATATTAACTTCTATAATAGTTTAAGGCTATAATAAATCATTGTTTTGTGATCTTTGCGGAACGTCGGTGGTTCTACCAAGTACCCGCCCGTGCACGAACATTGCCCTGAGAGGCACCTGGGGTCTTCCTCCACCAGTGGAAGCTGGAAAGTCGCCATTTGACCTTAGCTGTTGTTGCGACTATAAAATTCAATTTAATTCAATTGTTTTGAGATCTAACTATGCTGTTATTTTATACATGTAATATGTACTACAGCTAGAAATATGAACCTCATTTGAATTAATATTGATGATTTAAAAATAAAAAGCACCGTCTCATAGTATTTTCCAGTCTAAATTATTTCATAAATAACTCAACTGAACCTAATATACGGTTTATTTAATGCATGTGCACATCTCATATAACACAGGAGAATATTGTGAGCAATATTAGTCTTGTATCTATATTAGCACCAGCTACTCTCATGGCGTTCCATATGTGAAGACAAGCGTGACTCATGCTCGACTCCTTTTTAACAGCCCATTACCTTTCATAGTGTATGTACACGCCCTTAAGTACCATACACTTTATTTGAATGTTTATAAAGACATATAATGACATGCACTATTTGTTCGCATGAACGTTAATGAAACGTGATATACATCGACTTTTTCTATGAATACGCCTTTTATTGAGTAATATAATACTGGATCGCCAGTCTTCACCAAATATCAAGTTAACCGTCGTCAGCGATTATTCGTCACAAATAAAAGATGATACTTATTTAAATTTTATTAGATTCTCACTTTATCATGAGATTGTAAAAAAGAAAAAAAAACTAAATCGCTGACTCAGGGTTGCCATAATGAAACGTAAATACTTTATTCGGTGTGCCATAATCAACCATACATCATTCACACGGGTTTGCAATAATAAAACATCCATCATGTACTCAGGGTTGTCATAACGAACCATAAATAAATTCTCCAGGTTTGCCGGAACGAAACATATGTCACGGATTCAGGGTTGCCATTATAAAACTTAAATCGTTCAGTCAGATTTGCCGTTAATATGCCCTTGTTATTATTGTAACATATCACAACTATCTCAGTATCCCGAGGATCAAATTTAGTCAAATTATGCCAGTGCCCTTAAATGATTATCAAACTGTTTGTTCCATTAAAAGGGTTGTTGCACTATTTTCAAACAAGATTTATTTAAAAAGGGTCTGACAACCTTAAAAATAGATGAAAGAATTATCAAAATGAAATGAAAAATAAATGAGATAATACCTATTGAAAATTTGCAAAGAACATAAATGGAGGCGGCCATCTTGGAACGATGACGTCATCGCGCCTTTTTACTATATATGGCATATTGACAAACAATATTATAAAGCAAAGAAAATCACTGCAAAATGATTTAAAAAAATATACAGATGTAAAATATATAAAGTGTATACTTATTTTTCATTTCCATTGATTTTCTTTGCTTAAAAAGACATTTAATCAATATGCCAGATATGGTAAAAAGGCGCGATGATGTCATCGTTCAAAGATGGCCGCCTCTATTTGTGTTTCTTTGCAAATTTCAATAGATCATACCTCCTTTATTTTTCATGGCACTTCGATAATTCTTTCAGCTTTTTTCAAGATGTTAAGAGCCCTTTGAAATAAACATGTTTGAACATAGTGCATCAACCCCTTTAACGATCCCTTTTACGATACATTCCATTGGGGTGTATAGAATCATCGATTCTAAAAGAATCATTTTCTATTTAAATTTAAATTTTCTCAGCTTCTGTAGTTTAGATTATTTTAAAATAGTCCCGGCTTGAAGGTATGTCAAACTATAATCATACATGTATGCAGCAGTGAAACGGTTTGGTGCATTTTTAATGCAAAATATATCACGTAGTTTATCACCTCAGAAAAAATGATTCTTTACTGACTGAATCAAATGTACTTTTGAAATAAAAAATTCATACTACCACAGTAAACTGAGATATGAATGTTTGCTGTTATAACATATTTTAGAGACAAAAGTCAAAGTGTAATCATCATTAGCTTGTTAAAGTTTGGCACTTCTAGAGATGTATCGGTGCAAATTAACCCATTAACATTCACAGTTATAGGACATCAATTTCAGAATTTGTTCTATTATACAACTAAAAGAGTAAATGTAAATCAAAAACAAAATAGATGTTTTCCTTTCATTTTAAATTTAGCCGTTTTACCAAAGCGATTTTATACCCCTTAACCCAGTTTAATATTTTTAAAAATAAAATAAAATCATTTCTGTATCACGTATTTAGATTTTGGGTTGCGCCGAGGAAACGACGCCAAACAAATAGTGTCACATATTTTATTTCAAAATCCGGTCTCAAAGTTATGTTATATTTACTTTTTACCGTTCTCATTTTTTCATGGTGGACTTTTTACGGTCGTTGTGTTACGTTATATCCAAGTTTTCTTGTTTTATACTCATGTACATGTCTGTCTTTCCGTTCGACCATTCGACGTTCAGTTAATTAGTCTCGATACGGATTATATAAAAGGGTCTTGTTTTCCGTCTAAACTAAATCATAATTTCACTATAATAAGTGATTTCAGTAAGTGGTTCAATTTATTGGACTTCCAAATAAGGAGAAACTAAGCTCCGCCTATCATTGTGCGTGTAGGAACGCTCGAAAATCAGAGGAAATTAGATCTGACAGCTGTCAATTAAGTGGTCGCTGCTAGAGGTTATAATAGCGTAAATGAGTCTCCATACCCCTTCCATAGTTAAGTTAGAATGTAGACAACCTGTTCAAAACTCAAACCTGGTTAGAATTCTGGGAAACTTAGTTTATCATGCAAAGAAACATGTCTGCTATTAAACATCAACAAGGAAATAAGGGGTTGAATATCTTCTAAGAATCATTTCTTTAGCTGTCTAATAACACCGGGTCAAAGGTCGACGCTAGTTGTACCACTTGCAATTTCATACCCTGTCTACTTTGATTTCTGAAATGTATATCAAAAACTGTCAAAAGCATGTTGAGCTGCATTTTCAAATATCAACAACATGTCCAGAATATATTACAGCCAAAAACTAACAGGAAAGTGTGTAGCACTCATTAATACAGAACTACTTTCGACAGCACCAGGCGAGCACATCCGGGGCTGATTTAGCGTAATTCAACATAGGCAGTAGTCGGTTTATACTACAGCTCACATGCA
This sequence comes from Cyrtodaria siliqua, assembly GCA_037043455.1. NCBI lineage: Eukaryota > Metazoa > Mollusca > Bivalvia > Adapedonta > Hiatellidae > Cyrtodaria > Cyrtodaria siliqua. The sequence goes on from JAWPHD010003097.1 coordinate 188,632, forward strand.
GAGAGAAGTAAGCTGCCAGAGAATGAACATGTTGAAATATAAGTCGATTAATGACCGCTTTCTTGAATTTTAAAACAAAATCCGCCAGAGAATGGTCGGGTTGAAATCTGCCAGAGAATGGTCGGGTTGAAATCCGCCAGAGAATGGTCGGGTTGAAATCCGCCAGAGAATGGTCGGGTTGAAATCCGCCAGAGAATGGTCGGGTTGAAAGAAAAGTCGGTTGCTGATCACTTTTTAGAATTTTAAAGAAAATAATAATAGCACAATGACAGGCGAAGTGGATTAATCTAGAACAGACTTTCAAGGTGTTGTTTCAATAACAGTTATTTTCAATGTGCATGTAACAATACCAAATGCAAGTTTCTTATGGGACTAATAAAAAGATACAACACAAACCATCCGAAGGGAACTCTTACCTATATTAAAAATTGCTGACACATTATTACCTAAAAGCAACTTAAAACGTAATTAAAGGGACGTTTAAACACGCAATCAAGTAATGGATAGTAGTGTATCATTATCATAGATGGGTACTATAAGGGACGTCGCGGCATTTGCGGTCAGTGACTAGTCATACTTTGTTTTGCTCCGTACTCTATCCACAATCTGTACCTGTAACATGCAGAGAAATCGTTTGTTATGGAGCTTACGGATGTTCAAAAGCTATGTGATTGTGGTAACTATCACAAATCCACTAATTTTCAATAAAAAAACCGTCCCATTTTGTAATTTTCTACGAGAGTGTATATTCTGTTTTCACTGGTTTCCCGTAATAAAATGAATTGTTATTAAACGACTCAATACAGTAAAAGGCTATTTCAAGCCCCCACCACCCACCCCATCCCTACCCCAGATATAAAGGGGCAAGAAACATACGCAATCGTGAACCGTGCCTACCCTTACTATCGAATAAGATAGCTCTCTACGGCTCATGAACGTACACGACGCAGGATGGTAACCAATACACGGGACCGCCCGGTTCATATTTCCATCCGACGGACGTGGGGTATTGCCTATACTCACACCGAAGTAGCCCAGAGGCACCGATGTGTCTCGAACACGTCACCTCTGGATTTAGAATCGAACGTTCTATCCTCTGGTAAAGGGAACTATTTCTGCCTATCTATGTTCACGTTTTGTCATTAGCATAATGCCCAGTTGTACTATATGTAACTCTCTTGAAATTATTCAGTGACAGAAAATCTAACAAACTCACATATACGATATGAAGCAGGTGTAACTAAGGAAACATCAAAACCACAGTATAGGTTATTAAGAGCCGCCTCAGAGAGAGTGAAAGGATACATAGGAAGGGCTTAATTGCATCTATTTTCAGTTAAGTTACTAACTAAAAGATGGTTTGACGCATTTTCTAGTTTAGGAAGCTTATGCGGTTGAATGGACTTAAAACCAGTTACTAGGTGCATAAGCACGATATTATAAACGCAACATATGGATTAAATTATTCTATAACAGCTGGGATTTGATGGGATATTTGGCGATATAGTTAATTTAAATAAATTCGACCATTTTGAAGTTTATAGCAGAGCCTATTGAGAAAAGGTAGATTATATTATCGTCATTTAACTGCGACACCGTATTTGTTATTTTAATGTATTTATTAAAATCTCTTTATGTGAAAATCACTCAGACGAAGACGTGAACTTTGAAAGATTTGGACTGATTTGACTTACATGTGCTTGGATATTTATGGGGCTTTTCACAATATATAGGGCAGTTATTTTAACATGAGATATAGGTACCCATGCATAGACATAAAATAGCAAAAAAACAAAAGGAGTTACATTTCAACAAACATCACAACTATGTAATGTATATATACTCTAAAGGTAACTTGCTATATAATTATGTTAATAATACACCTAAAATGTATAGAATGAAATCACATTGTCCGTACATTCTGGTAATTTGAAGAGTGTAATATTCTGGTGTAAGAAATCTACAAAATGACATCTGTCGAACAACGAATATTTACATACTTATGCAGGACGACATATTAAACACGTTGTTAAGTACCCAGAGCATTTTCACAAATGGCGTTGGTGCGTCATCTTGCGCAACATCTTCGTCGCATTACTCGAATGTAAATCGAAGGTTTCCATATTGGTTACGTCATCGCGCTTTAGATTTCCGACAAAACAAATTTGCATTCAAAATCAAAGTTATCATCCAAATTGTGCAATGTGATTCAGCCATTGCTCCATCAATAGTTTATTTACATGAAAGCAGTGATAAAACCCTCATCAGCGTTGTAAAAACAACAACACTCAACCAACTTATACATCAACACGCGTGGTAGCGGCCATGTTGTTTACATAGCAACAGTGCACCTCTTTCTGTGCCGTTGCATTCTGGCTAACAAAATGTCAAGATTTTGAACATACCGAAGCTCTATATACACACTAGGCGGGATCCCGAAGAATGACGGGATTGACGATTGATGCGTCATGTGATTTTTTTTTAACTCAGGTTCTTCACGTATTAGCCCAATTTTTATTGCAATCAATGTCGGTATAATTGTAACTTCCACTTGCTTATCAGGTGTTGATAAATTCATAATAAAGGTGTTTTTTTAAAACAGAAACTTCTTTTAATCAAAGGAACATAAATACGTTTCCTCAAAGAACGTATCATCTTTAAAGTAGCTGGCCTGCCGTCAACAGGTACATTTTAAAACACATATACACCGTTTCTAAACCTGCTGACGACTAGGTATATAAATACTTTTTTTGAGAATCCAAACTCTATAGACACAATATAAACGGTTTTAACCAGCCAGGCCTAACCCCAAAACTGGAGTGTCGAATTAAGAGATACCAATCATAATTCATTTTACGCACATTCAATCTAGGATATTTTAAGAACCCGTTAGTAAACTTATATACGTTTATCGACAAATATGCATATACGTTATTATATTACCTGAACACCTGAATAGAGTTTTGATAAACGCTTTTGTAGTGTAATTTTGTGGGGTTATTTGGCGGGTTAGTTTCTTTATGACTTTCCGTCTCGGTCTTTCAAACAATTGCATTTTAGCTCGACTTTTCGAGGAACAAGAGACCTTATATACAATCACACAAGCGACAGTATCGACGTCGGCGCCGACTTTTCCTCGAGCTTTTCGTGTAAGCTGTTTTACAGATCTATATCTTACACCTTTTGTTCTAGTTCACTGAAATTTGGACATGACCTTTCTTATATAATTACCTAAAGTGTTACAGAGTAATTTGCTTCCTATACTGTATGGACATCCATAGAATAAAAGTTATTATAGCCCATAAACTGCCATGATTCATTTCGAATAGTTCCTTCACGTGCAATCGGCGTGTCCGTAAACTGTAGGCAAAATAAATCCATGATCTTTATATTGATAAATGGTGAACCGTTATTTTGTCTCTGTTCTTAATAAGTTATTAAATGATTATTAATGTATGCTGGTCGTATTATTCTTTATTCTTTATAAACGATATGGTAATCGTACACTTTCTTCATTCTTCGTATAATATGTATATTGACTGGAGAATACGTCAGAAAAGACAATCACAAATGCTGTCTTGAAATTTGACCATGAAGAATCGACCACTGTTGAAGAAGATTTAAATGACAGTGTCTATGGACTATCAAACAAATTAGACAAAAGCTACTGACAACGATCGAATATCAAATTTATTTAGCAAAAAGATTGAACTTAATAAGCCAAAAGATGATTTGAATCATAAGTAATCATCGGGTATTTGGAGAGAATAAAAATGTATCGCGTATCAGGTAATATTTTAGAGCCATATTTTCGGTTGCCGCTCATATGGCGTTGATCTCCATTTTACAGGCGGCTCATTATACCCCTGATTACCTGATTATGCCCCTGATTACCTGATTATACCCCTGATTACCTGATTATACCCCTGATTATACCGCTACCTGATTATACCCCTGATTATACTCCTGATTACCTGATTATACACCTGATTATACCCCTGATTATACCCCTGATTACCTGATTATATCCCTGATTATACCCCTGATTACCTGATTATACCCCTGATTACCTGATTATACCCCTGATTATACCCCTGATTACCTGATTATACCCCTGATTATCTGATTATACCCCTGAATATTCCCCGCCACGAAATAATCATGCCACTCTTGTCATCCGCACAGGATCGAATCCCACTGGGAGCTCGACATTGTCGATTCTTGCGGATGGCGAAAGGTATACAGTACTGGTTTGATCCAGGAAAAATGGAATGGTCTGCCTCTACCACAAAACCAATAGACCGTCATAAAATGCCTATGAGTAAAACACCACCCAAACAAGCAAAACCATCCGCACGAACATTCAAGTGGCATTCAACTGTTTGGTTAAGTCCATTTCTCAGGCACCTAAGGATGTGTAGCGTGTATTCAACAGTATTCTTTTAACAAAGTAGGTCAACATATAGAACGCCATGACTGTCTTGTGATGTTTCCGATCAATATATGCAGTGCATTTCCCTTCATATGTGTATACCTTTCATAATATGCTTTGCATTTTAACTATATGTGGTAATTTTTTTTATATGTGGTAGAAAAGTATTTATATGCAGTAGATTAATCATTATATGCGATAGATAAGTCATTGTATGTAGTAGACAGTGGTGCATTTCTTATGATATGCAGTGCTCTTTCTATTATATATGGTGGCTGATTTCTGCCATTTGTCGTCTTTTCGTCTTTTCGTCTTTTCGTTATTTCGCCGCGAAAAAACGAAAAGACGACAGGACGAAAAGACGCCAAATTCAGCGCGAAAAGATGACAGAACGAAAAGACGACATTTCAAGGGCAAAAAGACGACAGAACGCCACGCTAAAAAGACGAAAAGACGACACTTCAGCCGCGAAAAGACGCCATTTGATATTGTCGTCTTTTCGTTATTTCATGTGGCCTTCTGTCGTCTTTTCGCGATGCATTTGTCGTCTTTTCGTTCTGTCGTTCTGTAGTCTTTTCGTTCTGTCGTCTTATCGTTCTGTCATCATGTCGTCTTGTCGTTCTGTCGTCTTTTTGCGATGCATTTGTCGTCTTTTCGTTCTGTGGACGTATCGTTCTGTCGTCTTGTCGTCTTGTCGTTCTAGTCATCTTTTCATCTTCCGGTTGACATGCCCATTTAATAACACAGGGATTACACATTACACTTGTTTCCCATGCAAATGGCCACAGTGCCGAAGTGCGTAGGTCAACCGGAAGGCGAAAAGACGACAGAACGACAAGACGACAAGACGACAGAACGAAAAGTCGAAGACGACAGAATGAAAAGACGAAAGGACGACAGAACGACAGCTGATGATTTTTTATTGATTTTTCTTTTGTAGAATGGCATTTTGTTTTTAAACAAATGCACCTAAATGTCATCTCAGCAAAGTGTAAACTCCATTGTTTTTCGTTATTAAAATGTTTACAAACTTCCATTAAGCATCATTTATGTTATATTTTTAAGTCCTGCCCCTGTTAGGCGAGACATGTGAATCCGCGGATTTCTTTTTTGATTATTATGATGATGAGATCAATCGGAACACTCGTTTTTGTCTCGCCTTTTCGAAGGTGTTGCTTTTCCGGCGGCAGATCGGACCAGTAACAACGGAGTTATGGCCCTTGATTTAGTTAAAAATGCTATATTTTGCCTCGTTAATACAACAGGGCTTTCATTTTTTATCTGATCTTTATCAAACTTTATCAGATGTTTTGCCTTTTTTTTTTTTTTTAATTTTTTTTTTAATATATATAATATATATATTTTTTCTTCATTTTTTTGTATTAGTGCCGTGTTAGCAGGAAGCATTGCTATGATTTCTAGTTGTGCCTATTGCGTTTTTTCCGGTTAGTTGATTTTTGATGGAGTTACGGCCCCTTGACATTTTTACTTTTAAATTTCTTGCGGCGCTACTCCTCTTAAACGCAGGAAGCATCGGTAAGATGTCTAGTTGTGCATATCGCGCTTTAGTTACAGTTCGTTGATTTATGACGGAGTTATGGCACTTTGACCTTTTTACTTTAAATGTCTGTCTAGTTGTGCAAAGCGCGGTATATCAATGAAATCTTTTTACAAGTTCGAAAACCAGCTAGATATTGTTAGTAACGACAGGTTATGGCCCATGATTTGTTGAAAAATGCTATATTGTATTTTCCTTTGTTAAATCTGTAGTTACTTCATTTTTTATCTGATCTTTACCATATTTGATTAGAATGTTAATATAAACCTCCCCCCCCCCCCCCCCCCCCCCCCCTCCCTTTTTATGAAATTGCGTTACTGATGGGAACTGTATGTCTTGTTTTTAATAGAATTAAACAAATGCACTTAAATGTCATCTCAGCAAACGGCAAACTCCATTGTTTTTAGTTACTAAAATGTTTACAAACTTTCATTTAAGCATCATTGACCTTTTTATTTTTAATTCCAGCCCCCGTTAGGCGAGACATGTGGATCCACGGATTTCTTGTTTTAAGATGTTGCGATTTTATCGGAAATCTAACAAAAGGGAGTGTGATTTTAACGTAGCCGTCTAGTCTAACTGCCACGCCTCGTCTGTAATGTCGTCTGAAAAACTAAAATATGCACGGCAAAAATAAATTGGTTAGCACAATTTAATTAGGAAATGGACGAACACCCCAAATCATGATTATATGATTAACCTTGCAACAAATTCTCGGTAGGCGGGTTCAATACCTGGTATTTTAATTGTAATGTGTCGCCCTTCCTCTCTGTAATGTGTCACTCTTTCTATCTGCAATGTGTCTACCACACATACACATTTATTTAACACATATAATTAAAACTTCACTGCATATCATGAAAGGTCTACCACATATAAAGGGAAATGCACCGAATATATTAATCGACAACATCATAAGACAGTCATGGCGTTCTATATCAATTTCACACTTTGCTAATTTTCGTCAACATTTGAATTTATAAATGAAAACTAATATTCAATTAATAAATCCAGACGTAGAGTTTAATGCTTGATAAAACCTTCAATAGTGTCATATGTCCCTTTAAAGCCGCCAGTACCTATACCGCGCGGATGTTACAAAATGTAAATACGTTCTCCAATGTAACCACGGCCTATACTTGATACTCTCTTCCCAACCCTCTTTAAACGTCGAATGGTGTTAACGTCCAAAGGTTGTATCAATTCATTTGCTTTTTTTTTTTACTCTTATTATTTTCGTAACAGGCCAATTTGCATCAACTTGGGTAATTTGTACCATGTTATTAGTCAGCAAAGCGGAGCAAACATGTATGATTAAACCAACCACAACATACGCCGATGGCAAGGTTTATATTTAAACAAAGATAAATAAATAAATAAATAAATGAATATACTCGAGTTGTTTATGTTTATTTTTCCCAGTTGTGTTAACTTTTCATGTGGATGTGTTCGATTAAAACACGACAAACGTTTAAAATATATATAGTAAATAGAAATTTGCAAATATATCCTAACAGTGATTAGCGCATTGTTAAACCGTTGCAGAAAACGGTACTTGCGTATAAGAAATGATCATTATTGATTTGTTTAGATGGTTAACTTTGTATCAGAGTTTTTTCATTATTCTACATTAAGGAAAGATAACTCTAATTGCCGTTTATTGAAATACCACGCAGTACTTGTTTCCCCTTTTCACCAAAATGTGAATTAGGCTAAACATGTATGTATGTATGCGGTTAGTCATAACACAACGATGTCTACTTAACCCTTAGTCCGCTATGAATGTATAATGGACTGTCCTTTCTTTAAATTTAGACCATTCCATTTATGTTACAATGAGGTGTTTTGGTTAAATGACTGATGAGCAGCCAGACAGTGTAAACCCTGATCAGCCTGTGTGTTACTCGCAGGATGATCTGGGTTTACACTGGCTGCAAAGGCTGTTGTAGTCGCCATTAGCAGGCTAAGAGTTAAAGCAGTGAGTTCAATGCTCAGTGCTTCACTTCATAGTTTTGTCCCACTGGAATGGTTGACATTTCTTACCTTAACCAAAGTATTCGGGTGTTGCGACATATCTTACCGTAACCAATGTAGACAAAAGTTCCGACAGTCCTTACGTTTACCAAAGTAGTCGGATGTTGCGACAGTCCTTAACGTAACCAATATAGACAGATGTTGCGACAGTCCTTAACGTAACTAAAGTAGTCGGATGTTTCGACAGTTCTTACCGTAACCAAAATAGTCTGATGACAATATCCGATTACATTGTACATTGGTATGGGGAAAGGACTGTTGCGACATCCGACTACACTTGTTACCGTAAAGAATGTCGGAACAGTCCTTCCCCAAACCAATGTGCAATGTAATCGGATCTTGTCACACTCGTTACAGTAAACAAATTAATCAGATAATGCGACAGTCATTACCGTAACACATGAAGTACGATCTTGCAATATTCCTTACCGTAACTATTAAAACTTCTGTGCTTAACAGAACCTTGAGGATGAAAACGAAGAACGTGGTAACTGGTCTGGAAGATTCGATTTCTTCCTCAGTTGTCTTGGTTATGCCGTTGGCCTGGGTAACGTCTGGAGATTCCCCTACCTCTGCTACAAGAACGGAGGAGGTACGTATATATATATGCATACACACTGATAATGTGCTCACATGGTTAAAATAGCGGTTGAAAACTTTGCCATGCTTATAAAGAGAAAGTTCATTGCATATTTTAAGTGAAAACATACTTAGCAAGTGAAACAAATAAAAAAAAAGTTTACAAATTAACAAAATGTATTCTTATTATGTATACACTATATAATACTTGCATTAATGTACAGAGGGTCATGATTGGTTAAAATCAAGGTCTCATTCTGGATCCAAAGGTCAATTTGTGTAGCAAAATCTTACCTTTGGATATAACATTTCGTTTTTTTTAAATTATTTGTTCATCAAACTTGACACATTTATGCAGTGTTATATAAAAAAGATAGTCACAGTGTCATTCCCTCGGTTAAAATATCATGTTTTGGTCTAGTCTTGATCATATTCGACGCTTGATTATAAATACAAACGTCTTGACCTTTTATTCCAAAAAATTAATGAAATCCTTATTATTTTTTATTATCGTATTTTCACAATCCACATTTAGTTCGTCGATATAATGATGACGTTTTCCTCTTCTTTGTGTTGTTTTTCTGCCGTTCTGTATATCTTGGATAGAAAATGCGTCAGTATAAGCCAATCAGAAACGATACCAGAATCTCGGTAAAATGGCTGTCCCGTCAAAAAATTAATAGAAGAAAGGTTCTAGACGTTTGTCTTGAAAAGCAGGCAAGCGTCGTAGATGAACTAGCTTATGTTTTTTTCCCAGAAACAGTTCAAGTTCTTCTTTACGACACTTCGTTACTACGCATAACTAACTACATATAATGACGATTATCACGTGACATACAATCTGAATTAAAACACTGAAAGGGAACAAACGTAAAAGGTCAAAATATAACGAATGAGCCTTAAATTACTTCTTAATTACAGTGACATACATTACTCCTTAATTACAGTGACATACATTACTCCTTAATTACAGTGACATACATTATGCGTAGTAATATGTGTTATAAGTCCAAAAATTTAAAACTTAACAACACGGTGATAACTCGATGTTTTCATTGATGACATTTTTATCATGGATTGGAACATTTTAGAATTTAAGATTTTTCCGGAAAAAGCATGACGTACCAAATTAAAACATGTAAACAACGAATTTCTCTGTTTAGAGTAACGTTATGAAAAGTCAACATATACAATTATTTAGATGTAATTCAATTTCAGGAGCTTTCTTCATTCCCTATGTGATATGTTTGTTCTTAATCGGGCTGCCAATCTTCGTCCTGGAGTTGAGTCTTGGCCAGTTCTCAAGCAGTGGTCCGCTAACATGCTGGAAATATGCACCACTGTTCCAAGGTAAGTTAAGCTCACAAGCCATTCCCGAGTATGTACCTGAAGCCAGCTTACTTTAGAAATGTATCCAGCACGGTATTACGTTTAAACAATTTGAATAAATTCAATTTGCTTTGTTGACAGTCGTGTTATATACTCTCTGTAAACATATTTGAACCCCGCATTTATTTTGTTTTAGGTCAGTCTGTATATAGAGGATCTTACATGAGTACTCGTTCATTATTGAATTTATCAAACGAATTGAATTGAATTGAATGTTGTTTAACGGCTCATCAACACAGTATAGGTTATTTAGAGCCGCCCCAGAGAGAGGGGAAGGATACATAGGAATCCGGGAACCGTGCCCTAGTCTTATTATCGAATATATTCCTATGGTTCTTTAACGTGCTCGGAGGATAGACCGATACACGGGACCGCCAGGTTTACGTCCCCATCCGACGGACGAGGTTAAGGGAAAGTGTCTTGCACAAGAACACACCGACGAAACTCAGTGGCGCCTCGGAGGATTATTAAACGAGTTGGCAAAATGATATAATGCGAGGCTCATGCCGAGCATTATATCATTTTTGCTAACGAGTTTATTAAATTCAATAATGAATGAGAACGAATGTGAGATTCTATTTAATACATATTTATTAACGTCACATTACGTCAGAAAACGAACATTAACGTGACGTCCATGACGTCATTAACGTTATGTTATACCACCAGTGGAATATCGAAAAAATTGAATGGTAATGGCTTAACGGGTAATTTAACTGTTAACGCCTTTTATTCTCAAACCATAATACTGGGTCTGACCCAACATTTTTGCAGGTTCTTGTTAAAATATATATATACCGCATCACTAGTGTATTGGGTCGTTGTGAATTTCCCAATATATATTGGGTCCTGAACTCTGACCTCTGATTGGATAAACAGTATATATATATACAATTAGAAAATTATCAAGGGGAGATAACCCCTACTCAGGGGCCCAATAAACGTGTAAAATAAGTTATGTGCGAGAGGCTTACTTAGGTAAATGTAGTTCTATTAAACATGCATGTATTATTGGGTCGTTGAATTGTGGGTCAAGACCCAATAGGCAGATTGAGGACCCAATAACAAGGTAAGGACCCAATATATCGAGTGTAAAAATATTTTTTTACCCAATAAACCGGTGTCTTTAAAACTATATATATATAATTATACTCCTCAGACTAATTTAAGGACCACAAAAAACAACTGTAATATGTACTTAATCTGTAATATTCTGGATTTCCTATCTATCATATAAAATGTTAAAACATGTTAGTCACGAAACAATTGTAAAATAACACAACTAAACTTAAAAAATACATAAGCCAGTGAAACGTTCAATAACTTTAAAAAAGACCCAAATCAAAACATGGTCCTTAAATTATTTTCTGGAGTATATAAATAGAGGATCTTACAGGAGTGCTCATTCGTTATTGAATTTATTAAACGAGTTGGCAAAATGATATAATGCGAGGCTCTTGCCGAGCATTATATCATTTTTGCTAACGAGTTTAATAAATTCAAAATGAATGAGGACGAATGTTAGATTCTATTTATCACATAACTTATAACGTCACATTACGTCAGAAAACGTACATTAACGTGACTTCCATGACGTCACTAACGTTATGTTATACCACTAGTGGAATATCGAACATATTAAATGGTGTTATTACACTCCCACACCGCATGTTATGTGATAAAAACAGATATAAAAGTCGAACAGGAAATGTAGCATTCAACCCTAAGTTTATTAAAGATCGTCATTGACCCTTGTACATATACTCCTCAAAATAATTTAAGGACCACAAGATAGAAAAACTAATAATTATTGAATCTTTGTTATGGATGTCATAATCATATATACAGTTACTTGATATATGTGTGTTACGTAACAATTGTAAGAGAATGCAAATAAACTTAAAAATTGCAAAAGACAATGTTTCAATTACAGCACTTTAAAATTGACCTAAATCTAAACATGGTCCATAAATTATTTTGAGGAGTATACTTAGGATCATGCCTATACCAAGAACTATTATCTTTGTGCAGGTATCGGTGTTGGCATGGTGGCCGTGTCATCTATGGTGTCCATCTACTACAACATGATCATTGCCTGGACCCTGTATTATCTGTTTGCATCCTTCACCACTGAACTGCCCTGGGACAAATGCCGAGAGGAGTGGAGCACCCCGAGTACGTTATGGGTATTGTTAAAGACAGAATATACTTATTAAAAGTAATATGAAACCGACGACAAAATTTGAAAAATCTAACCCATAAAGGAATAACTGAAATCAAATTAAAGGAACAGAATACGACTTCGCACACAATGATTCAATTAATATCATTAAAACTCGCTTGAACTTATGTATTTTTACGTTGAGTCCAATGTTTGAGAACGGAACTCTTCACCAATTTCCGTACTCGAGAAATGTGGATTATCTAATTCTTTTTTCCTCTCTCCGTGTCAGTCTTGAAGACTGTTTTGTTTATTAACTGTTTTTCTCTTTCCGTAAACAGTGTGCATAGATTACATTAAACTCGCGAAAGACAAGACTTCGTGTCACATGAATGGATGGATACCAAGGGACGATGGTGCATGCTACGACCTGAACAACACCATCAAAGCGCTATGGGACCAGGTTATCGCAAAAACTAATAAGATTCAGAGAACTCTGCCGTCGGAGGAGTATTTCGAGTAAGTGCTTAAAACATGTTTAAACTAGAAATTGTTATTGTCCATGGGACAAAAACGTATTGCTCCCCCACTCGCAGGAACAGACATAATTGACGACTCTAGGTCCAACTGTTCTTTATTGATCTGAGATCGTTTTGATATGCAATATCCCTGTGACTGTATGTACTATCTGTATCAGTAAGGCCACATAAAAAAATATGTGTGGTTCAAGTAACCAGACCGATCCTATTTTTTTAAAGGGCCGACCCTAAAACTTCTTATGCAAAAATTAAACAAAAAAAAAAAAAAAAAAATAATAATAAAAAAAAAATTAAACAAAAAATTAAAATAAAAAAAAAAAAAATAAAAAAAAAATAAAAAAAATAAAAAAAAAAAAAATCTAAATTAAAAAAAAATAAAATCAATAGGGGTCATCTACTGGTCATGACCAACCATCCTTCCAAGTTTGAGGACCCTAGGTCCAACCATTCTCTAGTTATTGATCTGACATAGTTTCACCGCAACCTTGACCTTTGACCTAGTGACCCCAAAATCAATAGGGGTCATCTACTTGTCATGACCAACCATCCTTCCAAGTTTGAGGACCCTAGGTCCAACCATTCTGTAGTTATTGATCGGACATCGTTTTGATAGTCAATGCCACCGCAACATTGACCTTTGACCTAGTGATCCCAAAATCAATAGGGGTCATCTACTTGTCATGACCAACCATCCTTCCAAGTTTGAGGACCCTAGGTCCAACCATTCTGTAGTTATTGATCGGACATCGTTTTGATAGTCAATGCCACCGCAACATTGATCTTTGACCTAGTGACCCCAAAATCAATAGGGGTCATCTACTTGTCATGACCAACCATCCTTCCAAGTTTGAGGACCCTAGGTCCAACCATTCTGTAGTTATTGATCGGACATCGTTTTGATAGTCAATGCCACCGCAACATTGACCTTTGACCTAGTGACCCCAAAATCAATAGGGGTCATCTACTTGTCATGACCAACCATCCTTGCAAGTTTGAGGACCCTAGGTCCAACCATTCTGTAGTTATTGATCGGACATCGTTTTGATAGTCAATGTCACCGCAACATTGACCTTTGACCTAGTGACCCCCAAATTAATAGGGGTCATCTACTTTTCATGACCAACCATCCTCCCAAGTTTGAGGACCCTAGGTCCAACCGTTCTCTAGTTATTGATCGGACATCGTTTGTGACACAGACAGACTTACGGCGTTGACCTTTGACCTAGTGACCCCAAAATCAATAGGGGTCATCTACTTTTCATGACCAACCATCCTTCCAAGTTTGAGGACCCTAGGTCCAACCGTTCTCTAGTTATTGATCGGACATCGTTTGTGACACAGACAGACTTACGGCGTTGACCTTTGACCTAGTGACCCCAAAATCAATAGGGGTCATCTACTTGTCATGACCAACCATCCTTCCAAGTTTGAGGACTCTAGGTCCAACCATTCTCTAGTTATTGATCGGACATCGTTTGTGACACAGACAGACAGACCTTCAGACAGACAGACAGACAGACAGACAGAAAGCACAAAATCAATATGACTCCCCTACCACACTTTGTGTGGGGGAGCCAGAATTACAAAGCTTGCTGGGGGAAAAGTGGGTGTTTTGCACTATTGGACAGTCGTATATAGTCTGAAATGTGCTAAAAATGACGTTAAGCACCATTCAACCAACCAACAATGATAATGAATTGTAAGCTTCAGCATATCACTCCGCCGTCAACGATTCAAATGTACACCACCTTCAAGTTCCCCATTACGTTTCTCGTAGTTTTACAATACGGGTCGGCTTTCCAGCACTTTGACCGGACACCTCTATTGATACGTGTGCTGCACGTATCTCACTAAACAGCCTGCCTAAAAATAGTTCTAACCTTAATACATAACACGATGTTTCGTTCGACTTGTCAACAGAGAAGGCGTCGATTCTTACGAATGGTGGTGGTATATACAGTATTGATTCTACATGGGAAAAAAACAAAAAACAATTCGACCGTCATATATGACGTAAAACACAATTCAAACAAACCAAACAAACCACTTATTCAGCAGCACACGTATCAATATAAGTGTCCGGTCACGTTGTTTATGTTCTGTTGTTCATTTTGATGGTTTAGCTATGGTCATGTGACAAATTATCAATTCCTAGACATTGTCAGAGGTCCAAAAGTCCCTGGTAGAGACCGATTTGTGACATTACTGCCACCTTCGTGCAATGGAAGAAGTCAACCGGACTGCCATATGTACCAGAGGTATCAGTGCGATAATAAGAGCAGGGTGACACCGGATTTCTCTGAATCCCTTCATTCTCTATGGATGAGAATCTTAACCTACTTAGAGTGCTGGTGAACCGTTAATAGTGGGCAGATTGGTGACATATATTGGCAAACTTGTGCATGTTGTGACAAAAGCACCAAACTTGACACATAGCTAGACAATACTCTACTAAACATTTCTGACCGCCAAATATTCCATAAATAATTAATGAAGCCCGTAATTAATTGGTTTTATCCAAACTTGTTATTGTAAAAAGTACACTAAATTCAGAACATTGATAGACAGTAAAATATGCAATATAATTTGGATCAGTTGTTTCATCAAAATGGTCACTATTTTCAAAATGGCCGCCAAAAAATGCTAATATTTTTATTTTTCCTTTAAAAATCGATCAAAATGTTCATGTATTTTACAAAGGTCTCAGTCTTGATAAATGTATGTGTATTTCTATACTTCAATAAATAGTTGTTAGATACACCCCTATACTTCAGGGGTTAGGAGTTTTAGACATGCTTTGCCCTGAGTCTAGTTTGTCTTAATTGTCTTTAGCCGTAAGAATTTCTGAAGTATGTTTAAATTGTCTCATCTTCATTAGCGTCTTTAAGTTTATAATAACTCGTAAGTATACATACAGTGACTTGGTAAAACACTATTAAAGGGACACACAATGATCTTGAATTATTTATCAAGCATCCAAATTATCACCTAGATTTATTAATCCAAATTCATTTTGACTTTAAAACTGCGTGCATATACTTAAATACAATTCAGATTTTTTTAAATTGTTTGTGGTTATTCTATTACAGATTTTAATATATTATTGGTGAAATATATTCCAAAATGAGCAATATGTAAAACTAATTTGCTTTGAACTATTTACATAATTATTAATACTGATTTTAAAACGTGCATATAAAGTAGCAAAACTAACGGGACGCCGCAGGTTATACAAAAAATCAAGCTTGTCGAATCTTCTAAACGTTTGGAGAAAAAATATCTCAAAGGATACTTAAACACTATTTCTCATCTCCGATTTATCGGAATTAAATAAAATAAAATAAAGACCTTAAATTACATTTGTTGATTGATTTAATAAACAATATTAACAAGACACTATCAGAAAACAAAATCAAAACGTACTTTAAGTTATAGGTTATATACACAAACACAAATGTAATGACTGGTCATGTCATATGAACATTTTTAATATGAGAGCTAACATTAAATTTAATCTAATCTTACTGATCTATGATCTGAATGGTACAATTTTTCTTAATCACAGTCACAGTACCAAACGTCCCATTTTAAAAATACTATACATCATTCCTGTTTTGACACATCGTTTGCAACACACTTGTCTCTTTGACATCTACCTTTAATAAGTTCATTGCACACGTTGAGGCCTGTGGCAGTGTTATCGAGGATGGCTCTTAAATATCCTCTTTCATCCCAAGTGACCGGATGTAGGCATGTCAGAGGTGGACATAAAGGCCATATTTCCAACAAGGTCCAATTGAATAACCCAGCAGGTGTGCTTAATAAGAGCTATTTCAAGTGGTGACATATACTTGTATCTTGGAACCATTGAATGTCAACAATTCTTTGCGACATAAACATGCACTTCCTCTTGTCATACATTTTCCAACATGCACAACTTTTGGAATTGGAAAGCTTGTGCAACCTCAACAGTATTCCAGAGTTTCCAAGCACAGGGTTTACCTCTTTCAGCGAATGAAGATATTTCGTTACATCTAGTAAGTGTGAAAAGCAACTATTCTTCTCGGTTTATATGACAAATGAATCGGCAATACAATGTGCAACGAAGCACCTAAATTGATTCCTAGCTTCTAAAACGAACCCATAGCTTATCTAACTGTATTTACTGTACCATTGCTATAACATATACTACAACGTCCTTGTCTACAATATTTATAGCATAAGTGTATTGAAGTCTTGTTTAGCATATGCCACATGCAACACACGCATTGTATCAACCTCTTACTGAAATGATGGAGATCAGTCAGCATCCTAATCTCGTTGTCTGATACAAGGCACATCTTCGTCTCTGTTTTATTGAACGTGTTTAGTTTCTCTTCTATCGCAACCGATTGCTATGCCAGTTAACCAGAGCTCTGCTTTTGTTTTGCATGATGGCCGTCACATACCAAACCTTCTGCAAGTGACATTCATCAACAATGTGTAAAATAACTTCCTAATCATACATGTACTTACTAATGTTTTGAAAGCATACAAAGGTATTTTAAGGCAGCTCGTATAGTCTGATTAAACTCCAAAAAGGTTTTCCAAAGTTAGAAAAGGCTGGTGAGCTACCCTAATCCGCTATTAATCCGAGCCTAATGTGGAACAGATATATGCGAGAAGAGAAAGCAAGTTACAAAATATGTTGTAAGTTGGTGATCACTGAGGAAAGAAACATGTTCTGGTGTATTTGATTCTAAGAGTGACTTGGGTATGTTGTCTGTAAGCTAGGTTACAACATGTTATGACATAATATACCTATTTGTTGAGCAATTTCCGCCACACAAGAGTCGTCTATGTAATACAACACCAGTAAATCCTCAATATTGTCCTTGGAATATATTTTCTAATTCCTCTTCTGTGTCACTCAACCTGTCTTATGAAGATCTTGTTCATGATGATAAAGATCAGAGTAGGCAGCGCCTGGTGAATTATTGCAATAACTGAAACTAACAGATAACTCAGGCCATATCTGGTTCTGAGATCATCCAGTGTGGAAGCTGCGATGTGTTTACAGCACCTACTGCACCTCCGTCGTCTTTCACAATGTTACATTTCTGCTTAGGAGCTAGTTTATTGGGTAGTGATGAGACAGCACTAGTGAAGTTTATCTCAACCACAAGACATGACTATTTTTAAGATTTAAAGTGTAACTGAACTATACCGCAATTGCGAACTTCCGGTTTACCTTCATGATCGTGTAATGAGCAAAACTCAATGGTACTTGATGAGCATTCCCCGATACACGTGTTTATTTCAGAACGGAATCTGCGGTGTCATAATGACATTTGTCACATGGGCACTTGTCCATCTATAGTTTTCAAACAAGTCTCCGATTTTAAAATACGAAGGCTTCAACGCAATTGCCATTATGATCCTCACATTGGGGTTTTAGACCAATTTCATTGTTTTTGCTCGGCAACCCTATACATTTAACCCGTTAGCATAAAATGTCGTCGCATTTAGGTTTTGTTTACTTGTTTTGTCTTGTAAATAAATATTAATGTATTTTAGTGTTTTATAAATGTATTTTATGATGAACCGACAGTTTCTGATAAGAAAATAATTAGTACCCTTCAGAAATTTCAAAGGCTGCAGAAAACGTAGAGTCAATCCGAAGTCAAATTTGATTTAAATGTGTAAATCCCTTAACACCTTAACCATAAGGTGCTCTAAATAACCCTTTATTGCAATAATAACAAGCAAATACTATGCCAAGAAAACTCAGTGAATAAATTCAACATATTAATTACTTCTTACAAACAACTATTAAGCGAATTACACTTTTTAATATTTTCAACATTTTTTGGAACCAATTTTGAAAACGATAGCCATTTTGAACTTAACATATACCCAGACTGTATTTCATGACCCTTAGTCTATCATTTTGCGGAATTTGTTGTGATTGCCGTAATATATTTTGTTAAAACCTGATATATATAGGTTCTATTGATTATTTATTACGTATTTGGCGGCCATTTTGAAAATGGCGGCCATGAAAAATCTGACGTGGGTCTCTAGTCTCTATCATCCAGACACACTCAAGCTGACTGCGAGCGCTAGCGAGCGTCTGGACTCGTGGTTCATTAAAATGTTTGACCGATAGACGGCACCAAACGTCAAACTGACTATGACGTGACGTCATTTTTACTGCAACATCAAAGTGCACGTCATATTACGGGCAACATTACTTCCTATGGGACGTATATGTACGTCCTTATTAAATATACAATAAACTTCTTTTTTATTGTAGGAGGGCTGGCGTGGCGTAGTCGG
The DNA here is from genome assembly GCA_037043455.1 of Cyrtodaria siliqua. NCBI lineage: Eukaryota > Metazoa > Mollusca > Bivalvia > Adapedonta > Hiatellidae > Cyrtodaria > Cyrtodaria siliqua. Next base: position 207,642 of record JAWPHD010003097.1, read on the forward strand.
TAGCGCGGCGGATTTGTAACCGGAGGCCCCGGGTTCAATCCTCCGTGGTGCCACTGAGTTCCGTCGGTGTGACACTTTCCCTCAGCCTCGTCCGTCGGATGGGGACGTAAACCGGGCGGTCCCGTGTATCGGTGTATCCTCCGAGCACGTAAAAGAACCATAGGGATCTATTTGATAAGAGTAGGGCAGGTTCCTGAATTCCTTTGTATCCTTCCCCTCTCTCCGGGGCGGCTCTAAATAACCTATACTGTGTTGATGAGCCGTTAAACAACATTCAATTCAATTTTTTATTGTAGTTTTTAAAAACATGATATAATCTACATTGCAAAATGGTGTTTAATTTTTTTGGTATTATTCGTGATCTTTGTTGGCACTTTTATTACACAACATTGCGCGTAACGTCACGTAATTGTTGACGCCGTCGTGGCGTAGTGGGTGATTCCCATAACAAACTGTAACATAGGGGGTGATTCCAATAACAAACTGAAGTTGACCAATCAGCGGATTTTTTTTTTTTGCACACCTCATTTTGATGTCACACATTTTAAAGAAGTTTTACTCCAGACCATCGTGTGGACTTCTTTGAGAGAAGTCTCGCGGGAGGTCTGGATGATCGAGATTAACGTGGGCCCATAGCCAATTCTTTTCATTGTTGTCCATAGCCAATTCTTTTCATTATGGTATTGGCTAGCTATATGCAAAGTTTTTTCGCTTTTGTCAAATAATGCACAATTTTTTCACCAATCTGCCCCACTTTAAGGCCCTATTTCGAGCATAATATATTTAGAGGGGAGAAAATGTGTAAAGGTAACTGTAAGTCACCGTTAGACATACACTTGCATGAGAAAATGGTGTTATTCAATTTTGCATCAAATGATGAGGCATACAGCTTTTGTATCAAAACATGGAAGCTGTTTTCTTCAGTGGTTGTGTTTCGCTTTTATTTTTGTTCTAAAACATTGATATACCATTTACCACTGCTAATTGTCAGTTTTTGCTTGAGCTAACCTGAGCGAATGGGTACTGTAACAGGTCAGCAACTAATATATCAAGAAACATGCTTTTTCAATGACCGTTTGACGTTGGAATATATGTCCTTAAAGAACAGCATTAATTTATTTTCAGACGATACGTTACACGATACGTTACCGGTTCGGCTTTCAGTGAAGGTTTGGATGATCTTGGTCCTATGAGATGGAGGCTCGTTCTTTGCTACCTTCTCGCCTTCATCTTGGTCGTGTTTGCGCTCAGCAAGTCCATAAAGTCATCCGGCAAGGTAAGATAACGGATTTTAGCGTGTTTGTCTGTTCGAATTTTCTCGAACTATTCCACTTTGGGGATCTCGAATTATTTAGGGCAGTCTAATTTGAATAGAGGTATGACATTGCGTTTATTTCATTGTCTTTAATAGCATAAACACATATCTATTCCGAAGGACGCCTTTACTGTTTTAATCAATACTATATAAACAAGTCCATATACTGGGGCAAGGTAGATTACCGATAACGGTGTCCCCAAGGAATCGGAAATAAATTTATCATACAGATATGCACTTTTTTGCCTAATAAAGGGGTGACCTATTAAATTTTGCTTTAATTAGGCACTGACCAATAAAACAAACAAAAACAACAACATGGCGACATCCTCGATAAGCGTACCATTCTGAGAAATAGGTAATAATAGTAATTCATACAGAAAATATGGATAATCTACATGATAAATAGAATATTATGTCAGTGACTTTTACTATCAAGTTTATTAGGCTCGGCACGAAAACGAAGAAAGGCTCGGCAGAGCCTCGCCATTCTTCGTTTTCTAAGCCTCGCCTAATAAACTTGATAGTAAAAGGCACTGACATAATATTCTTTATTTATTTTATGATAATCAATGAATCAATGAAATACTGTGTTTTATCAGTGAAATAAAAGTGTTATTCCACACTGTGGAATATAGTTTTATTTCCACAGAAGCTGCCGGGACTACTTTTTAGCTCGACTATGTAATCACCCCGGCGTCGGCCTCGGCGTCGGCGTTGGCGTTGGCGTCCCACATCAAGGTTTGCGTGTTAGCTGTGTTTACAAGTATATATCTTTTACATTTCTTATCCTAGCACAACCACATTTGGCCATGGGCTTCCTTATAGCATTATCTTAAGGGCTGCATAGCAATTTTGGTTCCTGTAACCCATGGGCTCCCATGGAACCCAAATTATGATAGCCCTTAAAATGTTTCTGTTTCACATCAAATTTTGCGTGTAAGCTGTGTTTACAGGTCTATATCTCTTACATTGCTTGTCCTAGCTGAACTAAATTTGGGAATTGGTTTCCTTATAGTATGTTGTAAAGGGTTGGGTAAGTAATTTTGTCTTCCGCAAAATCTGGGCCGAAATTGTGATGGCCCCAAACATGTGCAATAAAGGCAGATATAGGTTTGCATGTAAGCATGTATATATCTATACTTTTGGTTTGGGATTTCTTACAGCATAATGCCTCTTATTCATACTTTACCAATATTGGGGCACAATATATTCCTACTGTTATACTGTTAATTCCACTGTTTATTTAATTACTTTCTTTCTGTGACGTTAATGGTTTCAAAAGAAAGTGACGTCATGTAACGTTTTGTTACGTCATCGTGACTAGGAAAGAAGCGTGTGTAAAACAGTTTAGTTACTGAAAATGTTTAAATATTTGTTTGTAAAATCATAAAATAAAAAGAAAATTTGTTGTTTTGTCGTGAATAACATATGTTATTTCATCTCGAAATCTTTCGCATTCGTGAAAATATAAAGTTTTCTCACTTCTCAATGAAATAAAATATGTTATTCTCTACAAAACAACAAATATCCTCTATATATTCCAATATGTTCCGGCATAATTATGTTGTATTATCATTCATTCATTGATTCATTCATTCATTTCATTGATTCATTGATTCATTGATTCATTGATTCATTGATTCACTCACTCACTCACTCACTCACTCACTCACTCACTCACTCACTCACTCACTCACTCACTCACTCACTCACTCACTCACTCACTCACTCACTCACTCACTCACTCACTCACTCACTCACTCACTCACTCACTCACTCACTCACTCACTCACTCACTCACTCACTCACTCACTCACTCACTCACTCACTCACTCACTCACTCACTCACTCACTCACTCACTCACTCACTCACTCACTCACTCACTCACTCACTCACTCACTCACTCACTCACTCACTCACTCACTCACTCACTCACTCACTCACTCACTCACTCACTCACTCACTCACTCACTCATCCACGCACTCACGCACTCATCCACGCACTCACGCACTCATCCACGCACTCACGCACTCATCCACGCACTCACGCACTCATCCACGCACTCATCCATGCACTCATCCACTCACTCACTCACTCACTCACTCACTCACTCACTCACTCACTCACTCACTCACTCACTCACTCACTCACTCACTCACTCACTCACTCACTCACTCACTCACTCACTCACTCACTCACTCACTCACTCACTCACTCACTCACTCACTCACTCACTCACTCACTCACTCACTCACTCACTCACTCACTCACTCACTCACTCACTCACTCACTCACTCACTCACTCACTCACTCACTCACTCACTCACTCACTCACTCACTCACTCACTCACTCACTCACTCACTCACTCACTCACCCACGCACTCACGCACTCATCCACGCACTCACGCACTCATCCACGCACTCATCCATGCACTCATCCACTCACTCACTCACTCACTCACTCACTCACTCACTCACTCACTCACTCACTCACTCACTCACTCACTCACTCACTCACTCACTCACTCACTCACTCACTCACTCACTCACTCACTCACTCACTCACTCACTCACTCACTCACTCACTCACTCACTCACTCACTCACTCACGCACGCACGCACGCACGCACGCACGCACGCACGCACGCACGCACGCACGCACGCACGCACGCACGCACGCACGCACTCACGCACTTATCCACGCACTAACTCACCCACTCACTCGCTCACTAACGCCTGCATTCATTCACCATTCATTCAGTCATTCAAGCATGCATTCGTTATTTTGAAATATATAAATATGTATGTTTCAGGTTGTCTACTTCACCGCCACGTTCCCGTATGTTGTTCTTATCATTCTCTTTATCCGAGGTTTGATGTTGGACGGCTATGAAGAAGGAATCAAGTTTTACATTACGCCAGACTTAGAAAGGCTGAAAGACTCCGTGGTGAGTTCTCATGTTTACATTACGCCAGACTTAAGCAGGCTGAACTGAACGACTCCGTGGTGAATTCTCATGTTTTACATTACGCCAGATATACATAATGAGCAAACGTATGATGTGCTGTCAAGTTTGATATATCGCCAGTCGTATATCCATTATACGACACTGTAGTGGTTCTCATGTTTTACATGTCGCCATACTTATACAGGCTGACGGCTCTGTGGTTAGCTCTCAGGTTCTACATTGTTCCAGCCTTATACAGGGTGATCGGACCTGTGGTAAGTTTTGAAGTTTTAAATTACCCCAGCCGTATATAGGCTGAGCGACTGGTTCATGAGCTCTTAAGTGTTGCAGTTTGCATGCCTTATATAGGCTGTTATTGCAACGCACTACGGAATTTTTCCGCACTACGCAACCGAGTTGTGAAGTGCGGCGAAATTGCAAAGTGTGTTGCTACGAAAAGACGCACTTTGCAACTATAGTTGCGGAGTGATGCCACAGCACTTCGCAACTGGCCGTCCTCACTTCGCAACTGGTGTACGCTAAACGCCATAATGCATAGAGCAATATCGTTTAGGTTAAAGATTAGTGATTGTTTGGGACGCGAAAGTCGATTTTCTTTAAGTCATACCTCGTCATTATTTAGAAGGAATCGTGTATAATAAACTGAAGCGAAAAAGAAATGCAACTCGGGAATTTCCGCGATATATTGTATATACTGCACACTTAATTCAACATAATATTCCAAAGAAATCCCAAGGTCTTACGTAGCCATGTACCATTCGATTAACAGCGTTCGATTGTACATACGATACATAGCGGAAATTCCAGAGTTCTTTTTCGCTTCAATTTTTCGTTTAAGTATATTTAAATCGTGCTGCTTCAGTGTGTACCTTCATTAAGGAGCCGTGATTATCTTTTCTCTTAATTAAGACAGTCATGACAACATCGTATTTACATTATGGAAAGAAGGTCAGGACCGCCTTACAGTCTATACCTCTATCCTATACTATAGCATGTATGAGACGTTTTGAATGACGTGCTAAAGATGCAACATATACTTGAAACTAGTGTATCCCATTAGTAATATGCGATAATAATAAACGATTTTATTACGTTTTTCTTACATGTTCGACAGGAAGGTGAAGGCAGGGGCCTACTCAACTTTCGTTAAGCTACGCGCCTGTCGATGGTGATGCTTATAAAATTATTTCACGTATTGAAATCGGCTGATTTAGAATATAGAATAGAAATAAAAAGCTAAGCGTGTATTTGTCATTAGGTCTATTTTAGGGCAAAGTGCAATGTATATTGAAACGTTTTGAAGAAAATACTTTATTATTGACAACTGGCGAGATATATTTTCATTCCAGTATTTAAGTAATATAAATACAATGTAGTCATAATCCCCAATTATGAACCTTTAAATGTTGTGAAATAAGTGCACAATAAGGAAGAAAATGCCTAAAATGACGGAATTGATTAAATGCCCAAAGAAAATACACCAAATACTACCACAGGAAATGTAAAGAATGGCAGACGGTTATATATTGACGAACACAGTGTGGCCTATTGTACACTATTCTGAGTATCAGTTCTGTTCTATTCTATCGAAACATATAGCAGAATCAAAATAGTTGTGTAGTGCGGCGTCCGTTGCAACGCACTACGTAACTTTTGCCACACTTCGCAACTCGCAGTTGAGAAGTGCGCATACTGTAGCAACGCACTACGCAACTTTTGCCACACTACTCAAACGAGTTGCGAAGTGCGGCAACGTTGTGCAGTGCGTTGCTAAAAGGCTGAGCGACTCTGTAGTGAGATCTTGAGGTTTACGTTTCGATTAAAGAAACACAAAACATAGTACCATCATATTAAAAATAGTACGGCGATGGAGGTATCCATGACTACGTACATACCTAGTCAAAGATATGACAAAACCATTTAATACAGTGAATGTGCCTTCATGACGTCTCATAGGGTACGTGGGTGTAGGTGATCTAGTGGTTGCATTTCGTTTGCATTCCTGAGCAAGCCCGCCCGGTTTACGTTTCCACCAGACGGACGAGTCCTAGAGAACGAGTCTTAGGGAACACACCGACGAAACTGCGTGGCGTCGGTCAGGCTTGAACACGGGTCGTCCGATTTCAAGTTTACCGTGTGCACAGAGTAACTTGCAGTTAATTTACAGCGGCCTTTTTGCCACTGACCGATCCAAGGCGGTAGCCCTTCTGTCAACCCTGTTGGTGTTTGTGACGGAATATGCCTTTATTATTACTATTGCCATTCTTGTTTGTCTTTTTGCGTGTTTTTGAGTTTACTGTGTTCTGTGAAAGATGCATTTCATATTCGACTTTTATACTTACTTTTACAGGTGTTGATTTATTTGCTAAGTAAAACATTATAACATTAGAATCATAAAACTTTGCTTTAGTATTTTCAAATTATAATGTCATGCATCGTCAGTGATGGTTATATGTTCTTATTATCTAGATCTGGAAGGATGCAGCTGTACAGATTTTCTTCTCTTTGTCGGCATCTTGGGGTGGATTGATCGCGCTATCCAGCTACAATCGTTTCCATAATGACTGCCTGCGGTAATGTTTATTATTATACCTCACATAAAACGCCCATAAAACCCCATAGACAACAATACTTGTTTGTTTATTATCAGTCGCGAGTGTGATATTGCAGGGAGATGGTAAATCGCCTGGTGACAGTAAAAAGTTATCGCATACGCAGCTTTGGTGTGTGTCGGTGTGCGTACTGTTCTTAGTTAAGTTATTTCCAATCCAATGATACAAATTGTATATTCAATCGTTTCTGAAAAAAGAAATACCCAGCATAGTGAAATGTTTACCAAAAATGAACATTATTTCGACCGGAGAGGATTTCGGTATAATAACTGTTACATTCATGAGAATGTGGTAATAAGAATGTTCACTCTTCGGATATTGATTATCATCCTCGGCTTCAACTCGGGCGATACTCATATTCTCAGGGTGAAAATTCTTATTATCACCCCGTCATGAATGTGATATTTATATATTCGTTCTCACGTTTCAGAGTTACACCTGGTGATGAGGCGAAGTAGATATAAAAGAAAATCAAAGTCACTGTTAGAACACTTTCGTTTTGGCAATGATTGGATTGTCTTTACCATGATATATTGTTACCTATATGTTTACATATATAGTTGCATGTGTCTCGGAGTGTACATGGATTGTTGCGTGTTTAATATTGATGTGGCCTTGAAAAAAGTTAAAAATAGTACAAATGTAATCAATGTAAGCAAATTATTTATGCAAATTCCTATATGATGAAATTTGGACTGTTCTCATTGGACTATTTTTATGCAAATTCATTTGTGATGAATTTTGGGCTGTTTTCATTGGACAGTTTTGATGGGGAGGCTTTTGGAGAAGTCTTTGGGCGGTATATAAACAGTCTAGCTCTGGGAGAAGCCCAGCAGTTGTTCTATTTAGTAAAAAGTTAATTTTGAATGGATGCTTTTAAAATATAAAGTATATTTTGTGAGAGGATTTACTTATTACTGTGCTCATTCAAAATAACCGTTAGTGAAATTGATATTTGGACTAAACCGGAAATATTGGAAATTAATTTAGACTGAACGGACACTTACTCTTTTGGATTAAAGAGACACTGACTGTTTTCGATTAAAGAGACACTTGCGAATCTGAATTAAAAGAAAAATGGATAATTTTATTTGGACTTAATTAAAAAATTGGATATTAATAAAATACTGGATTTGTGTATTCTGTAAGTGACTATTTTATGTAAATAAATTATATTTTTGTGTGGCTGGTTTTGCTTCCTTTCTATATATATCGCCAACGAATGTTAATATTACATATTTCCAAGATATATATCGCCAGCTAATGTTGTTTGTTTACATTTACAACAATATATATATCCCCATAAAATGATTATGAATGCCTTTATCACGATATATATCGCCAACGAATAATTATATTGACTTCACAATACATATCTCGTATTGCCTTTAAAACGATATATATCACCAGCGAAAGATTCTATTTCCGGTACAACGATACATATCTCCAACTAATGATTTGTTTTGCCTTTACAGCGATTCTATTACTGTAGCTATTGGTAACTGTTTAACTAGCGTGTTTGCTGGTTTCGTCATCTTCTCCTATATCGGCTCCCTCTCCAAAGTACTGGATGTGCCAATCGATGAGGTAGCCAAGAGCGGACCGTCATTGGCTTTCATCGTATACCCATATGCGGTTACTCAGCTACCAGCGGCACCAGTTTGGGCAATACTCTTCTTTCTTATGTTGCTCACTTTGGGAGTTGACAGTGAGGTGAGATTCTATTCTATAATGGATATTCAATTAACATAACGCCAGTACTTATATTAGATATATCCTTCCTAGTGTTGATGTCGGAGTATACTGGCATAGGTTTTAGTATAATACAGTTGTGTGTGCTATTGTTTGTCAGAGGTTTTATTGGTTAAAATGGATATGACGTCATGTTAATTACTTTACGACACTTGGTTTAAAAAATATTTTAACACATCGCATATGTAATTGTATAAAGCATATACTAGGATTAGAATGAAAGCTAGATTGTTTATAGAATTTCTTTCTTTAGGATGATAATTTGTAATTATGTCACTTGTACATAGGAGTTTATATACACTTGTACATAGGAGTTTATATACACTTGTACATAGGAGTTTATATACACTTGTACATAGGAGTTTATATACACTATATTCCTATGAAAGAAGCAAAATAATAAACATATTTTCAATACATTACTTCGAAAAAACATATTCAGTTTAAAAAAATAAATGCTTTTTGGGTAAATATTCTTCGAGCCTTCTTTATGAAACTTGCTACCCATATCAAACCATTGGTATTTTGGTGCGTTTTGATATAAATAACTTTATTATGTCAATACGCTTGGCATTTCCCTGGAAACAACACAAGCTTGTTAATATCTTATGTACATGTTAAATTTGTTTTCCAAACATCCATCCTGCCGATTCAGTTATAACTCGGAATGGAATTTTCCTATTTTAACCGGATACAATTCATACAATGCACAGTATACTCTAGTGGAAATAAAACACACCGTACAACCCGTATCTTTGATAACAGAGGGATATCTTGATATCCGAGCCGATAAAAATGGCAGACATCAATACTGGTTAGATATCTTTTTCATTTTTTTTTCAAAAAAACAAGTGATATAAAAAATTCAAGGTGTACGTGTATATGGATGTTTAGACATTCTACAGTGAATATCCCGACCAATTCCGTCGACCAATAAGGCAGATATTCGAATCTGAGCTTCGAAGATTTACGAAAATTACGCAAAATGAAATGTTTGCATTTGATGCTATTACAATAAATAAACATTTAATTCATTCATTGTATCGCTATTGTGTAAAAGGGCAATCATTGAGCGACATTTAAGTAAAATGTGGAGTGTGTAAGTGCTCTTTTGGAGAAGTTATCCGCTTCGAAAGGGGTCGTGGTACGAGAAAGCATGATGCCTTAGTAAACAAAGCAGATTTTAGTAAGAGAGCACGGATGACAGAGCAACGAAATTGTGTGTTGCCCAGTTTGCAAAGTTTATTCTTTGAAAATAGCTATATCTTCCATTTTTATCGAATTCGGAGCATAGTTTATAAATAAAATGAACTGCGTATGACTCGAGAAGATCAAACAGCAAAACAGTACGCGTGGAACCGTGCTAATTTATGATGGTACTACGTAATAAGCCAGTGTGTCTCATACGTGTCGTAGGTGCAACTAAGTGTGTTGTGGAAAGATTCTAGGCTCATTCTGTATGTTTTAACTAACTGCGAATGGAGAGTGAACATAGAAATTCAATGTTCTTTTTGTTTTGGCCTTTTGGCGACGAAAATCTTTTACACATGTTGATGCGCCTTAAAACTCCAGTGCATCCTGTTTTTATGTATTCCACTAATGAAAAACAAAAACTTTATTTTTCTATAGCAAAAGGATAAATTCTACTCAAAGCCACACATACTCCCTATTTGTTTGACAGCAAAAAATGACCACAAATGAAGAAAAACATATGAAAAAAAAATGCTTAAAATTTGATATGTTACCGTCTTAAATCCTACACTATATCTGTATCTACTAGAGTGCAAAAAATGAAACAATTCCGTTGTTAAATAAAGCAATGAGTTAAAAAATAAAATTCTTAGACTTGAAGATGTCAAAACTTGCCCTGCCAACATCCTTAACATGATAGGGCCTTCATTTTGCCTTTGTGTGACGGTATGAACACTACGGCCCTCCATTTTACCAACATATATAGTAGTTATATATAAATAATTTCTCAGACGAGTTCTTGAACCAGACAGATTCGATTGCTTATAGACTCCATAGAACAGAAGTAACATTATGGACTATTCAAAGAATTGGAATAACGGAGGAGCTGCAGTGGTAGAGTGGTACACTGGTACTACTCGCCTCTCGACCCAGAGGTCCCGAGTTTGATTACCGTTGTACATTTATATATTACCGTAACGTTAATAGTCCGATTTAGCTGGTTTTCAAACTTGTCTGAGCTTTTAATAATATGTATAATATGGCAATGTTCAGAAAAGATCAGTTAAAAATTGAAGGCCAAAAAATGATGAATAATGAAGGACATTGCGTCTTACCGAGGCAAACGTTAACATACGACTGACGGACAACGGACATCTCGACATCCCATAAGCTCGTCTAGCCTTGGGCTAACATTTTATCTCACTTGTGTTTTTGAAAAATACTTGACAAAACATTAAACAGTATTGATGTCTACCGTTTTTATCGGCTCGGATATCAATATATCCCTCTGTTATCAAAGATACGGATTGTACGGTGTGTAAAAACGTTTGCCTTGCTATGAAAAAAACGTCCATCGGATTTGGTTGCGTAATACTTCTTGTTTGAAGGATGCATGTGTCAAATAGTTCAGACATTTTGTGTAGATGTCATTCAATGATTAGGACACGCACATGACGAAACTGATGGTAGAGTAAACAGCAATCAAAACAGAACTTACTACCCACTTTATGGTTAAGTAAACAGAAATACAAAACAGAACTTACTGCCATCTTTATGGTAAAGTAAACAGCATACAAAACAGAACTTACTGCCATCTTTATGGTAAAGTAAACAGAAATACAAAACAGAACTTACTGCCATCTTTATGGTAAAGTAAACAGACATACAAAACAGAACTTACTGCCATCTTTATGATTAAGTAAACAGAAATACAAAACAGAACTTACTGCCATCTTTATGGTAAAGTAAACAGCATACAAAACAGAACTTACTGCCATCTTTATGGTTGAGTAAACAGAAATACAAAACAGAACTTACTGCCATCTTTATGGTAAAGTAAACAGACATACAAAACAGAACTTACTGCCATCTTTATGGTAAAGTAAACAGACATACAAAACAGAACTTACTGCTATCTTTATGGTTAAGTAAACAGAAATACAAAACAGAACTTACTGCCATCTTTATGGTAAAGTAAACAGCATACAAAACAGAACTTACTGCCATCTTTATGGTTAAGTAAACAGAAATACAAAACAGAACTTACTGCCATCTTTATGGTAAAGTAAACAGACATACAAAACAGAACTTACTGCCATCTTTATGGTTAAGTAAACAGAAATACAAAACAGAACTTACTGCCATCTTTATGGTAAAGTAAACAGCATACAAAACAGAACTTACTGCCAGCTTTATGGTTGAGTAAACAGAAATACAAAACAGAACTTACTGCCATCTTTATGGTTAAGTAAACAGAAATACAAAACAGAACTTACTGCCATCTTTATGGTAAAGTAAACAGCATACAAAACAGAACTTACTGCCATCTTTATGGTTGAGTAAACAGAAATACAAAACAGAACTTACTGCCATCTTTATGGTAAAGTAAACAGACATACAAAACAGAACTTACTGCCATCTTTATGGTAAAGTAAACAGACATACACAACAGAACTTACTGCTATCTTTATGGTTAAGTAAACAGAAATACAAAACAGAACTTACTGCCATCTTTATGGTAAAGTAAACAGCATACAAAACAGAACATACTGCCATCTTTATGGTTGAGTAAACAGAAATACAAAACAGAACTTACTGCCATCTTTATGGTAAAGTAAACAGACATACAAAACAGAACTTACTGCCATCTTTATGGTTAAGTAAACAGAAATACAAAACAGAACTTATTGCCAGCTGTATGGTGCCAGCAGTATGGTAAAGTAAACAGAGATACAAAACAAAACTTACTGCCATCTTTATGGTAAAGTAAACAGAAATACAAAACAGAACGTATTGCCAGCTGTATGATAAAGTAAACAGAAATACAAAAACAGAACTTACTGCCAGCTGTATGGTAAAGTAAACAGAAATAAGCTATATGGTAAAGGAAACAGAAATACAAATATAACTTAATGCCATATTATAGTAAAGTAAACAGAATACAAAATAGAACTGGCTGCCAGCTGTATGGTGCCAGCAGTATGGTAAAGTAAACAGAAATACAAAAGAGAACTTACTGCCATCTTTATGGTAAAGTAACAGAAATACAAAAGAGAACTTACTGCCAGCAGTATGGTAAAGTAAATAGAAATACAAAACAGAACTAACTGCCGTATTTATAGTAAAGTAAACATAAATACAAAAGAGAACTTACTGCCATCTTTATGGTAAAGTAAACAGAAACACAAAACAGAATTTACTGCCAACTTTATGGTAAAGTAAACAAAAATACAAAACAGAACTTACTGCCAGCTGTAAGTTAAAAAAGAGAAACACAAAAGAGAACTTACTGCCAGCTTTATGGTAAAGTAAACAGAAATACAAAACAGAACTTACTGCCATCTTTATGGTAAAGTAAACAGAAATACAAAACATAACTTACTGCCAACTTTATGGTAAAGTAAACAAAAATACAAAACAGACCTTACTGCCATATTAACACAAAACAAAACTTACTGCCACGTGTATGGTAAAGTAAACCGAAATATAAAACAGAACTTACTGCCAGCAGTATGGTGCCAGCTTTATAGTAAAGTAAACAAAAATACAAAACAGAACTTACTGCCAGCTGTAAGTTAAAAAAGAGAAATACAAAAGAGAACTCACTGCCAGCTTTATGGTAAAGTAAACAGAAAAACAAAACAGAACTTACTGCCATCTTTATGGTAAAGTAAACAGAAATACAAAACATAACTTACTGCCAACTTTATGGTAAAGTAAACAAAAATACAAAACAGAATTTACTGCCATATTTATGGTAAACAGAAATACAAAAAACTTACTGCAAGCAGTATGGTAAAGTTAACAGAAATACAAAACAGAACTTACTGCCAGCTGTAAGTTAAAAAAGAGAAATACAAAAGAGAACTTACTGCCAGCTTTATGGTAAAGTAAAGAGAAATACAAAAGAGAACTTACTGCCAGCTTTATGGTAAAGTAAACAGAAATACAAAACAGAACTAACTGCCAGCTTTATGGTAAAGCAAACAGAAATACAAAACAGAACTTACTGCCAGCTTTATGGTAAAGTAAACATAAATACAAAACTGAACTAACTGCCAGCTTTATGGTAAAGTAAACATAAATACAAAACAGAACTTACTGCCAGCTTTATGGTAAAGTAAACATAAATACAAAACAGAACTAACTGCCAGCTTTATGGTAAAGCAAACATAAATACAAAATAGAACTAACTGCCAGCTTTATGGTAAAGCAAACAGAAATACAAAACAGAACTTACTGCCAGCTTTATGGTAAAGTAAACAGAAATACAAAACAGAACTAACTGCCAGCTTTATGGTAAAGCAAACAGAAATACAAAACAGAACTTACTGCCAGCTTTATGGTAAAGTAAACAGAAATACAAAACAGAACTAACTGCCAGCTTTATGGTAAAGCAAACAGAAATACAAAACAGAACTTACTGCCAGCTTTATGGTAAAGTAAACATAAATACAAAACAGAACTAACTGCCAGCTTTATGGTAAAGTAAACATAAATACAAAACTGAACTTACTGCCAGCTTTATGGTAAAGTAAACATAAATACAAAAAGAGCTTACTGTCAGTTTTATGGTCAAGTAAACATAAATACAAAAGAGAACTTACTATCAGCGTTATGGTAAGGTAAACAGAAATACAAAAGAGAACTTACTGCCAGCTTTATAGTAAAGTAAACAGAAGTACAATAGAAAACTTACTGGCAGCAGTATGGTTAGGTAAACAGAAATACAAAAGAGAACTTACTGCCAGCCGTCTGGTGAAGTAAACAGAAAAACAAAAGAGAACTTACTGCCAGGTTTATGGTCAAGTAAACAGAAATACAAAACAGAGCTTACTGCCAGCTTTATGGTCAAGTAAACATAAATACAAAACAGAACTTACTGCCAGCTTTATGGCCAAGTAAACATAAATACAAAAAAAGCTTACTGTCACTTTTATGGTCATGTAAACATAAATACAAAAGAGAACTTACTGCCAGCTTTCTGGTAAAATAAACAGAAATACAAAGGAGAACTTACCGCCAGCTTTATGGTGAAGTAAACATAAATACAAAACATAACTTACTGCTTGATTTATGGTAATGTAAACAGAAATACAAAACAGAACTTACTGCGAGCTGTATGGTAAACAGAAATGCAAAACAGAACTTACTGCCAGCTTTATGGTCAAGTAAACAAAAAAACAAAAAAGAACTTACTGCCAGCTTTATGGTAATGTAAACAGAAATACAAACAGAACTTGCTGTCAGTTTTATGGTAAAGAAAGAAGAAATACAAAACAAAACATGCTGATAGTTTATTGTAAAAATAAACGAAATAATTGCCAAATGTGTAAGATTACATACCCTGTTTTATCTTACAGTTCGTGTTGGTGGAGACGGTGATTACCGCACTTATGGATCGCTTTCCTAAATTGAGACAACACAAATTGCTCACTGTCATGGCTATATCCGCTGTATTCTTCCTGTTGGGATTAACCCTTACCACAAATGTAAGTTCACGTTGCCATGTTATTACTTCTTAACCAGGTTTTCCTTAGAAAACCTGGTTATTAGATTGGGGTATGTAGTTTGGTGGGCGGGCGTGCGGGGGACGTCAAACTCTTAGTTTCCGCTCAATAACTTTTGTTAGAAATGAGGTCTTTAGATGAAACTTGGAGTGTAGGTAGCTTATATGGAAATGAAGGTTGGGATTGAAATTGAGGTCACTGGTACTAAGGTCAAGTTCATTGTTACTAAATAGAAAAACGGTTTCCGCTAATGACTTGAGTTTGGAATGAGATATTGGAAAGAAACTTGCTGAGTAGGTACCTTATATGAAAAGGAAGCTTGGGATTGCATTGGGGTTACTGGGGTCAAAGTCAAGGTCACTGTTATTAAAAAAAGCAAAACAGTTTCCGCTCAATAACTTTAGTTTGGAATTAGATATTGGAACGAAACTTGCTGTGTAGGTACCTTATATTGAAAGGAAGCTTGGGATTGCATTTTGGAACACTGGGCGTCAAGGTCACAGTTATTAAAAACAGAAAAATGGTTTTGGCTCAATAACTTAAGGAATGCGATATTAGAATGAAACTTCTTGTGTTGGTAGCTTATATCAAAACTGAGTTTGTGGTCACTGGGGTCACTGGGGTCAAGGTCAAGGTCATTGTTTCTAAAACAACGGTTTCCTCTAAATAACTTTAGTTTGGAATGAGATATTGGAACGAAACTTGCTGTGTTGGTACTTTATATGGAAAGGAAGTTTGGAATTGCATTTGGGGTCACTTAGGTCACGGTCATTGTTACTAAAATAGAAAAACGGTTTTCGCTCAATATCTTAAGTAAGGAATGAGGTATTAGAATGAAATTTGCTGTGTACTAGGTACCTTATATCAACAGGAAGTTTGGTATTGCATTTGGGTCACTGGGGTCAAGGTCTAGGTCATCGTTACTAGAAAAACGGTTTTCGCTCAATAACTTTAGTTGGTTGGCAATGAGATATTGGAAAGAAACTTGCCTTTTGATACATCATTTTCGTCTTACTGGCACTGTATTGGCATTTCAAATGGAAAACCTGATTTTCGTGGAATTTCCATGTTTCTTATTTTTTACTTTTTATTTATAAAACTCACGGCGTCCCGTTATTGTCGATGCGCGTAGACATATAAAAACGTATAACATTCAAGTTTATTGTTAAGTACATTCTTCAAAAAGCGGAAGTCGTAGTGTTTTTGAACTCCACACAAGTTTATGTAATTTTTATATACGGCAACTATCCAGTTGACTTGCGAAACGTCGGTGGTTTTATCCAGGTGCCCGCCCGTGCACGAAAACAGCTCGGACGGGCACCTGGGGTCTTCCTTCACCAATGGAAGCTGGAAAAGTTGCCATATGATCTTAGTTGTGGTGCGACCATGAAATACAATTCAGTTCTATATATGGCAACTGTAAGTTCAACAAAAGTAGATCAATATGAATATCCTTTACCATTTTTTCTACTTCGCTAATTTACATTTAAGTTTTTATTTTAATAAAGCGCCCTCAGTGTATCTACTTACAAAGGATATATTTTCTAGTTAAACATAATTTGCAAATCATTATGAATAATTTTTTGAATAGTTCAAAGTGAGAATTTATAAAAGAAGAGGATTCGCAAATGAAATTGAGTGAAGAAGGAAGTCTCGTTAATTCTCGGACAAAAAGCCCGAAGTCGAGTCATGTGATATTCACCGTCTTCAATCGCCATTTTGGAAAATACTTTTAAGAACGCCGAGTAGATCGATGTCTCTTTTACAAATCCTTGTTCAAAGCAAATTGTTTTTGCGTATTACTAATTTTTGATTTATATTGCACCTATAATGGTTTTTAACCTATTGTAGAATAAAAATGGCAACTGCTTGTATTATCTTTTCTTTAACTATACATATTAAACGGGTTAAAAGTTAAATTATTGATACAGACTAATTTAATCAAGGTGCTTATTGCAATGCTAATTGCTCATTACAAATGCTTCAAGATTTCAGGGTGTCATTTAAAATGGCTCAGGAGCTTATGCAATGACGTTTGGGGAATCTAAAGGAGAGGCAACCCATTATTATTTGAAATATTACATATTTTGCGGATAGCAACTTTTCAAAAACAAAGATCGAATGTAATTTATGAATTATGATGAATTATGATCCGATTCTAAGGTAAAAAGAAGACATGTGATGAAGAAATAAGGGATACAGTCAAATCTGGAATAATCATCACTATCGAATAATTTCCTATATTTTATTTAAATATACATTGCAGTATTTGAGAATATTTTACTTTTAAAAAAAGCAGTTAAATGGATTGTACACATAAAGCCAGACAAACTTTAGTATTTAAAGCTCTGAAAAAACTTTGTAAACGGATTAAATAATTGTCAAAATCGGATGATAAACAGAAGATATGATCCTTTGAAGGTTATTTTGAAACGGCATTCGCAACATCTTCGCTTCGCAGCATTACTCGAATGTAATTCGAAGGTTTCCATATTGGTTACGTCATCGCGCCTTAGATAACAAAACACATTTGCATTCAAAATCAAATTATCATCCAAATTGTGCAATGTCATTCAGCCGATTGCTTCATCAATAGTTTATTTACATGAAAGCAGTGATAAAACCTTCATCTGCATTGTAAAAAACAAACTTATACATCAACATGTGTTTAGCGACTATGTTGTTTACATAGCAACAGTGCACTATTTTCTGTGCCGTTGCCTTCCGGGTACCAATATGTCAAGATTTTGAACATATGATAAACACAAGTTGGGATCCCGAAGAATGACGGGATTGGCCGAGCGTTCACAAATGTTTGAAACGGATGTGGAAGCTGCCATTTTAAGAAATAGAATGACATCTATGACATGATAGTCATGTACTATTGATAAAAAAAATGATTTAGAGATTTATAGTGAAAAAATAACAGCAACTGTATGAAAAATCAGATACTTAAGTGTAACAATGCATTATATGACCAGTAAAGGATTTTTCATTCATTTGCAGTTATTATTCCCCTACCCGTCGTGACAGAAGGGATTATGGGATTGCACTTTTTAAAGTGTGTTGCCGTATGCTTGTTATGCAAACAAGACCTATAATGCAAAATGCCTTGCTACCTATCAATGGCATGAAAACGCGCAAATAGTTGTAAGGTACAAAACAAACGTGCAATAATTCTTCCGAGTTTACGTCATGTGAACTCGAAATAATTTCGTATAGTTACTTGCAGAACTGTATTTTGTTGATTTGATTGCGTAATCTCCTATTAGTTAAATCTTTCATTTTATGTTTTAATAAGCATAGGCTGGTTTTAATTCAATTCTATTATTTATTGTGTTCATTGCAGGGAGGTATATACATGTTGGAAGTGATGGACACATACGCAGGAGCGTGGAATATCATGTTCATAGCTATCTGCGAATGCCTATCAATATGCCTCGTTTATGGTATGTATTTAAAACTGATCCAAAATACAGTCAAATGCCTATTAAGAGACCACAAGTAAGAGCAGAATTTATCGTTTAACACAGGTGGTTTACTAATTATTTTTAGAAGTCAAATCCCTATTAAGAAACCACAAAAAAAGAGAGCAAAATCGGTCTCTTAACACAGTGGCAAGGGAGTCCGTCATTACGTGGTCCCGCCTTAATTCCATTAAGCGATGGGAGAGCTTATATAAGCAGGATTTTATAACGGATTTTCGACATTAAAACATGTTTTACTGAGAAAAAAATGCAATAACCTGTTTAAAATTACCTATAAAATGTTTTAATTTTAAGCAAACTTTTTAAGCCGAAATTAATGTTTTATTTCATACCCCAGTCAACCCCGTTTTCGCTTTTTGGAGAAGGAGTTGGTAAGGGTTTGAAAGTTAATACTCGGACCACGTAATGGTGGCCGAGTGGTTAGTCTCTGACTTGAAAACACTTGCCGCTTACCGCTGTGGGTTCGATCCCAAATGGGCCAAGGAATCTGTATGTGAGGAATCTATCCAGCTGGCGTGCGGAACGTCGGTGGTTGTAACCAGGTGCCCGCCCGTACACAAAAATTTACGGAGGAGCTCATGTGGTCGTCCTCCACCAATGCAGGAAATTCGCCATATGACCCGAGCTGTTGGTGCGACTATAAAAAAACAATTCAATTTAACACATGTAATCTCCTAATACGAGGGGCGTTCATTATATAATGCAACTATGATCCTAAAATTTAATTATTGTTCATTGTTGTAGTTATTGATACGGATTATGTTAAAATGAACTTTCCCACATTAATTTATCAAGTTTCAGAAACTTCCATCCAATAATTTTTTTTTATTTTATATTAAATCTTTAGAGTTTCCCTTCAATTCGTTAACCATGTTTTTAAAACCATTTTCCGTCATGTCTTCAAACTGAATTTTGATTATTGTTTTTACTGGAATTTGATATTTTCAGGACTTTTATATTTCCAAGAAAACGGCATTTCTGGCCTCGGACTATATCGATGTTTTGTATTGAAAAAATCGTTTACATAACATTAAGCATGTTAAGCATACTTCTAGTTACAACAAAAGTTTGAATATACTAATATTTTTTTATGAATCCACCATTACGACCTATGCAAATTCATTAAACTTTTCTAAAGCTGTTTAAGGCAGTGTATATATATGAATATGTCCCAAACAAACGGTTGTCACACCGAAGCATTGTGGTATAGTTGTTGTAGCGTCTGCCTTGCATTCGGGAGGTCGTAGGTTCGAGTCATACAAAAGACTTTAAAAATGGAGGTAGTCACTTGTAACATTTGCATGACGAGCAAATAATGGGTAGTGCTACAACCGATTGCCAGTGTCAGAATAATGTGACTGTGAGGTCGGGGTATGTCTACTACGGCGTGGTATTCCAGTGTGGCAGCACTATAAAGAAACCATTGAGTTCGCTGCTTCAAGTAGACATATCATCACATCACACAACAACACACAGATAAAAGTCCAGACATTGTGCCTATAATCGTCGGGTAGGACGCCTGTCGTAGGTGGAAGGACTATAATCCTTAGAAATACACACATACACAGTTGTCACAGACTTCACTGATTTTAATACATTTTTCAGAAAGTGTCATTAAAGGTTCATTCTATAGAATCATTTTCAAATTTCATGTGTAAACCTCAACGTTAATACGACGGTTAGTGTTGTATTGTACGCTCCTCGTACATGTGCAGTTTTTACATGTATGTTCAGTGTTTCAGTTTAATTTTATATATTGATAAATACATTGAAGAAATCTGAATGTATTAAACCAATAAATAAATTTTGAAAGTGACAAATACAACACGACATAGCCTGTCATGTATTTGTTGAACATATTAGAAGCAATACGCATTTTAAAATTCAAAAAATGTCATCGTGCCAGACAGTTACCTGTTTTAGTTAACGTGTTGCATTTGACTGGAACTTTACCATTTTATGACTCGTACATTTGACTGGCTCTTTACCATTTTATGACTCGTACATTTGACTGGCTCTTTACCATTTTATGAGTCGTACATTTGACTTGGCTTGGTGATATCTGTTAAAGGAACATAGTACTGTTTAGCCAGAAAGTGTTAAAGTGTGTTTTCTCAGTTTCTTCAGCACTATTTTCATTTATTTGTTAAAGGTTTACCACCACTAATTACATGTAAGCCTCCGAGG